>JAODTR010000022.1:1049239-1099743 GCA_025399935.1 Amblyopsis rosae | reverse complement strand
TAGAGGAGACAGACCACTTAGAGAGTCCTCAATAGAACTCTATGGGAGAAGCACCAGAGACATTATATAGAGGAGACCAACTCCTCCCAGATAAAATATTTGAAATATTAAATTACTCTTTAATGCATTAAATACAAGTAAGGAAATGGGAAGCTAATACTATTTAGGGGGCCTTGGCATGGAGAGGTTTGGGAACCCCATACACCCAAGTACTAGAACAGTTTCCCCTGAAGATCCTGGCTCTGTGAGTTTCAGGACCAGACCAGACGACACTGGAAACCCCATTGCACCTGATAAAGGCCATATTTCTTAGTCTATATGTAGGGAGGGACTCTTTGTCACCTGTTCAATTATGTATCAGTCCAGCATCCATAATTCACTCACTGTTTATACATGCCCCCAGCAGTACAACAAAGCTTCAGGCCTGGAATCAATATGTATCAGGTGGTGCTGAGAGAGAATGAGAACGTAAAAGGCACAGGGAGGTACAGGAAATCTCCTGCGCTGTGCCATGACGAGGTGGTCATTAGAGCTAGGGTGACCAGGCGTGGACAATCTGCTGCATGGCTGGCCATGAACAGCAGCCTCTAATGGGAAATCCATTTCTAATTGTCTTGGCTAAAACAAAACGGACAGCGCTGACCCACAAGAGGCCCTGACAGGGCCCAAAAAATGGATTTAGTTTTAGAAGTCCAATTTAGTAGGCCTTACTAACTTAAGTAACATATATGTTGATTCATGAGAGAAATGTGAACTGCTAAGAATTGTCTGGTGTAAAATGTGAGGTTTCTGTCAGCTGAAGAAGACACTTTTTTGTGTCTCTCATAGCCAAACAAAACAAACTTGTTGGACACACATATTTTCATGGATGTTTAAAACCTCCTTATTTCAACTTGCGTACAACTACTGTCAGGAGTTGCGCATGAGAAGCGTAACATTAACTCTCCTCATGAATTTAAGATGTTTCCAATAAGTGTCCTGAATACACGTTCTTCTTTTCGTCTCTGTATAACCTCTGAATTTCTACCTCTTCTTGACTGATGCGGCTGTATCTTCTCTCCCTTCTCGTAGAGAGTTTTGAGGTGACCCTCACTAAGGAAGGTGATGATGTGCTCTTTCTTCTGCCTTGTGCTCAGTTTTTACTATTAATCCCACTAACGCAAAATGGCATCCGCACCCAACACAGAAACTCACGCCATCCTCTGTGATCTACTTCCCATTTGTTTTTTCTGTTTCTTTTGTTGGTTTTTCCACCTTGAATGTTGTTGGAGTTCCAACAACTGGATGACAAGTGTGATGTGGTGCTGAGTCCACCTAGAAATATCCGTGCTTGAGACATCCATTGCAGTTTGCAGACACTAACAGTTTTTTCAGCTGTCACCATGGAAGAGAGTTATGTGAAACAGGAGATGTCAGATTTGGTTGCTGCCATTTTTTTTATAAAAGCTTAGTACATTTATCAACACCTATTTATACTACACTGTATATAGTAAAAAAGTTTAATTTGATTAGTAGTTTACCTCCTCTTGTATGATCAAGGCATCAACATTTTATCACTATTGCCTACAATGTGTGAAACTAAAACTTACCGATGAAGGAACAATGACTCCTGTAGACCAAAGACATTTCTCGAGTCTTCAAAAGGAAAGCTGCTGAGATTGTTAACTAATGCAAACTCTCTTTCTGCAAAAGTTTTGCTTGTTGCATCTTTGCCTTAGTGGAAATCTTAAATTAGTGCTCTGCCCACTAATCTCTACCATAGCATGGCTGCAGTTGTTCTTTTGATGTGGATGTCAAGCAAGGTGATATTTCTAACCCCAGTTCTCATCCAGTTCTTTTGATTTGTTATTGTACAAATTTGGACTTGCTTTTGTTTCGTTTTCTAGAATTTAATAGTTTGGCGCAAGTGGCAAAACTTACACAGGAATACTTTCAATTTGAAAAAAAAAAGAAAATGAATCTGATATGTTGATTTGTTCCAAAGTTTGGATGATCTATGTATCTTTGGGTATTGAAATTAGGGTTTGATGACCAACTGGTGCTGGATGTTGTTAATATAACGCTTTTCTAAGGATACCCTAATTTTCAATACTTCCTCTTGGCTAGGATGTAACTATCATTTGTTGCTCAGTTATTTGATCTCTGACACTAATCCCTTTTTGTTTATTATGTTTTGAAATATTTCAAGTTCTCCTGTGAAATGCCTGTCCACATCTCTTCACGTTTTACCTGCATGACTGGATGCAATGTTTTCAAGTGGCTTGGAAAAGACACTAAGGCCTGCGACGCTAAATCTTCCACACACTCCCCCAACTGCCTCTCTACTCACTCATACAACCGTGCTTTTTGCTTCCTCTACAGACACCTCCCACCTTAATGTTCAATCCCCTTGGCTGCCAAAACCTTTGGCTATCTTAATTTTGTATGCGTGACGTTATGGTTTTGTTATTAACATAATGTTTGGCTTTAAAGTGTTGTTTTTTTTTTTGCCATTTTGTTATTCTAAGCAAAACTCTCTTGTTGACTTTGTTGACATGTTCAGGCGAGATTTGCGGCTTCAGGATCCATGGGCAGAATGTCCCCTTTGAGGCAGTGGTCCTGGACAAGTCCACTGGGGAGGGGGTGATCCGCGCCAAGCACAAGCTGGACTGTGAGCTTCAGAAAGAGCACACCTTTACCATCCAGGCCTATGACTGTGGAGAGGGCCCCGATGGAGCCAACATGAAGAAGTCCCACAAGTAAAGAGACCCGTGCTCCACTGCAACATCAGTTCCTTGATTTGACAGATTTCTGAGAAATCGACATTGACTTAATCTAGCTGTATATTTAATAAAGAACAAAAAATGTCCTTCATATGACTGTTTACTTGGGAAATAAAGCCACATCGAATCAAAGCAATGGCAATATTTATTTCATGGAAAGATTAGGCTATCATATAAATGACTTAAAACGTAATATTATCAAGGGTGTACATAAATCATGTTTTTAAATATATATTTATGAATTTGTTTTCATATTCATTTTACAAATGAATATTGTCCCTACAGGGCCACCGTGCACATTCAGGTGAACGACATCAATGAGTACTCCCCAGTGTTCAAGGAGAAGTCCTACAAAGCCACGGTTATTGAGGGCAAGCAGTACGACAGCATCCTGAAGGTTGAGGCGGTGGATGCTGACTGCTCCTTCCAGTTCAGCCAGATCTGTAGCTATGAAATCGTCACCCCCGATGTGCCCTTCACCATCGACAAGGACGGTAAGGGCCTCGGCAGCCTATCAGGAAAGCTCCAACGTAGGGATGCGAGGCACGACTTCATTGGCTCTGGTCCCCGCTTCCCTTTGATCTGTGTAAACAGCGGGCACCGCAGGGAGTCATTTAGGATTCACCGCAGCGTCAAGGGGGACACAGTCAGTCACCTTGAAATGTGATAGACTCCTAGCTTACTTACCGCGCTCAATAATGGAGAGTAACGACTCCATGAAGTGGAATTGTGAAGTAAATTCAATCTGCAGGTTTTTGATGAAAAAGCAAATACTGCGAGCTCAGCCAGAGTAACGGCAATACAAAAAAATGGAATATTCAGTCTGTGTTATATGTGACATATTGCCTTTTTAGATATATAAGGGGTGGCAGTGGTGGGATTTAGTTTGCAGTGCCACTTTTGTATCTTCTGTGGGGAAAATGTTTAATCTGCCTGCCGTCTTCTTTCATTGAACTAATTATTTCACAACACAAAGCACAGAGGCTTTAAATGTTGTCACGGTGTAACGAACCTGCCTCTGTCGTGTCCCCACATTGGCCAGGCTTCATCAAGAACACAGAGAAGCTGAGCTACGGCAAGGAGCACATGTACAAGCTCACCGTCACCGCCTACGACTGTGGAAAGAACCGGGCTTCTGAGGACGTCTTGGTCAAAATCGGCGTGAAGCCCACCTGCAAGCCAGGATGGACAGGTATCAAAACTCCCCTGCTCCCTCCCCCACCTGCAAGCCAGGGAGGAGGGGTATCTTAAACTCCCCTGCTCCCTCCTGGGTGTGTCTCCACAGTGTACAAAAGCACCTGGCCATGAGCACAGAGCCCACACAATACAACACAGCGTTATTATAAGCTCTCTCTAAGCCGGGAGCATTTTTATTGTCGCTGAAAGAATCGGAAGTGCACAGCCTAATGAATAAACGGAATATCGACTGCCCCTGTCCGTTACCGTTTGTGAGCTGAAGGGTGTGCTCTCTCTCTCTCTCTCTCTCTCTCTCTCTCTCTCCCCCTCCCTCCCCCTTTCTCCTCCCCCCTATCCCCTCTGTCTGCCCTCTGTCAGGTTTCAATAAGAGGATCGAATATGAGCCGGGCACAGGCAGCCTGGCCCTCTTTCCCAGCATGCACCTGGAGACCTGCGATGAGCCGATCACCTCCATCCAGGCCAGCATCGAGCTGGAGACCAACCACATCGGGAAGGGCTGCGATCGGGACACCTACTCTGAGAAGTCCCTGCACAAGCTGTGTGGTAAGAACCCACCGGCCACTGAATCATGCTGATCTACGCTTCTGCTTCGAAGCTACACCGTAGGTACGCTGTACCCTACGCCATATACTACGGCGTATCCTCCTCCATACCCTACGCCAGGGCTATTAAACCCCGGTCCTGGAGTACCGCTGCCCTGCATGTTGTAGATGTCTCCTTGCTCCAACACACCTGATTCACATGAATGGGTCATTAGAAGCCTGATAACACCCCATTCATTTGAATCAGGTGTGTTGTGTAGCAAGGAGACATCTACAACATGCAGGGCAGGGGTACTCCAGGACTGGAATTGAATTGCCCTGCCATACGCCACACAGGGAGCTGTAACCTGACTTAAGGGCTGGATAATAATGAATATCAATATATATCGCAATAAAAGTTTTTTCAATAACTGTGATATGATTTTAAAAAGTTTTTCCGGTATTTCGATAAACATTACAAAGCATTTGTCACTGAATGACGGGCGCAGCAGTCAAGGCGAACTGAAATATAAACTACATGCGTGATGAATTCCACTACAGACACACAGCTAGTGCAAAGCAGTAGTGGGCTGTGTAATGTAACAAAAAGGCTTAATATTACATATTATGTCATCTTCCTCCGCTAACAGTCTTGGGTGGAATTTAGGTTTAATCCATGGGATGACAGAGCCAGTCACACGCACGCAGAACGCTACTGACACCTACTGGCGGACATAAATATAGCCAGGCTGCGAAAATACAAATCAGCGATCATCACTACATTATTTTTTTATCGGAGGAAATTGCGGAACCGAGCCAAATGGGTAACTGATTAATTCAGTTACCCATTGGCTGAGAAGTGATCCTTCTCTCTCCCTCCCTGTTTAAGTCTTGTTATCTAAATGTATCTATCTGAGGAACTGATACTTAACTTTCAGGGAAAAGAGAGGGACAGATGATTTCAAGATCTTGAAATAATAATCACATGTTTTAAAGGTGTACTGTATACTGTCATTATACGATTTTTGAAAACATAAATATAGCAGCAAACAACTATTTTATAGGTAACAATATAGTGGAGTATTTGCGTCCTGAGCAGAGAATGACATCACACTCCCTCTCTGTGTCTGGTATAATCCAAGCTCCTTTGTTTTTTGTTTACATAGCCGGGCCGGCTGCACGGGAATGTTTGTGAAACTGTGCGTGTGTGTGTGTGTGTATGTGGTCGACTATAATAATTAGTTTTGGTCTGAAGTGCTGGTGAGACCTCTAGTGGCCGAAAATCATATAGCGTAACTTACATTAGTTTTTTTGAAAAACAAATTCCGGGTGCGTCTCTGGTGTGTGTGTGGGTGTATGTGGTCGACCATAATCATTTGTTTTGGTCTAAAATGCTGGTGAGACCCTGGTGGCCGAAAATCATAGCGGATCTTAAATAAATTTTTTTGTAATTGTTTTCTGGGTGCGTTTCAGGTGCTAGCACTGGCACCACGGTGGAGCTGCTGCCCGCTCCCAGCAGCTCGGCCAACTGGACGGCGGGCCTGCCCACGGACAACGGGCACGACAGCGACCAGGTGTTCGAGTTCAACGGCACGCAGCCCGTCCGGGTGCCCGAGGGCGTGGTGAGCACCAGCCTGAAGGAGCCCTTCACCCTGTCTGTGTGGATGAGGCACGGCCCCGGGGCCCACGACAAGGAGACCATCCTCTGCAACTCTGACAAGACAGGTGCGGTCCAGTCTCGCAGAGCCAGCCAATATTTCACATTGTTTCCATGTTAAATATGGGACTGCAACGTGACTAAGGGCTGATTAAGGGCTAATGTATACAAATAAACTTGACTTGACTTGACTTGACATTACATACATACATACTGTAAAAGGCTGGGACACTAGTTGACAAGCGAGGTATTTTGATTGACATGCACGACGACAACTACGTAACTCAACAACCAAGTCGGACGTTAAACTTGCAATGAGGAATTTGTTGTAAAACTAAACAACACGACTCTGGCTGTTTACAGGTCTTGTAAATCTGTACAATTAGTAGGCTACGGTTTAATTTTAAATTAGTAAATAAAGCAGTATACTAGCATAGCACCGCCAATGGAAATCGACAGTATTACTTCCCAGAAAAAGAGAGAGTCCCGTGTCGAGCTTACAGGGGTTTATGTATCAGTGGGAGAGTGGGATGGGAATGGGAGTTTTTTGGAATTGGGATGGGATGGGAGTTTTTTTTTGTGGGAGTGGAATGGGAGAGGTGTCACCCTCTACTCGCAATACACATCCTGTTAAAACATTTTTCTCTGTGTATTTATATGGCTATGGGTAACACAGTGAAAGGTGGCTGATCCTTGACCATTTTCTAAATGCTTTTATAGCATGATAAATGCAGAAACGCAACACCAACGGCCATGACATCTTAAAGCAAATGAGATTGGCTTCGGTGGCAGGCAGCAGATGGTGATGATACATCTGTCATGTAGTTCTCACATTGGGTATGCTTTAGCTTGATACCGCGGCGCGCATGGCGTCTGAAAATAACCTGCTATGAGAAAAGACCTCCGGGCCTCCGTAATTGAATGCTGTCAGCTAGAAAAAAAGATCACTGTCACTGTTATTAAATTTACGATCTCTTCTGCTTTCCAAGATAGATTTATTGGCATTACTAGTGCATATTCTGGGTGTGCGTGTGTATGTGTCTAGTGTCCTGATCTTATTGACTGTAAAGCCCCAATCCCTTTCATGTGATGACATCAGCATTTAAGATAAGAGATTACATCAGAGATTACATCTCCACCATGACCTGGATGTGTCCATCCACAGTACGCATTAACCGCTGTTGCTGTTCTCCTGAACAGTGCCATGGAGGATCCATAGCCGTGTGGATATAACTTCATGTGTAGTACCAACTGATTTGTGCCGCGTGTTTGGATGCAAACGATGGCAGTTTTCCCCTGGATGCACAGGTGTAGCCATGGGGCACACGGGTTTGGCATTGCAGTGCCCCCATAGTGTTTTGTTAGCCTGGTGGTGTAACAGACCCACAATGCACTTGGCGAATAAGGTCTGGCCATGCTCTTTTGGGAAGTGTTCACAGTCAATGGTCAATGCCCGCCAACGATTGGCCCGCCAGCAGGGTGGCTGTGAAAAGCTAATGCGAACAAGGTTTTAAGATTATAATCGCAACGGAAAATACTGATCTGAGAGCAGTAGTGGGGCGGAGCCAGGCTAGTGTTTTGTATCGCACGTCCAGACTTCCTCTTTAAGATGAATGGTGGCTGTGTCCTGTGTGACCAGATGAACGTTGATATGTAATGTAATATGTTAATGTAACAGGAATAGTGTGTTTATCTGTGTGGGTGATGCAAAGGGGAGTCACCACATAGGCCAGGATTATATTGCAGTTGGAGGCAAAATGCAAATCCTGCTCAGGTAATATGCACAGTTTAACTACATCCTGCTCAAAACGGGAGAGTTTATATTAAGGTGTATTTAAGTGTGTGTCCTTTCATGTCTTTAGACATACAAAAGAGTTAGCTTTTGTGTCTACATGGTCCTGCGGCCTAGCCTCAAGACTTTGTATCCCCAGAAGCATTGAAGATATAAACGCACATAGGTTGCATCAGATTGTACATTTATGACATGTCATTGCTTAATTTCTGTATTGAAATTTTTAAGAAAACGATTTTGACTAGTTTTACTATTCGTCTACTGTCTACTAGTAAGTAACGGTCACGTCCGGAGGTGGTAACTTAGGACCCAATTGCAGGAACATTTTTGATATGACAGTTTATTGAAGAGTGGGTTTGCAGAACAGAACCGAACACAGACACAACTATACAAAGGAATATAGATGAACGATCCAGCCCAGGGCAGACAGAAGACAGGGTATGTAAAGGCAGGGTCAGTCGATTTGCTTGCTAATAAGGCTTCACTCCACACATTATAACACATTCTGAAGCAAAGCGTTGGACTACGGCTTTGCTGATGCGAGTGGTTTTCGCCACTTTGTTTGTGTTCCTATTTACGGCGCCAGGGCTGTGCAGAAGTATCAGATTGTTTTTTCAACACGCACAGAGAGCGGTAACACAGCAAAAAATGCGAGGAGATATTTTGTGTATTTGACGAAACGTGCGTTAGCTTACGAATTAGCTTGAAACAGCTGACTGTGCCTTTTAACACAAGAGGAGTCAATTACAGAGTGGGGACAGGTGATGCAAACACACATGAAGCAGGGCAGACAGCGAGGACACCTACAGGTTTGGAGGGGAAGTTCAGGCAGAGACACAGACAATCGTCATGCCAGTAACAACATGTCTGGCTAAATACAGGTTAGCAGCATAACATAAAAATATGACAATAATTTAGATGTGTGTACTAACTAAACAGCTACACACATATTTACTCTATTATTTAAAGTAACCTGTCCAAAAAGCAAAGGAACGTGATATAACAAGGCATACAAGGCACTCTTATTGGCACTCATACTGTTATTGGGCAAAGAACATGGTAAGCACAAACGCGTCTTTTGTTAGTTGGGCTGTGGACACTTTGGACCAATTGTGCTTTACATCTACACTTGTGTGATGGCTTTATTAAACCTGTTTCCTCCCCTACTCTCCTCTCCCCTCTTTTCCTTCTTCCCCCTCCCCCCTCTCCTCTCCCCTCCTCCCTTCTGTCTGCAGTGATGAACAGACACCACTTCTCCCTCTACGTTCACAACTGCAGGCTCATCCTGCTGCTCCGCCAGGACCCGACGGAGGCCGAGAACTACAAACCAGCCGAGTTCCACTGGAAGCTCCAGCAGGTCAGGACATGGGCGCCCCCTAGTGGAGCCCTGCAGTGTGCTTTATGGCAGGGGTGCACCATATTGACAAAATGTGATATTATTTATTAATTATGAATATATTATTATAAATTATTAATATGTATTATGAATATTATATTATAAATATAATATTCATTTAGATATTTATCAACATAAGTAAAAACACAACGACATTATGGGAAAATGCATTAAAATAAATTCATAACATTAAAAGTTTTCTTACAGTTTATTTCAAAATATTGGACTGGTACAACATTAATTCCAAGCTAGGAGACATTATTTTTGGCCACAAATGTTTCCTCTTTGACCTCCATTGACTTGATGTCTTCCTCAGACAAACATTGTACATTTATGTCTAAATCAAACAGCCATAAAAACAACATATTGCATACTTTCTGCAACATTTTCGATATGATATTGCGATAACGATAATGAATCAATATATTGTGCACCCCTACTTTATAGACACATTTGGATAAAGTAAAAACCCGGTTGAGATTTAATATGGCGTTATTGTCTTTTACTAACACATGCTTTGCTTAGTAAATGTTTTAAATTATTATTTATGATTTGATATTTTAGTGTTTTAAAATAAATGAGTTATTTATGTTAATTGTTTTCCTCTTATGGAGGCTCGTGGGTCATGAATTTAGAGAACTACATTTCATAAAGCTGCAACTATTCAAAACATTTTTATCAGTTCTATTTGTAGTTTCACCTTTGACCCTCACGGTTTACGCTAGTGTGTAAACCTGGGGTCGGTCTGGCCCTAACCTTCTGAACATAAGCAGACTGTATATAAATAAATGGACAAACCTTCTGTGACGTCAACCATAGATAGGACAGGCTGGAAGCTCAAGCCGTCGCCATGTTGGCAGTACCTGCCTCCACCAGTACCCATCCATAATACTGTAATGGAGCTAATCTTTGCATTTATATATTTTCAAAAATGCACAGCACGTACACTTGTCTTGAACAGGGGAGACATGCTATAGAGACCAAACCGGTTTTAGTTCTGTTGTAAAGTTGGACATTTTAACATGGGGAGGTCTATGGGGGATTCGCTCGCTTTTGGAGCCAGCCTCAAGTGGCCATTCGAGGAACTGCTGATGTTGACACTTCCACGTCAGCTTCGGAGGTTCGCGCTGGCTTTTGAATCACTGCTCTGTTTGTGTGTGTGTGTGTGCGTGCAGGTGTGCGACAAGGAGTGGCACCACTATGTGCTTAACATTGAGTTCCCCACCGTGTCGCTCTTCGTGGACGGCACCACATTTGAGCCCTTCCTGGTGACGGAGGACTACCCGCTGCACGCCTCCAAGATAGAGACTCAGCTCACTATCGGTGCCTGCTGGCAAGGTAAGGAGAGATGGTGGTGGTGCCACGAATGTACCTGCCCCTCCCTTGGATCAAGTACACACCTGATTTATTTTGATAGAATGTATAACATTTGATTTATATTAATTGATTTATATTTTAATATATTAACATTTTTAAATATTCAAAAATCGATATTTATGAACAGCACCCCAGCTCTGAGCCTGACGCTCTGAGCCTGGCTCCGCCCACTACAACTTTGAAAAATGGGTCAAGGAGCTGAGTGAGGGGAGGGGCTGAGAGGGGGACCCCCATTAACGTTAACATTTAAATTTGATGACGTATGAGCGTAGTAAGTGTACAGATGAAAACCAGCCATGTCCTGAGGTGATATTGAACAAATATGACGTGTAGTTCTGTTTTCAGCCCATAAAATTCAGATTTATTTCTCTTTCATTTTTCTTTATTAACACAAGTATTGACTTATCTAGTCACAGATCAATCATATTACTTTGTTTACAGCTCAGAAAACACATTTTAGGGTGCAGTTACACTTTAAGAAATGTGCAGTGCTCTCTTCATTTTTTCTAGAGCTGTATATTCCCAGATATTACTGTATAAATGCTACATTTTATGTAGGTCACATTAGGTGACCGTGGAATATGTGCCTAGTTAAACCATCACTACTGGAAAGATGCAGCAAAGTATTAGAGTACTACTGTAAGTCCCCGATCACACCGAGACGATGTTTGGAAAAAAAAAAAAACGCAAAGCATGGCGCCATTAAAAAGCACATGCCAGTCATGCCGAATCACAGGGAAACAATGGTTTTGCCACCGATGTGTTTCTAGCGACGCGTTTCTAGCGACGCGTTTCTAGCGGCTCGTCTCGGTGTGACCGGGGGTTTATCAACGCACCTTTGAAGCGTCTTGGTGTGACGGGGCCCTTACAGTGCTTTATTAACATCGTGCACATTGCCTTCTTAGGGCCCGGTCACACCGAGCCGCGTCACTAGCAAAACCAAAGATGCAGCAAAGTATTTGCTTGTTAGCCGATGCTCTCCTAGTCTCACTCTTGGTTGATCCATTTGACTTATGGGATGGGAATGGGAATCTAAATCTATCCTTCAGGTCCTCAACCGCTTTCCCCCTGTGTCTCCTTGCTCTCCTCTCCCTGTCCTCCACAGATGACTCAGGACATGACAATGACACTGAGACAGTGTCTGAGCTGGCTTCAGGTTGCTCAAGTCTTTCCCCTACTCCTCAGATACATATTCTCATGTGTCCATGATGTTCCACCATGCTAATTGTGCATCCTCATACCATTTCTCCCCGGAATGAACTCCCACCCGTTCTAGCTGCCGCATGATTCTTTCACTGTAACTGGCATGATGATGGGATGGGAATGGATGGGAATGTAAATTCGTTGTCGCTTGCTTTTTATGCCTTCAACTCCTCGATGTTTTTTGTTTTTTGCAGTTATTTATTTATATCCATAAAACCATGTGCGTTTCACCCTGGAGGAGGTTGACGTTCTCGGCTAAGTGACACAAAACCAGCACAGAAATAGACAAAGTATATAAATCACTGACCTAGCTGCAGCGTTTTGTCTGCAGTGTCTCCTCTTCTGTGCGTGACCTTGGTCCTGAAGCAGTGAATCCTCCGTATCGCTTAACAAAGCTACAGGGACCCAAGGTCAGGGTTGTCGCCCGCTGCAGTGACGCAGACGTACGCTTGTCCAGCAGGCAGACAGACAGGCAGGCAGACAGGCAGGCAGGCAGGCAGGCAGGCAGGCAGGCAGACAGACAGACAGACAGACAGGTAGGCAGGCAGGCAGACAGGCAGACAGACAGACAAGTAGACAGGCAGGCAGACAGGCAGACAGGCAGGCAGGCAGACAGACAGACAGGCAGACAGGCAGACAGACAGACAGACAGGCAGGCAGGCATGCAGGCAGGCAGGCTCAGCTTCTAGTCCCCAGGACAATTCTCTCATCTCGTATTCCGCAGGATCAATGCGCCTCGCAGCAACTAAATGTAAATTTGAATTGAAATATCAAGGTACCCGGCTGATAAGATTAACATTTTAAATAACGTTGGGAGGCATTTTAGCATTTCTCAGTCCCTAACATGGCCCCACTCTTCCATAAAACATATCTGGATTCATTTGAAGAAAGTATTTGGAAGTCAGTGCACATTCCCCCCTCCCGCCCCCCGCTGTGCATGTGCCATTTCCCCACAGTAAGGTAGATCTGTCTGTTCACAGAGTCCACTCAGCTGCTGCATGTGTGTTGAAGTAAGCCAGGCATGTATGAACCCATCCATCACTCCTCTGTTAGATCCAGGCTTTGTAAAGGCACACACATACTGAACTAACTTGCATGAGCACCGGCCGCGCAGTCTCGGCTCATTTGGATAGCATGCATTGAATCGCATTGAAGTCCAGAGGAAAAACAAGGGTCTGTGGTTACGGCGTGTCCGCCTGCTTGACTGACCTCCATGTCTCCCTCCCCGTGTGTTCGCTCCCCTCGTCCCCCCTCCCTCTCTCCCCCCGCGCAGGCGGGAGTGGCCGCATGGCCCAGTTCTTCAAGGGGAACATGGCGGGGCTGATGATCCGCTCCGGCAAGCTGGAGAACAAGAAGGTGATCGACTGCCTGTACACCTGCAAGGAGGGGCTGGACGTGCAGCTGCCCCAGGAGGTGGCCTCGGCCGTTAAGGTGAGGAGGAGGTCGAAGGTCAAACCTCTGACAGCGTTTGAAGGGAAAGAAAAGGAATCTTAATTTGTTTTGTTGCGCGCTTTACGGGAATGCGGAGCTTCAGGAGCGATGTGAGAAGTGCCTACATGTTGTGCATGTTCCACATGTTATCTTAAGTGTGCCGCGCTGGGTGGCACTCGCTGGCAAGACCCTCTGATCCTGGTCATGACTTGGCATCTCTGCAACACTACCAGCCATGTAGCCCTTTCTACACCCCACCTGTATTGTACAGCATGTACAAGCACATCATCACTTTTATCCAGAGAGACTTGACAATCGCTGCATTTGTCATTAGTAGTAGGACAGGTTAGACACCAGATATCGTAAGTAATCCACATCTTGCTAGGATAATAACAGCAGCTATTTCCATAAATGATTGCTAGAAGAAGCCTACGAACCAATGAGATAATCAAAGACAGACTTTTTATTTTGCACTTTGCAAGCTGCTGTCGTATAATATATACTGTAGCTATATGCTATAGTGTAATACTGTATATTGCTATGCTATACTATAGTATAATATATAGCTACATGCTATAGTGTAATATATAGCTACAGTATATACATTATATATATATATATATATATATATACACACTAGTTGCTGTAGTATAATATATAGCTATTATACAGTATATGCTAGTGTAATATATCACTACAGTATAGTATATATGCTATAGAATAATATATAGCTACTGTAAATATATGCTACAGCATAATATTTAGCTATTATACAGTATATGCTATAGTATAATATATATCTATAGTAAATATTTGCTATAGTATAATATATAGCTACAGTATATATGATATAGGATATTAGTTCCGACCAAGTGATCTGACTGGACGAGAGGCATTCCATGATATTCCAATATTTCAGTCTAACGCACTGGGACTTTTAACTATGCACGTATCACTCCACTTTAACAGGGTTCTAATAACATTTGCTAATTCAAAAAACAACACACTTCTGATACGCTGTTCAAGTGACTCGACAGATTTTACTTCACTGGCTACGTGATGAATGGAAACAGACAAATGTAGATGACTACATGATACAAACGTGGATGTATTGGATACAAATTAGCTGACCTGCGGTAACGTGAAAATGTATGTAAAAAGCTAGTGGGATGTTTATGTGTTGCTTGGTAACAGTCCCTGTTGATAGAAGTTTAGAACTATGGTTGCGGGACAATTTGTGTTGGCGGAGCCGAATTAATCATTAAACAAACAAACAAATAATTTTCTGTTAGCGCTTATTACTATTATTTACAAATAAAATGCGCATGTCGAACTGTTGTATAAAAGCAATAACACACTCGAGGTTGTGTATTATTGCTTAAATATAGTAGGAATTATGTTTAATCCTAAACACAATTATGGATCCCAGCTGTGCTAATGACTTTGTGTAAGTGTCCTTGAGTACGCCATGGGGTCGATACCTGTCCCAGGGGTGGTGTTGTGTTGCAGCCGCTGCCTGCATTATAACCTCCCTGTGGATGGGCCAAGCAAAAGGTCACATTTGTCATTCACGGATCAATAGGGCTTTGAGCCCATAGCCCATGACCTACCCATAGTGGATTTTTTTGATCCGATACCTTTGTCGATATTTGGGAATTTAAGAAAATATTCGATAACCAGCAAATAAAAAATAGAATAATATAAATATGCATATTAAAAATTGATATGATATTTTTTAAATATTAAAATATGTATTGTAATATGTGAGTGCAGGCAAACAAAGCGTCGGGTTGGTCACAACACGAGCAGAAAGCTTGAGGAATATATTTATAAAGGATGTACTAGATATAAAATCATGTCAATCACAATTGCGATGGACGCCAGGTGCGGCAGGGAGTGTCAGAGGATGGACAGTCGCAGCACAGTGGCTAGAATGCCAGTGATGAGGACCACGGGAGGCGAGCAATGGTTCCGCAGCCTCAGACGCTACATGTATATCAAATGTAAATCAATTAAATGTAAATTAAGTTGTAGGCATTTTATAAAAAGTAGATCAGAGAAACTCATGCAGTTGTATTTTACTAGAGCTGTGGGCTTTTTAACCAATATTTATGTCCTATGTGCTGGCAAAAATATACACCAATTGTTAATATTCCAATATTGTGTTGAGCTCCTATAGAGCATTATTAAATAGTGTCTGTCTGTCTGTTTCTCTCTCTCAGGTGGAGTTTAACCCCAACCAGTCCTCTCTGACTGTGGAGGGCGACGATATTGACGCCTTCGACAAAGTCATGCAACACATCTCCTACCTGAACTCACGTCAGTTCCCGACCCCCGGCATCAGGCACCTCCGCGTCTCTACCACCGTCAAGTAAGCAGCACCAGCCACGTTTTAAAGGGACACTCCTTGATTTGGGGAAATTTGATGGAATTTACCTTCAGGTGAAAACCAGCGTTAACAAAAAAACAAAAAAAAAATTATTTTGGTTTGAAGTTCAGAGAATGCATGCTGTCTGAGTGAGATCTATGGCTGCGCGATCAAGGAGTGTACCTTTAACTAGCTAGTTCTTAAGGGATAAGATGACGGCATGCAGAGGGCAAAATAGGGGCCCGAGTTGTAACAAGGTGGAGAGGGAATAGACATGAAAGGATCGACGGGAAAGGGAAGTTGGAGTGCCAGAAGAAAGTTTAGCATTATCCTGTTGGTAGACTGTCGTTTTTGTGCATTATACCTAGGGCTGCTCGATTATGGGAAAAATGATATTTATGATTATGTTGGTCAATATTGATATCAGGATTATTGAATCCAATCACTCATTGACTTTGGGAATATGTTGCCTTTACTGCGCCTAAAAAACAGTGAAACAAATGAACAGTGAGAACACCTTCAACTGAGAAATGTCCTTGATGCTCTTCACGTTGAGTCTCTCACTTTCGCCCTGCGGGGGGTGAAAGTGAGTGAGCGCCTGTCGTTCAGAACACAACACTTGCAAAACGTCACGTGTTTTCTATCAATTATATTGTTTCTGTAATTGTAAGGAGCCCAAATTAGGTTCTATTGAGTGCACAGCCCTACTGACATGCAGGTGTTTTTTGCGGTAGGCCACATAAAATCACAGATCAGGGTCAGCACATGCTGAGGCGCACAGTGCGCAGACGTCACCAACTAGCTACAGACCTCCAAACTGGACACTAGAGCAGTGGAGACGTGTTCTCTGGAGTGACGAGTCACGCTTCTCTGTCTGGCAATCCGATGGACGAGTCTGGGTTTGTCGGTTGCCAGGAGAACGGTACTTGACTGACTGTATTGTGCCAAGTGTAAAGTTTGGTGGAGGGGGGATTATGGTGTGGGGTTGTTTTTCAGGGGTTGGGCTTGGCCCCTTAGTTCCAGTGAAAGGATCTGTTAAGGAAATGTTAAGCAAGCTGTGTTCAGCATACCAAGACATTTTGGACAATTTCAAGCTCCCAACTTTGTGGAAACAGTTTGGGGATGGCCCCTTCCTGTTCCACATGAACAGCCAGGCCTTCTCGTTCAACATCTGTGCCTGACCTCACCAATGCGCTTCTAGAAGAATGGTCAAAAATTCAGAGGAACATACTTCCAAGAAGAGTTGAAGCTGTTAAAGCCACAAAGGGTCTGCCAACTCCATATTAAACCCTACGGATTAAGAATGGGATGTCATTAACCTTCATGCATGTAAAGGCAGGCGTCGCTAAACTCTTGGCAATATGGTATATCTTATTTACATTTCCCAGCTATGGAATCACCCTATTTAGATATTTTAAAGTTACACTAAGTAAGGTTGACACTCCTGAGCACATGCTGTTAAGTGATGTTAGTGAGGAAAGAAAAGTACCGGTATATGATTTAGAAAGGTTTCTGATATGGTATATGAAAAGTATATTATTTAGACGGAGGTTAAAGGTACAATAATACACCCCCGTCTTCCTGCCCCAGGTGCTTCAACGAGGAGACGTGCGTGGCAGTGCCGGATGCGGAGGGATACGTGATGGTGCTGCAGCCCGAGGAGCCCCGCATCAGCCTGAGCGGCATCGACCACTTCGCCCGCGGTGCCGCCGAGTTCGAGAGCCAGGAGGGCGTGATGCTGTTCCCCGAGCTGCGCATCGTCAGCACCATCACCCGCGAAGTGGAGGCCGACGCAGAGCCCGAGGGGCCCGAGGGGGCCGACGACGACCCCACCGGTAAGGGCTGTGTGTGTAGGGACCCCTAGGGACCCCCAATAGAGACCCTGTAGGGACCGCTAGGGACCCCTAGGTGCCACTGAACCAGGAAGCCACACAGGAATATAGACACAGATGGGTGTAACGTGATTTGCTCGTCGCTTTGTAGCTGAAAGTTGGTCACATTCCAGGTTGCCTAGTTACAGCATCTGTCTGTAATATTTCCCACACATTTCCTGACCTTAGCTCCCATTGGTCACCTCAATCGCAGTTTATCTGACATTTGCTTATCTCGATACCCGCATACTTTGTGTCACCAACTGTCATTGTAACTGTTGTTTTAATGGTCTCTACATCGTATCAATGTATCACTACGTCGTTGCTAGTTTCTTCCAATATGTAGACGGGTTTTAAAAACCTTATTCCAGATATCCAGTCAGTTTTCTGTAATTTTGTCGGATTTCTGGATAATCAGAAATTGCAAAAGATGCATTTATGTCATGGTAAAATATTGGTAAAATATGTATTTATAATTGCTATCCATATGGATATCAACAGTAATATACCATGGTGTCATGTACAGACTTAAAGAAGAAGATTTAGTTTAATATACGTTTTTGTTGACTGCTGAAAATTACTACTCAAAATGTCCAGCTAACACTGAGCTATAGAGTGATGTTATATAGATGTGTAGACAGACATGATGGGCAGGAAAGTTACCACCCATTTAAAGAAGGAATCCTTATCCCTTAACAAGGATTATTAAATCTGTGGAAGACATCATATTTATAGACATTTCTAGCCGTCTTTCCTGGTACATTTTTGTAGGATTTTCCCACCAGCTGACTCTGTGCCGAGATGCAAACCCGTTTCAGTAAATACTGTCTGCTACAGTACATAGTAGCACACACATCCGTAGCACTGCTGAGGCAGTATAATAGTATAATAGTATGTTGAATCATCTCACGTCACGGTTGCATTGCGGAGAGAGCGAAACACTCCCCTCAGGCGCCGTAGATACAGTAACGGGCTGTGTGGATAACAATGTTGTTGGTGACATGGAGGATTAGGTCCAGAGGAGGGACAGATTGGAAAGGGAGAGAATGATGAGTAGTTTACTATGCGCTTTAGATCCCCCCCAATCCTTCCCTTCCCCCACCCATGCCATCTGCTAGGCCTGTATGTAAGCTGAGAGAGACGGAGGGAGATACACCGTCGCTACAATAGGAGACAAAGAAGAGATGGGAGGAGATGCAGTGCTGTGGGTAGCAGCAGGCCATATGGGACATCTGCTGCAGTTTCCCACAGTATTAGCACTGCGTCACATGCTTCTGACACATACGTAGGCCCCTGTAAGTTTGTAAACACTATCGGGAATTGGGGTGGATGTTCACTGGCTGTTAAAGTTGTCACTCACAAGTCTGTATATGGAATTCTGGCATGATGCTGTAGTCGAGTCAATTTTAATTTATCTAGCCCTTAATCACGTTGCAGTCTCACACATTTCACATGGAAACAAACCACACCCTTTATCCTGCTCCTCCTAGTGCTTTATTGATTCATTTCAGTATTTTTTTGTTTAAAGAAGTAACCGTGGCCTACGTATTTTACAGATTTGGTGACTTGCAAACATCCAGACCCGTGTAGTTACGTTTGCCAACAAATTCCTCAGTATAACTCTTACGTCAGAGTCAGACATTGAGCTATGTAGTCGTCGGCGTGTCAGCCAAAATACCTCTCCTGTCAAGTATGCAGATCTAGGATTCTTCCACAGAAGCTCCGCCCCCTCAAATTTGACACGCATTTCCGAGGCTGGGACAGTGTTGTGTGGTGTGGTCTGCACCACTTTGTTTGCGTTCCCATTTACAGAGCTGTGCAAAAACACCTGAAAAGGTCTCGCAGGGCCACCCTTCACTACGTAATGTCTGAGACACAGCGCTGGTTAACTGAGAGCCGCTTACTTGACAGGAGAGGTATTTTGATTGACATGCACGATGGCCAACCACAAAACTCCCAAGTTGGACGTTTAACTGAGGTAGAATCTGTTGGGAAACCTAACGGCACGAGCTGGTTGTTTGCAGGTCTTGTAAAATCTGTTGAATCTGAGAAGTAGGCTACGGTTAATGCTTAAAATAAACTAAACAACTGACATTAGTAAATAAAGCACTACACTAGTGTTGCACCTGAATTACAGATACAGATTTTGGCGAGTGACAATGCTAACCACCAGTGCAAATCGACTTCCTGAAAGTGTTTACAAGGGTATTAGTATCAGACGTTCAGCACAGAGTTTAGAGAGCTTATGTGAGGTAGGGCTGATGGACAGAAGAGGCTGAGACTAAACTAACCCCCCCCCCCCCCCTTCTTTAAATGTCCATCCATCCGTCCATCCTAAATATGTTAGATGGATTGCATATAGAGCTTTTCTAACCTTCCGGCCACTCAAAGGACTCAAGGACACCTCAATGCTTGGTGAGGAGTTAGCAGGGTTCAAATCAGAGACGTGTGGCCCACCTGTCGAGTTGACTCGCTCTACCCACCCCGTTGCTCCGTCTAAGTAAATCTGTCCATGTCTTCGCTGTGATTGGTGCAGTCCAGGAGACGGTGGTGTCGGAGGAGATCATGCACAACCTGGACACGTGCGAGGTGACCGCCGTGGGGGAGGAGCTGGACGGGGACCACGAGAGCCTGGAAGTGGATGTTACCCTGCTGCAGCAGCACGACCTGGAGATGAGCTCCTCCAACACAGGCCTCGTCATTACCGGTACGTGGCTAGCTGGGGATAGCATGTGATAGCTTGGGCTAACTGGGGCTAGTTGGTGACAGCTTGGGGCTAACTTGGGGCTAACATGGGGCTAACATGGTGCTAACTTGGGGCTAACTTGGGGCTAACATGGTGCTAACATGGGGCTAACATGGGGCTAACATGGTGCTAACTTGGGGCTAACTTGGGGCTAACATGGTGCTAACATGGGGCTAACATGGTGCTAACATGGTGCTAACTTGGGGCTAACATGGGGCTAACTTGGGGTTAACTTGGGGCTAACATGGTGCAAACATGGGGCTAACTTGGGGCTAACATGGTGCTAAGATGGGGCTAAGATGGTTCTAACATGGGGCTAACATGGGGCTAACATGGGGCTAACTTGGGGCTAACTTGGTTCTAACATGGTTCTAACATGGGGCTAACATGGTTCTAACATGGGGCTAACATGGGGCTAACATGGTTCTAACATGGGGCTAACATGGTGCTAACATGGGGCTAACATGGGGCTTACTTGAGCTAGCTTGATGCTAGGGATAGCTTGGGCTAGCTAGGGGCTAGCTGGGAGCTAGCTGGGGATAGGTAGAGGCTAGCTGGGGCTAGTTTAAGATTGCTTGGGCTAGCTGGTGATAGGTGGGTGATAGCTGAGGGCTAGCTAGTGCTAGCTTGGGCTAGCTAGGGATAGCTAGGGGCCGGCCGGGGCTCACTGGGGCTATCTGATACCTGTTTAGGCTAGCTGGGGCAAGCTGTGTGAGGCATCGGTTTGAGGCTTGGCAGAGGCTGCTTAAAAGACTCCTAAGCACATCCCTTCCACCAGGTGTGAACACCATGGCCAACTACGAGCAGGTCCTGCACCTGATTCGCTACAGGAACTGGCACACGGAGGCGCTCTTCGACAGGAAGTTCAAGCTTGTTTGCTCAGAGCTCAACGGTCGCTACGTCAGCAATGAGTTCAAGGTTGAGGTACGGCCGGATATTGGCGAACCCTTATTTCCTTTACATCAATTACATAATTGGTCACACTGAAAACAGCTCCAGCTATTGTTTTTAACTACATGCTTGTGGGTGTGTGTTTGTGTCTGTTTGTGTGTGTATGTTTGTGTGTGTGCACGTGCGTCAGGTAAACGTCATCCACACTGCCAACCCCATTGAGCATGTGAACAACGCCATGGTCCAGCCCAACTTCATCAATCCCGTCCACCACGCCTCTGTGGACCTGTCTGGGCACAACCTGGTCAATGACCACCAAGCCTCAGGTAGACCTTTGCCCTGCCTGCACACCGCAGCTTTGACCTGCATGCACAGCTGATCAACAGGTGGACATCTATGGCGTTAGTTTACTGCCGTCATTCGTAAGGAGAATTGTTTAGTTTGGTTAAATCACGTTTCTTGCCGTTCTCAAACTGCAGTTGCTCTCGTGCAAACGTACATGTCCATCCATCCATCCATCCATCTACATCCGCTTATCTAGAGTCGGGTCGCGGGAGCAGCAGCTCCAGCAGGGGACCGCAAACTTCCCTTTCCCGAGCCACAATAGCAAGCGCTGGCTGGAGGATCCCGAGACGTTCCCAGGCCAGTGTGGAGATATAATCTCTCCACCTGTCCTGGGTCTTCCCCGAGGCCTCCTCCCAGCTGGACGTGCCTGGAACACCTCCCAAGGGAGGCGCCCAGGAGGCATCCTTACCAGATACCCGTACCACCTCAACTGGCTCCTTTTGACGCGAAGGAGTAGCGGCTCTACTCCGAGTTCCTTACGGATGGCCGAGCTGCTCACCCTATCTCTCTAAGGGAGACACCAGCCACCCTCCTAAGAAATCCCATTTCGGCTGCTTGTACCCGTGATCTAGTTCTTTCGGTCATGACCCACCCTTCTTGACCATAGGTAGGAACGAAAATTGCCCGGTAGATCGAGAGCTTTGCTCTCCGGCTCAGCTCTCTTTTTGTCACAGCGGTGCGGTAAAGTGATATACCGCTCCCGCTGCTCCGATTCTCCAACCAATCTCCCGCTCCATAGTCCCCTCACCCTGAGGTGCTTGAACTCCTAAACAAACGTACATGTACGCACTCAGATTTACCCTGCGCTCGTGTAACCAAGGAGGGCAGAGGACAGACGCTCTGGCGACACGCGGTTTTAGCATGTCTGCGCTAACCAGCTGACCATTTGCTTTTCTCTCTTAAAATAATTAACGTTTGCTCTCACATAGACTCTGCTCCCGCCCAAGTAAGTTCCTTGCTCTTTCGGGGACAGTGTGCGCACACTCAAATTTGTATAGAACATTTTTTTCTGTGCTCCCTCTCGGATCACTAGAGCAATAACAAATCCTCAGGAATGGGAGAGAGAAAAGTAAATCTATGTCTGCATGAGAGCAATGAAAATCCTTTTGAGAAACGAAGGAAACATGCTTTCGCAAACAAAATAATAGACAACGCCATATACACCACAGCTTGCTTTCTGTCCGGCATCTGCTATATATAAATTAGCAAGGCATTAGTAGTTTTGCGTTGAAACAGGCAGGCTTTTTCTAGCTCAGGTAAGAGATGTAGCGGCGTACTGTGGAAGCCGTCCTTCCTATTGTCCAGAGCTGTATGGATTAACTTCCATCACACAAACAATAGACCATGTTGTATTACAGTGCTGCAAGCCACTGGCATCTTCCAGAGACACGTGATGCCTGCTGATTCAACTGGGCCATTGTTAAATGAACTATGGATAACCAGCATCACAGAACTTGTGGTCTGTGTTTTACCATTATACCAACCGCTTAATAATCTCATAATCCCCTCCCCTCCAAGCCCCTATTGTGGAAACACAGTAGAGGCATGCGGTTGTAGGATTACGGTTTTAGGATTAGGTTGGTAGGATTACGGTCAGATAGCCATAAATGGGGCATGTCTGGAACGCTGGTGGGCTGGTGCCCTTTAGTGGCACGTTTACGGTTCAGGCTGGGGTGACGTGTGCTCTCATCTCCTGGCAGCCTGGCACGATGCCTACACCTGCCACAGCGCCACGGGGGCAAGCCAATCTTGCTAGCATGGCAAGAGAGAGAGAGAGGCTGTTTTAGCAAGAGAGAGAGGAATAAAGAAAGGCTATCTTTGAGAGAGAGAGAGAGGGAGAAGGAAAGAGATGCTATCTTTGAGGGAGAGATACTATAGAGAGGCTATAGTTTAGCAAGAAAGAGAGGATATTTTCAGAAAGACAAACCGCACACTGCTAAAGGCATCCCTGCTGTTAGATCCCGTCCCAAACTAATGCCGATAAAATGTCCCGAACCTGACACACAGGTTTATGAAAGATCTGTGCAGTGTTCAGGAGCCCTGTAGTACTCACTATGTCCTCCGGTCAAGCAAGCTTGCAGAATCCTTCACCTCTGTGTACATGTGTGTGTGTGTGCGTCACAGTTGTGCCCAGTGCTGCAACCATCGTCATCGTGGTGTGCGTGAGCTTCCTGGTGTTCATGATCATCTTGGGCGTGTTCCGCATCCGGGCGGCCCACCAGCGCACCACCAGGGACCAGGAGAGCGGCAAGGAGAACGAGATGGACTGGGACGACTCGGCCCTCACCATCACCGTCAACCCCATGGAGGTTAGAGCCTGACGTTTTTCGGGGTTGCCACGGGATACCCGTGAAATGGGAAACACATTTTTCTATCAATCCGGTGAGCGGGCGGGGGACGGGAAATAACTATTCAATGGGAGACGGGGGAAATAAAAACACGCAGGCTATTGCTCTTATCGCCTGTAGCCTAAGGTGCTTTGAAGGAATCGGCCTGTGCCGCCAGTGAAACGATCTCCGTAGCACCCGCAAGCGAGCTGCGAGGTAAATAGACGGCGCATATTCAAAGTGGTTTCTCATACATGGGCAGTTCATATTGCCCACGTATGAGCATGTCGACCACATCCAACACCACGTCCCGCAGTTCCTAGCGAACAATCCCCGTTGTCTCATCGAGCCAAGACATTGAAGCAGCGCATGCTGAGCATGGCGTCGAAGCGAGAATGGGAGCGGAAAAACTATTGCAAACGTAGGCTATAGGAGAAAAGTATAGCGTATTATAGGCTGTTGGTTTTGTATGAAGTTGTTCCCATAATTTAATTACAGGGACAAATGATGAAAATTATAGAATTTTTGAATACGGTGTTTTGTAGAGATGGTGCAGATATTTTATAGTCTACAGAACTCTTGCGATAAGTTTGTTGTTGTGTGCTTCATCAACCTCTCTAGCACACGTTCAAATTACTACCACAGCTCTAATGTTGAACTTATTTTATTTATGCGAAAAAGACTATGTTAAAGTAACATTTGACTTTGTTTAATTCCGTTTCATGTAGCCTAGTCCTAGCTATACGTTTAGAAGCTAGGCTACTAACTTGAATATGGAAACACGCATAGTTGTTCAACAAATTATTAAGTATAAGTTTAACATCCGACTTTGTCATTGAGTTGCGTAGATGGCCGTCGCCCATGTCAATCAAAACACCTCTCCTGTCAAGTAGGCGGGTATTGACGCAGTTAGCCAGCGCTGTGTCCCAGCCTTGACTTTAACTTAAGTAAAGGCTGGCTCTGCGAGACTAAGCGCGCCCAGACCCTGTTCCCCAAGCGCATTGTGGGTCAGGTTCCACCAGGCTACAGGAACTAACTCTCCCCGCCCCCCACCACCACCAGACATACGAGGACCAGCACAGCAGCGAGGAAGACGAGGAAGAGGGGGAGGAGAGCGAGGAGGGCGAGGAGGAGGATGACATCACGAGCGCCGAGTCGGAGAGCAGCGAGGACGAGGAGCGCGCCGAGCCCGGCGACCAGCAGGGGGCGAGCAGGCAGCAACAGCTGGAGTGGGACGACTCCACCCTCACCTACTAGCCCCACCCCCCTCTGACACACACCACTCACCCCCACGCACGTGCACACACACACACACACGCACACACGCTTAAGACAACACACTACCTATACTACTCTACTCTCCAAGGAGCCATGATGTAAAAAGCTAAACACAACAAAACAAAAACCCCTTCAGCCTGTGTATGGTCAAGGTTTTCAATCGTTTCCTTAGTGGTACTCTCTGGCCACCGGATCGCTGATTGACTCTTTTTTTTTTTTTAATTTATTGTATTTTAATTGCCGGGAAACTCTGTTAAGGAATCTGACCTTGCACCTTTTGTTCTCTCAGACGCGAGGCTTTCAAATAGAATTGTTATTAATATATATATTTTTTATCCTATACTCATTGCTCATAGATTTGTTTGCCGCTCAAACCAGTGATAGCTTTGACACCTAGTCCAGAGAGGGAAGAGGTCATTCTTCAAACACGTAGGCCACATTTGATTTACTTTTAGTGCATGTTGATATTTGAAGTCATCTGTAGAGGGCATAAATTGCTTTTTAAATATTTTGTAAATATAAATCATGTAATTAGTCAGTGTGTTAGTGCAGGCCTAAACAATGGGGTCCAAATATCTAAAATGATGCCGTAATGTAGAATATTTGTGTCACAGAGGCTGTAGCATGTTGCAAAATTAAGCAAAGCTCTTCCGTCACGCTTACACAAAAATGTCTCCAAGATTTGAAGCTGAGCATCAAAAGTGGAGGTTTCCATGGCAAAGTGGCATCCATGTTGTTTTTGCTTATTTCCAAACAGAGAGTCACATTACGTTGCTTTTGTGTAGGCAGGCCTCATTCTTTTACAAACATCACACCTGCTTTGCTTCGCTTGCTCAGGTGGCAGTGCTATAGTCAAGGTGTCAATGTATTATATTCCCAATCATTTAATTTTTTGTACAGAATTTTGGGTTAGAGTAATCCGAGCAATGCGTATGTACAAACAATAGGTTTACGTGTTGAATGGTACTAAAACCAGGTGAAGTATAGCGCTGTCTTTTAACATGGGTACTAATATTACTGCTAATGCATTGGAACAATAGAAATCAAATGTCCTCAGCATAGCCCATCCTCCATATTCCAGTCCTGCTGTGCTGACATGTAGGAAGGAAAAGAATCCATGAACTACTGAAAGCACATTTAGGGGGGCAGATTTAGTTGAGCTTGGGTGAATAGTGCAGCTGCTTGTGTCCTATGGGAGAGAAATTAAATAAAAACATTTTAAGGATTGCTTCACTGCAAAAAAATATTTATTTCCCACCCAATGGCTCAGCTATTTAATCTGAAGTAATATATTAGATACACGTTTAAAGCAGATGCTTAACGAAGCCACAATCTTTCCATTTTCTCTCATTGCTGGAGATATTACAAGGAAAGTATTAACGTGTGGTGATAAGAAATGGCTTTTAAAAAGTAATCTTTATCCTCGTTTAAATCTTGAAATTAAATATTTTTTTGCAGTAGACCATTAGATTTTATTGTACATGGATCTGTGCTGTAGAGTTGTTCTGATATTTGTTTACATTTGGTAAACTTGTTTTCCTTCTGCTATTAGTATAAATCTTATACAGTTAATTGGGAAGATGTGCCCAACCTCTCAAATCTCTTCTCAGACATGCCTGTGTTTCTTTGTGTTGTTCATGTCGTGTATCACATACCAGGCAGAAGTTGACTTCCACCTATTTGTCGTTCATATATTATACATTCAGCTCGCAAGTAAAGATATAGGCTACTTTTTTATCAACCCACAGATGATCTGAACCTAATCTGTCATATTTGTATGCTGATGCACAGTACAACTGTTTTCACAGGCTAAAAGAAAAGGCTTACAATATAAATTAAATTCAACTTTTTTCCAAATTTCTTTTATTTTCTGTCATCGGTGGAACAGGCGCACCTTCTTGAGAACACGGTCCCACTAAATTGCAGGCCAGGTTGGACCTGGCAAAGTTGGGAGTGCATTTTCACAGCAAAATTAACAACTAACAAAAAAGTTCATCCATGCTTTTTTAATTGTGGCAAACTTTGTTTTTCTTGTTTGTTTTTTTAAATGTGTAATGCTAGATTTCTTAAAAAGCTGGGATGTGGTTCTTTCATTTTGATGTACCAATTGTCCACTGCTAGGTTTATTAAAAGTGACAGTTTTACATAGATGTCGTGTCCATGTTGATGTGTAGAGAAAGTAGATCCATATTGTATCTTCTATAGATATTGTACTGAAGCATATTGACAGAATCCACCTCTAAAATATGTACATTATTGATTTGCTTTAAGCAGCATGTGGGTATAAATCTACCTATTTATGTATTCGTCTGGTCGGCGAATACCCCGAAGTGACGTCGCCGATTAGCTTAGTAAGACAACTCTGTAAAAAAGTAATTGTTTGTTTACTTTTTTTTTTTTTTTATGTGGTCCAATTCTGTGTTAATGAATGCTTCTTTACATCGCCTGGGAGCTCATCATAATACGAATATATACTAAATAGCCTAATTCAGCATAGTAAAAAAAAAATTATAAACAGAGACTGCAAAACCCATGTGAATAGCCTACATGTGAAACAGTTTCACCACTGTTTAACGTTTGGCTGCTAGGGCACAGCCGTTTGTTGTCAACGAGTTCTCAAGCCACTGCCCGATATGACGTCACGCCGACCAGAAGAATAGTGTAAAGTTATTTTGAACGATGTACTGTTGCCTGAATTGCTGATTGTTATTGAGGGCAGCATGGGTTTCATGTGAACCAGAGTATAAGGCTGTTCCATGCACATGTATTTTTATCGTATGAAGCGCTTACACTACATCTACCATCTACCATTACATCTACCATATTTCAAAATGTAGAATGCAGAATCTAGTGTGCAGTTTGGTTCTGAAGGCTGGTCTGATGAAAGCTATGTTCACATCTCATGTTCAGGTGAAATATGTAATCAGCCCCCCAGAAGGTGTATTTTTCTCTGCATTACATTGAATGTCACTGCCTAATAAACCTAAATGCAGCCATAGAGCAACATTGAATATAAAGGGGCATTTACTTTGCATGAACCACATTTATTCCACATGAAGTTGTGTGAAAGGAGACATTGATTTTCGGTTGGTTGCAGCAGACCACACCACTCAAAAAACTGTTTATTTTAGTTTGTGTTCTTTTTAAACGTTTGCCCAAGAAGAAAGGTGAAAGTGTCTTCAGAAGTGTTTGCTTCCTTTGTGCTTGTTGGGGCTGCTCTCACTTTTCTACCAACTGAAAGGCAAATTGTAGTGAAGTTGACGCTTGCTCATAAACAAAATAAAGGATGATGAGATGGGGTATAGTGTCAATAGTGGTCTTTTCATGTATTCACTCTTCCCAAAGCTATAAAGATAATGACTAGGCTAGGCCATGCACTGCTTGATGAAAATAGGATAAAGGTTTAGCACAACACTGTCTCCTAGTGGGGAACTAACATTTCATCTGGAGGAAAACATTTAAAAACATAAAAATAGGACATTTACATTGTAAACTGGATTATCTTAAAATATTAAAAGTGAGATCTAGTTGCATGTCACCAAGAAATGCATAATTGACAGTACCGTGGTTAAAGCACATTTTGAAGTTTTCAGATCACAACTATTTTTAAATGATTCCATGATCATGTTTAGCACTCACATTCACAATTTAGAAGACAAATATGTCCTTAACATTTGACATTAGAAATACCCACAAATTACAAGAATTGTTTTCTTAGGATCTGTATGAAACAACCATATTGTAATATAAATATACATAAATGTACTTATGTACCATTAAGAAGTTACAATCATCTGGACAAATAAAGCACTTATAATACAATGTGGGCTATAAAAACAACACAGTTAAAATATTTTTTAACATTTGCTTTCAGGCCTAGCTGTGCACTGGTTAGTTATACATTGGCATTTTGTATTACTAATGGAAACACTAATTAAAATATGCACATCTTTTCCTATGCCCTCTTGGTTTTCACACCAGAGCTAGCTAAAGCCATAATTTTATCTTCTGATCCTGAAAGTAAAGAAAACAATATTTAATCCTAAATATTGTCAAAATAACTCTTACATAATAGCATTATTAACCATATAAAAGGAATCTTACCCAGATCTGCAGTCACTTTTTCAAAATGACTAAGAGTGGCTGTAGCATTTTCTGCAAGAAATGTTTCATCTTCAGTTGTCAGCTGCAAATAAAACAAAAAATAATTACAAAATATATTCCATGCAAATAGTGCTGCCCCACATACAACTCTTTGAAAAAACGATTATGCATTTAATAAAATCTTGTCGGCAGTGCTCATACTGTACATAGTTGTATAAAATAGTCTAAAAAAGAATATGTTACACCTTCAGCAGACAACACTCCTAATAGCAGTCTAGAGATGACCCAAATAAACTGGTGCAGAGCTCATGCTGATTCACAATTCACTGAGTCATTCATTTGTTCCAAGGCAACTCAAAAACACAACATATGTGCTGTTCCTGACCTTCTCGCCCAGTTTTCTCAAAGCTGTGAGGATTTCCACCTTCTGTTGAGTGTATACATCTCTTGCTAGCTTCCCCACCATGACATCTCGATCCATCTGCACAGTGTCACACCTTCAGGTTATAATGAATACACATGCAGTACACAGCAAGAGTACTAATGAGTAGTCAGGGTTGGGTAGGTTACTTTGTAAATGTAATCCATTAAAGCTACTAGTTACTAGACTCAAATTATAATTGGTAATGTCATTTTTGGATTACCTAAATTTAGTATTTGGTTATTATCTATTACTTTTAGATTACTTCACGCCTAAACATTATTTGAAATGCCATCCAAAGCTATTTACTGCGTTGGTGTGCCAAATATTTCTGTTTGTGACTGTTCATGTTGCTCAGTGGATCAGATTAAAGTAGGACTTCATTTCAATTATTGATTCACGTTAATGAAAGGTTAATAAGGGAACAGACAAGTGTTTTATGCATTTTTTTCTGATGCAAATATCCCTTTTTAAACTGAATATAGTCCTAGAAGAAATCATCTAACTTACAAAAAAATGCTATTGCTAAAATGCCACTATTTTAGCTGGTAACTGTAATAGATTACAGTTACTGTTTGCTGTTGTTGTTGTTGTTATAAATTACTTCCCAACCCTGTGTGTACTATACTGTCCAGTACAAAAACAACATAGCTATTGGTGTACACACCTCCGCTAGTCTGCTCCTCAGTTGTCCCGGCTGCTTCTTAGCAAACATTCTGATCACTTCTGGGGTTTTGAATGCTTGGCTGATGGCAGCCTGAATTGCCTAATGAAGACATATGCATCACATTTAAATGTTTAGTATAGCATATATCAGCGTATGTTGCATGTTTTATGTAGGTTACTGCACTCAAGTGTTATTATGAAATGTACGTCTGTGCTATGTACTGTACTATGTCTACTATGTAGGCCTATACATTTTGCAGGTTGGAGGAACCACTGCCATTCAATACTGCTTTTATATAATGATGTAATAGATGTTAAGTAATCCGGTAAATGGGGTACTTGGGTGTGTAAAATATGTGAAAGGGGGTACATAAACCAAACACGTAAGCGAACCACTGTTTTATTAGTCAGTATCGTAGATTCATACCAGTTGCATGCCACTGAGTTCATCCACAAGTGTCATGTTCCCCGTCATGACCTTTTTCAAAGAGTCGTTGAATTCACTCAACTGTTCCAATGTTTCTTTCTTCGTTTCCTCATACTCGTCTTCGTCTAGTTCCCCTCTTTAATACAGTGCGTAAAGTAAATTAGCATGAACACGTCACAAAGTCAACAGGACCCTCTGCACACACATGGGCCTGCTGTGGTAACAGACAACATAAGATATGTGCACCTGCATTCCTCCAGATCCTGAAGTTGCTGCATCAGTCTGTCAAGTTGCTCTTCCATGTTTTGCCTCAATTTCCCTGTTTCCAAATTCCCACGAGAAGCCATCCTTTCGGCCAGAGTGAACTATTTCGACCTTCAGAGACTACAAAACACAAACAAATCTTAGCTAGTTAAAATGTTTAGCTTTTTAAGCCAAAGTTACCACATTACTGTACTGTATTGTATATGCGGACAGAAGTCATGGTCAGGGGTGTAGAGTTGGCTTGCCAACAAGTAATAATAAAACACATAAAAACATAATTTGTTTATTTGGTTAATATGATTGAAAACAGTGTTGCTGGCTCTATTCATTTATCATACACTTGATAGAAGCTGCTGTATATCCAGCTGTAGCATCTCAGGAAAAATAAATCTTACCTATCGTCTTTTTAGTACTAGCACTGCAGTTGTTACACCAGCTGTGTGGTATGTGCCACTGTTACAGCAAACCAAAGCGCCTTTGCATATATTGGCCTAATTTATCACGACGTACTAATTATGACTAACTCTAATGTATGAACAATAACACGTTGGATGAGGGATATGCTTTCTAAATAAAATGGTTTTGATTAAAAATCCTTTGTTGATGGAGGATCGTGATTGTGAACGTAGCTCACAACTTGTGGGTGCGGTCTTCTACTTCCGGGTAGGGTTTATCCAATCAGATTCTGTATGTTTATCTCGTCCAACCAGGATCGATGAATGTGCTACAGGAAGAAGATTGCGGTATAAAGGGTCAAAGTGCAAGCTTCATGGGTGAGTATTCGACACTGTCCTGTTTCATATAAGTTCTCAAACAATTCACTTCTCTCTTCTTTACGTAGTCATTTTGCTGTAACTAGTTATAAACATTGTATATACGAACTCAGCTTGCATTCGCCATGTAGTGTAAAATACACGAAATTGACATATGTTGATTGCGAAAAGCACACACATAATATAAGTGCATAGTTTTTCAACATAGCTATAATTCCCAACCGCTGTTTATAATGCAATTGTTATTAATATAGTATTATATTAGTGATCTTATTCTGTGTTCCATAATTATTGTATAACACTTTATTGTAGTGAAAGGTGGGTTTCAGTATGAAGACATAGATGGAGGGTCAGGATAAAACCAAGGTGGTCCTGCTGTCCTGTGGGTCATTCAACCCCATCACCAACATGCATATGCGCATGTTTGAACTTGCTCGCGATTACCTGGAAGATACAGGTGATGTCACCAGAGATTTTAAATAAAATTCGTTTATAAGTCGCATTATAAAATTGGTGTAAACTATTACAAATTATTGTGTATTTCATGTGTACAATTTTATTTTATGAAAGATTTCTACGACTTGCACAAACACTGCCATGCACTAACACCGCCATGTTAACATTTCAGGGCAGTTTGAAGTTGTAAAAGGCCTAATTTCGCCAGTCAGTGATGCTTATAAAAAGAAGGGATTGATTGAGGCCTGCCACCGTGTGGAAATGGCCAGGCTGGCCGCAGATTCCTCAGACTGGATCCGAGTAGATTCCTGGGAGAGCTTACAGCCTGAGTGGGTGGAGACAGCAAAGGTGATTCGGTGAGTTTGTTAGAAGGCAACATGCTTTTATTTTTATATAAACACAGTGAACTCTTAATGCTCTTTTCTGAACAGCTTAAAACTGGTTAATAATATAGGAAGGCAGTCCTTTCACAAACAAACACAATAGGTATAGTGAAGCTGTGTTGCATTGCTATGTTACGAGAGTTGTGGCTCTGGCCCCGTTACAAAGTGTCCATGTTATTTATGCCATTCTTATTTTTTTCTCAGTGCACTTAAGATTCCCTGACCTATGACCCTGTTGTCGTGGTTGTCCCACATAATGCTCAATACACATTGACAACTTAATCTTTCCTAATGCTCTCATAACAATCCTAAACCAAAATACTAGTAAGTAAATTAAGTAAAATGTATTTATATAACACATTTCACAGATAAAAATCACAAAGTGCTTCACAACTGTTGGGGAAACGCATCAATAGTAAATGCATGACAGCACATGACACAAATAAATAACCAAACAAAAGCAAATAAACAAACATAAATACACGTCAGACCGGTCTCACCACCCTACAGTCTAACTAAAAGCCTCTTTAAATAAAAGAGTTCTCAACTGCGTTTTTAAAGTTTCCACAGAATCCAAGCAGCGTAGGAAAGGGGGCAATGCATTCCACAACCTAGGTGCCACTGCCTGAAAAGAACGGTCCGCTCTAGTACTACCACCCCCCTCCCCAACTCTCAAACACAGTTTTACAAGTTATATTTTTCCTTCTTTTTTAAAACATAATATACATATTTCTGACATGTCTACAAAGCTGATCAAAGCAGTGTGTAATAGAACGTTTATACAATATTCCACGGTCCAGTGTATATTCCTCAACAATGAGACACAGGCACAAGTTTACAATACGTTGTAAGGGCAACAATAGAGGTGGTACAATTCATCATTACTTCAAACGTTGCAAATGATGTCTTCTCTATTCAGGCATCACTACGGGGAACTGGCAGCACTGGAGCAGAACACCGATGAAGTGGACACTGTCAAGTATGCGAAAAGGAGACGCACCAAGGATAGGTCCTGTGCCGGCTCATCCCAGCACACCAGGAAAGGTGAGCCTTTCAGCCTCGACGGTACCGTGTAACGATAATCACTGTTGCTGGCGTAATGTGTGTTTAGTGCCATGGGTGGCTGCAACCAAGACACAGACAATCACGGGCTGATTGCATGGCGGCTGCCTGGAGGCAAACCCTAATTACAGGTGTATACTATGCATCGTGGACCTATCCTGCCTAGAACATGATGCTTGCTTATGAAATCATCCTCTGATAAACTGCCATTTGTACCCCTCCCGTTTCAAGACATGTGAACGCATATGTCTGAGGTTTTTTTTTTTTGTTCTGGCTAATCATGAATTACATGTGCATCAGGTTAGTGCATTCAAACAATGGATTGAGTAATGACAGTTTGCTTGCATGTTGGGTAACACCCAATCACACCATTTCATGGCAGGCCAGGCACAAAAACAGACTAAAATCACATACAGTAGACGCATTGTGTAGACTTTTGTGTGGTTTGGTCTTCCCGTTGTGTAGTTTGCAGTGTACCATGCATTCTGTCAGTTGATATTGCTTCCTCAGATGTTGGCATTGTAGACTGTAACAGTAAAAATGTATTACAACATATTCAGTATTTTACAGTATATACCAGACCTGGTCAGTCTGGTCCAGCCCACAATACATAAAAACATTTAAAAAATAATAATATTTGATGAGCTCTGCATATTACGTTACTTTCTGCTACACAAAAAGCATTGTTAAAGTGAATTGTTAAATTCAATTATGAAAATTGAGTAAGCATAAACATAATATGCAAGTTAACAAAGTTAGCTACAGTATATTGTATTTTTAGGCATGTTGGTTAATGTTATGTGGCCCGTGATGATCCCTGACGTGAAATAAATATGCCTGTCTGTACGTACGTATGTACACCACAATCGCTGGAGTCACCTGAGTCTCCATGCCTTCTGTAGACACGCCCCGGTTGATGCTTCTGTGCGGGGCCGATGTGCTGGAGTCCTTCGGCGTACCCAACCTGTGGAAGCAGGAGGACATCGCTGAGATCGTGGGCAGCTATGGCTTGGTGTGCATCACCCGCGACGGCGCCGACCCGCACAAGTTCATCAACCAGTCGGACGCGCTGTGGCGGCACCGCAAGAACATCCACGTGGTCCGCGAGTGGGTGACCAACGAGATCTCGGCCACGCACGTGCGCCGGTCGCTGCGGCGGGGCAGGAGCGTCCGCTACCTGCTGCCGGACGGCGTGCTGCGCTACATCCAGGAGAACGGCCTGTACAGCGCAGAGAGCGAGGAGAAGAACGCGGACGTTGTCCTGGCACCGCTGCAGAGGCACGCGTGCAGCCCCACGCACTGACAGCTGGTCCACAGGGTGCCTTACAAGGTGCCTGTGGGGCTATGCTGCTTTTTAAATAACTCAAGCTGTCAAGCACTACCTTTAATGCTGTGAATGGTGCCTGCTCTCTAGAAGATCATTGTGTGTGTGTGTGTGTGTGTGTGCACGCGCGCGTGTGTGTAGATTTGCTGTAGTCTTAGCATATTCGGTAGCATAAATAAAACAATGAAACGTCAATGAATCAGTCGTAGAGAGTAGGCGATTGTTACCAGGCACCTGCGGTGATAAATGTGATGGGCTTACTTTACCGCTGAAAGGTTTTCTCCATTTTAGTAGTTGATATCTTTGTCATAGTTACCATCTTTTTATTTTCGATAGAAAAAATGCTGCACATAATGTTTACATGCAGTAGGGTTGTAGATGATATGGCAATGTGTCAAACTGATGTAAAGCTAATTAAAATAGCTGTTTAATAAATTGGAAGATATGTGGGTACTTTTTTGATTGTAATACTAATTGCTAATGGGATTGGGAGTTATCTATTGTCTTTAATCACATTGATTGCAATAAGAAGCAGTCAGTTCAGGTAATCAAAGCCTAAAGTGTTTGGGTGAACACTTATTTAGCCTCTTATATGCAAGAAGTATGATTACATTACATTAGAAATAAAAAACAAATGGTATCACAAACAACCCTTTTACCCTGATAGATGCTCAACTACAGCACTAATACGCAATCCGCACTAACACCTATGTCGGAGGATTTTCCCTATCCCTGTCACTGTCTTTCACTGTCTGTCTCTGGCAGTAAAACAACCCAGGCAGGGTTTTCAACATTTTATAGAATATGTTTACACACTTCCACAGACGTCGCTGCGTCACGGGAATAACCGCTCATTTGTTGTCACAAGATCTCCACATGGTTGTCATTGCTCATTATCTCCATGATGAATTTCTCTTTATTTTTCCCAGGGTTCTTTTATTTTCTTTAAACTAGTGTAGTGTATGGAGTCATATTGCCATTGTCTTGCTCATTGCAAACAGATGTGTCTATTTATGTGTTTAACAACAAATGAATACATGATGACAAATTAAGATGACTGAGAATAGGCTACCTCTGATGACATTATTTGTCCATTTTATTTGCAACCTAAAGGAGTTGTCAAAGTGTATGTTTTTGATCTAATGGTTTGTATATGGACTCATTGATAAATCCCTCACAATACGTTGTGACTGGGTATATCTGGTTATCTGGTGACATTTAAAAATAAATAGGTGCCTAAGGAAAATATATGCAATAGAAATAGTAAAAGGGTTTCCACACAGGACCTGTGTGACATGTCAGGATTCTTTTCCTCCCCATCAATCACGGTATGAACACAAGTGTAGCCCAGCCAGATCTCAAATCAGGTGACAACAAGCGGGTGAGAACACTCCCTCTTCCACAACACATCCAGTTAAATAGCTAGCCTGCACCTGTGTTTTCTTCACTACACCTTCGTCAGCTCAACACGCTTGGGGAGACTGTCTTACTGTCTTAAAAGTTGTGGTTTACTTGTCTGAAAGATGCCAGCCAGCCTTTGTGGTACGTGGGACATGGTCAGCAATGTTAACTTGGAAGGCTACATGGTTGCATTGGGTAAGTCCTTGTGGGATTTTTTAGATTGGTTTCTTTTTGATTCTTTTATTATTTGTTTATAATGGTATGTTTGTGTAATAATATCTTGTTGGAACAATTTTAGATATGAAAATAATGTTTATATTTTCTGTTGTTTTTTTTTTTTTTTATGTTTTTAAGAATGCTTGTGGCTTTAATCATTACTATATTGAATTTGAAACATTGTTACCATTAGAAGTACACAGTAGGCAAACACAAATGTGTAATAAAGAAAGTACATGGATTATTCAGCTGCAGTTTCAGTGGTGCTGTGTGTGTTATTGAGTAGTAGTAGTAGTCTTTAATGTCCCCCGGGGCAATTTTCCTTACAGACAGTAGTGTATACACACAGTACACATACAATACATACATTATTAATAAATGCAGTCATCCCAAAATACGATCCTAACAGTGAGTTAAGTAATTGTAAATTTGTTACATAGGGATTTGGGAAAAACACTGTGCTTCTCTATTTTTCAGGCATCAGTGTTTGTTTGCGTAAGATTGCTCTCAAATTAAAGCAAAAGAAGGTGATTGAGCAGCAGGGTGACCTGTTCATCATCAAAAGTCTCAGCAACCTTCGAACATACACTCTGTCCTTTAGAGTGGACGAGGAGTTCAGGGAGTTTACCAAAGGACTAGACGACAGACATGTCAAGGTAAGAGACCGCCAAGTAGATGTGTGTATTGTGTGTGCATTATACACAAAAACAAGTTATGTTTACAATATGTGTTGTTGTACCTGGACTGTTACACATTTTATATTTCGAAAATTAATCAATGTTCTGTTCTCTTTCTCTCGCTCGCTCTCCTTTCGTTTCTGCAGTCCTTGGTCAGATGGGAGGGGAATAAACTAGTGTGTGCACAGATTGGACAGAAGAAGAATCGTGGATGGGCTCACTGGATTGAAGGAGATAAACTGCATCTGGTAAGAACAGTCACATTTTGTCAAATAAATCCAGAAATATATTTTTCGTTTTGACTGAATAACCCTATTAAAAACCAAATTATCGTAGGAAAGGGTATAAAGAGCAACAGCAAACAAGTGCTAGGCTATATTTTCACATGTACACAATTAAAATCTGTGATTTGTTTATTTTAGGAGTTGTATTGTGAAGGACAAGTCTGCAAGCAGGTGTTTAAAAAGAACATGAATGACTGAAGGTTAAGCGTGGGTTTGCTTGGTTATGCAAATGTAAAGAATTCATCTGTCTCACCCAAAGTGGTGCAACAAAACTCAAGAGTCCGTGAGCTCAGAGATGTCAATCAAGCGGTGTCTGTACACGCCCACATAGTCCTGAGTAGAGATCAATTCAGACACAACTGTGTGGGTAGAGCTTGAATTTGAACCTTCTCAAAAGAGCTGTTTGTATAGCACAAGTAAATCCAATGTGCTCGGATGGTAACGCCTACAGTGTACACCCCCCTACCCACCCACACACACCCACATACACGCACACGCAGACGCACACATGCACACGCACACACCCTTTCTATTAGGTCACCTAGTGGTCGCTGAAGTAAAACGTGTATATATATTTATCTTTATGTTTTACTGCCCTCTCTGACTTTGTAGTAAATGCCCTCTTTGGTTGTATTTTGGCTGGATTATTATCGATACTTTGTAATTAAATAATATGTAACAAAATGTTTGACAATTACAACTGTAAGCTGCTTTTGGTGTTCATGAGGCCTAGACACAAAAATAAAATACTCAAACATCATTATTAGCTTGGTATATATTTTTGTAATGCACTACACCTACAACATCGTTTTCTGTATAGAATTAATGGACAGGCTGGAATAAGTTATTTCTGTTCTAGCCCAGTTGCTGTAAATTAATATTAACCACAAGGTGGCAATATTGGCTCACTTATTAATTTACCTCGAACTTTTATTTTTAAATATATACATACTTTTTTGTATTCCGATATATTTCTGAAAAGAGACAACATTTACTTAATCTTATTTTACATTTTATATGAACCATTATTTTACCATAGCTTGTGCTTTGGTGACCTTAAGTGACAAAATGTGTTTTAGGGGAGCTACTTTTAAAATGTGCCTCAGAAAGAAAATAAGATAATTTAAAACAAAAAACTCCTCTGGTTAAACATTATATGATACATGATATAACCTTCTTTGTAATGTTTTAGTGTAACAAATGAGACTAAAGTGTGAGATTATAACTGATTTGGTTGTGAAAGTAAATATATGTACAAATTGGATATCGCATACATACTGGAAATATGTGGTTGCTCCCCTTGTATTTTGTTTGTCAAGAAAAAGATCTACAAATGATGTGTCCATAGTTATGGTCACGTGACACGCGAAACCAAAATGGCCGTGCTTGTATTTTGACGTGTAATAGCTAAGTACTTTTCTAATTGTTTAATTCTTACTAGGATACTATTTAACCGCAGGTATTTTAGAGAAATCGTCACGGTCTACTCTATTTGCATCTGGTTTACGATTTCTACCTTAGAGACAATCACGACTGACATCTCTTTGTTTAACGAGTTAGACTATGCATATTCGGTTCCAATAGCAGGCTAGCTAGCTGGCTCTGGCTGGCTCACATTAAAACAGTTAACATAAAATAGCTACGATGGAGGAGCTGAGTGCGGACGAGGTAGGTTGGCACTAAGCATTCATATTTTTTAACACTAGGCGCCGAGCTTTACATCCACTTTCAATTATAATTAGCTAATTTGTTTATAATGTCGCTTTAATACAGCATCGTTACCCGTTCTTGTTCTTAGCTAGGCAGCCAAGCTAACAGTAAGTGGCTAGCTTACTGTACAGTTGTCTCAAATGAAAAAGGTGTACGAGTTTACGACGAATGCCATAGTTTTACCAGCCCATTTGCTTAAACGAGCTAGCTGCCAGAAACTGTATTACATGTGGTTATGTCATCGTCACCTTTCCCTTTCTTCCCCAGTGACAACATGTTTGCATGTTGGTGTTTGATGTCAACCTTGGGTGTTTGAGCGTATAAATCGAACATAGTGGACAATTAGACTCACATTTACCGGTACCACAGAGGCTGGCTGATTTATTGGCATTTAAGACGTGTGCACATACGATTTAGTCATTTCATACAAATTACAAAGCACCGGTCTGAACAGTAACCCTGCGTACCGTAGTCAACAATATTGTGCTACAGGCTATCTTGAAATTAGCTTCAGAGGCGACTCAGCATAAAAACATAGCGGACCACCATTGTGGAGTAAACTCTGTAAGCGACCAGGACCACTTTTACAGTGTGTCACCTCAGCAGCAGATACTTAATATGACGAATACATTTGTTGGACTATAACTTAATACGTCTAACAATTGATCGTAGACAGTAACGGTACCGTAAATAGTAACTGATTTAAAGATAGCCAACGTAGTGGTTACAATATCGCCTTTGTCTAGTGGTATACGTTTATGTAAAACAAGGCATGTACGGTACTGGTAGTTTTATGGTCTATATAACAGTAAAAGCAAGAAATAATCTGCTGAGATTGTGGATGTAGAATTGCCACACCGGTACTACCGGTACATAATACAGTAAACAAACAAACTGTCGTTACTGTACCGGTGCCGGTAGTCCTGCTATCGGTAGAGCAACCGCTTGTCCAGAGCAACATCATTTAAAAAAGTGACTTTATGGCAGTGTTTTTCAACCACTGTGCCTTGGCACACTAGTGTGCCGTGGGAAATTTCCCAATCTCTCTTAATTGGGATATCATCTTTATGTTCATCTAAGCAGGCCCAGGTTTCACACTGAGTGAGTATAAACAAATTGAGAGACCAAATTGTCTTTAAATATGCTGTATTAGGCTACAATGCGTCATGTAGTCATTATTTTGTTTGGTAGTGTGCCTCTGTATTATTTCAAGAAAAAAAATGTGCCTTGGCTCAAAAAAGGTTGAAAAACACTGCTTTATGGCATATTATGAACACCGATTAGCTTCTACTGTTTGATTATGTTAACGTAATGTACACTAGTCTATTCGTGTCTTAATATATTTGTTGGCATGCATGTTCAAGATTCGCAGAAGGCGGTTAGCCCGACTGGCAGGAGGACAGACGTCCCAGCCTAGTACCCCTCTTAGCACCCCACTGACATCCCCACAGAGGGAGACCCCTCCTGGGCCCCTCCCTGGACCTTCGGGGGCTGCACCCCAGGCAACAGCTGTCTCTCAATCATTGGGGCTCAGTGTGCACAGCGGTACTCCAACCACCTCTCCTATGGGTGCCTCTGGTAAGATGGAGACACTCTATTGCTCTCTGAATAGAAACTCATATGTTTCAATAAAGTTTTTACTCGAAAGCACTTAGTCAAGACCAATGTGATTGTGATATTTATTTGACATAGACAAAGGTATATCCAGGTGTAACAGAACTGGCAGATTTTGTTAGCCAATGCCCTAGTGATGAATACGATGATGACTCTTTATTTTGTACCTGCTTTTATGTGAGGACTCTTTGGACTATAACAGCATAACCATATTTTGAGGCATTTGTAGGTATTTCAGGTGTGCTGATGTTGTCTACACTGGAAGCATATCATTCATTTGTGATCTCTTTTACTGTTTACTAATGTACTGTTTGTAAGTCGCTTTGGATAAAAGCATCTGTTAAATGCTGCAAATGTAATCAGTTCGGTGCTGCTTTTAGACTTTCTCAGGATTCCATTCTGAGCTCTGACTCTGGCAACCGAATGTAGCTAGCAGAACAGAATGATAAGTTGTTTTCATAATGGTAGGAAATTGTCTGAAATGGTTAGCTTCATTCACAGAGCATGGCTGCAACTGAAGTGGTCTAGTCGGTCTGCAGCTACTCATTAGCTCAATCCTCAATTGTCGAATGGTAGCCTGCTAAACACCAATAACTAAGGGTGCTGCACATTAAACGTTCTCTATTGCTGAACGTCTAATGCAAGCTGTTGTAATTATAAGCACAATTATTTTTTTTCCCTACATTATTTCCTTTCCTTTTTATTAGACACGTTAGAAGTCGACTGTCGCTTTGTTTTCACTGCTGCTAACTGGTGCGTTCCCTCTGCAGGGGTGGCATATGGTAGCCAGAGCAGTGAAGGCGTTAGCTCCCTCTCCAGTTCTCCATCCAACAGTCTTGAGACCCAGTCCCAGAGTTTGTCCCGCTCCCAGAGTATGGACATCGACACCGCCTCCTGTGAAAAGAGGTTGGGCTGCATTTTATTGTTGACCTATTTTTCGGCTCTGAAAGGGCGCGTCATATTGCCCCATTCAATGACCATGCATTCTTTCCATCCACAAAGTCTCTTTCTCAAGTTCCTATGAAGTCTGCTATTGTCAATACGGACTACTGAAGTGTTTTAATAGCTGTTAGAAATTCTGTTCACAGCAGACAATATTATAAAATATCTGCCTGATAAGTAAAAACATTTTTTTTATTTTTTTATCATATCAACAAGATTTTGGCTCTTGTTTTCTAACAGTTTGCATTAATTTGCACAATCGAGTCATGTGCTGGCAGAATTGAGATACTTGTAGACCTGTTATAGGGACATGTGTCCTTATTTATGTAATCTGTCAGAACAGTGAGAAGGTAAAACTATGATTTGCACTCAGAAACCAGCCACCGGTTGTAAATGAATTATGTAGAGTTTCAGTCGTCTGTTTATTGCACAATGCATCAATCAACTTCACCCGATCAAATTCCGAATATGTGAGATGCTGGTGAGGGTTCTGACTGGGCTGTACACCTTTGTGTCTACACCAGCATGTCCCAGGTGGATGTAGACTCAGGGATAGAAAACATGGAGGTGGAGGACAGCGATCGCAGGGAGAAGAGGAACGTGGCTGAAAAGGTACGTTCAGCCGTAACCTCGTGACAAAATGAATCAGCTTCTGCTCTCATTGTCCTGCTGTAGTCACTTTTGCTTTCACTTTTTCAAAGCTTGTTGAGGTATGCATCCAAATAAGGGAATTCATGACGCGCTCTGTCTTTTCTGGATCGCACAAGGGACTTTCCGTTGTTTAACTATTCGTGGAAGTTATTCAAGTCAGTCTAGCAGTACGTATTCGGTCTGTGTTGTTGTGACCGGTACACCCGCTAACAATGTGGGTGTCTGGGATGACTGCAAGCTCAAGATTCTCACTCTGCTCCCACAAAACCCTTTGAGGCAGTCAGTTTTCACAAGCAGAAAAATGCTTAAACGAAACTAAAACGTGTTTACGATGAGGGGTCATTAGTTGTGGGCTCAAGAGGGCGAATAATAAACGCACCATAACTGAACTGATAAATAAAACCGTCTGTTCTCTTCTTGTGTGTTAGGAATCCTCTGCCGACTCAGATGTTTCTGAAGAGCAGGCTCTGCAGCTCATCTGTAAAATCCTCCGTGTCTCCTGGAGAGAGCAGAGCAGGGATGTCATCTATCTCCCCTCGCTGGCTGCAGAGTTTCACCAGCACCCTAAAGATGGTAGGTCAGATACATGGTGGATACAATGTAAACAAATGCATATAGGAACTGGGGAAGGAACAAGCGGGTAGGAAAGATTATATTAATCAATGCTTTCTTTTTAATTTAGCTTACTAATGACATTAATAAAGATCAACCACCTGCGTAAGTAAACTGGCTAATTGATTGACAGGTCCACAGGTAAACATTAGCTGTACATGCTCTTCCTTCATGAAAACAACAAGGCGTGCGCGCATTCTTAAGCATTTTCCCCTTTTTCCCCGTAGTCTACTCTGATTTCAAAGACCTGATTGGCCAGATCCTGATGGAGGTCCTCATGACGTCCACCCAGTCGCGTGTCCGCAACCCCTTTGCAAGCCTGACCGCCACCTCCCAGCCAATCGCTGCTGCCGCCCCCAAATCTGGCACCGATCACCACCTGACGCTGGTGCAGCCCCCCAGCCAGGGCAGCAGTCCCATGACGCCCTGTTCAGGGTCCTTTGGGGCCAGCTCTCTGTCCAGGCAAGTACCCACACAGAGAGAATATCATTTAACAGAGCGGTTCCAACGGACAGCACTTCTTCTTTTGATCTTTGGAGAGGGTATGCAGACCAAAATGACTCAGCGTTCCATTCAAGTCAATAGGGAGATACAGATTTCACCATACTATTTAAGTATGCGTTAATGGGTATTTTTGTGTATATTACAGGAATTCACAAGTACCTGCGACCACTCTGAAACGGTATTTCTGCGGCAAACTGTTTTGGGGATAAACTGACTTTGTTTCAGGCCATGCGCGGTAGATGCAGCTGTCCGGCCGCTGCCTGCGTCAGCCTCCACAGCAACATGCGTTAGCGACACGCCATTTTTGCTTCTGTTGAAATGCATTACACCGCTCTATTGTTGTTGTTATTCCAGTTTCTTTGTTGGCTTAGCGCTCACACCGGGGCCGCTTGCCTACTGTGGTGATAATGGACAAGCGACAGCCTCTGTCCATGACCCCGTGTTCATGTTAGGAACTACTGTGTTTTTCCTTTCCCTTCTATTTCTTCTCTGTGCCTATCACCTCACACTGTTGTCTGCAGTCTGTATGGGTGTGGTCAGCGCCCGATGAGTTTGAATGCAGCCAGGATGACCTCTGCGTCCCACCCGGCCCCCGAAACGCCCTCCACCTCATCTGCGCCCTCTAGCCCTCAGTTCCTTGTGCCCCTCAGCCCTCCCCTTGCTGCCGTCCCCCCGCGGCTCTCCCTCAACCCCCCCACTGCCCCTCTGCCAATCTGCCAGCGGTACCGGCCCTACTCGGTCACCTCTCCGTGGGCCATTCCCAGCTCGCCCGGCCCCGGCCACAGAGGAGCTAGTGTCCCCGGGGCCTCCCCTAACCCTGCAGGGCTCCCGGTGCCCCCCAATACCCCGGTGCCCACCAATACCCCAGACCCTCTTCCACCACCCAGCCCCCAGTCCTTTCCCCTCGGCTCCCCGAGGCCCCGGCCCCGCCCCACCTCCACACCCCTGCAAGCGGTGCCCCCTTCGCCCAGGTCGAATGCCCACAGAGCTGCCGCGGCTGCCCGGATCCCGTCTTCTAGGTACCTCATCAGCCAGTGTGATAGTGCGTGTTTTGCCCGGCTTGCTGCCACTAACCCCCTTCACCTTATCTAACCCTGAGGTGTGAATGCAAAAGCTGCTAACTTAAATGTATAGTCAGCTATTGCAAGATAAATGTAAAGTGGTAAGATAATAACAATTTTTGTCAAATTACTTAATTTTGCTAGCTTACTGTTCTGTGTGTGTGTTGAAAAGAAATGATCCGGTACTTCCACACAGCCCTGGCTCCGTAAATAGGAACATAAAACAAAGTGTCGAACACCGCTCACATCAACAAAGCCGTAGTACTAAGCTTTGCTTCTCAATGTGTGAGGCGGCGCTGCGGAGGCGTTTTGTTTTGAGCTGGAAGTTAGCAAGAGTTCTCAAGAATGACTGACCCTGCTGCCTTTTTAAAGGTGCTTGATACGATATTTTAAACCTTGATAATAACAGCCAACAACTATGTTCTATGTAGTGATGTAGTGGAGTATTTGCTCCTTGAGCAGAGAATGACATCACAGTACGCGTTCGCGCGCGTGCGAGATAATCAGAGCTCCTTTGTTCTTTTGTTTTAATTACCCGGCCAACCACATGCATATGTTAGTGCATGTGTGTGTGGCCACAAAGCAGTTGTTTTTTTTTTTTGGTGTGAGATGCTGGTGCGCATATAATGTAATCTAGAACCACTTTAATTAATAAATAACATACAAATGTGTTTTTATAGTCTGCATAAAAAACAAACCTGTGTGGTGTGATTTCCGAACAGTTTATCTGGACTGCCAAAATCTAATCAAACAACTGAGTTTATACTTAGCTAGCTAGATGAAAATTAATGGAAATAAATGGTGCAAAATGGGGAATAAAACACCATATCTCATCATAAGGTGTATTTTTGCAGTCCTGTAATGTTAACACACCCTTTCTTGTGGATTCAGCCTTAATATTAACATCATTTATTTTATCACTATCTGAGGCTTGAAACAGAGCTGATAATCAAATAACCTGGTTAACTGCCTTACATTTCTAAAAACAATATATTTGTTTTTGGCTTGCTGCTTGCATACTATTAGTAGGAATTCCAGTTCTAGTTTGACCGTGTGTTGCTATCAGCGTGTAGATTTGAAGGTACCTGTCCAGTGCATGTTTACTGGGAGCATGTCTCTGCCTCCACAGCAGCGTGGTCAGCTTCTGCAGCTCATGCCATAAGTGTGTCTTCTACCCCGTTCCACTGGCATGTGTTCATGCCATGCCTTCGTTCTTCTCCATCGGTCCTTCACGTCTCCTCATGCTCATCGCGCGTCACGCCTCTTCTCTCTCTCTCTCTCTCTCTCTCTCGTCCCTCTCCTCCGTCACGCCAGCCCCTTCTCTTTCCTGTTCCATTCCCTCCCTGAAGTGTCCCAGGCTAGCAGTGGTGAAGAGTCTGAGGAAGAGGAGGATTTTTCCCAGGTTCAGTTTGGGTCCAGGTACACCACTGCACGTTGAGAGTGGCAGCATGCCTGTGTGTGTGTGTGTGTGTGTGTGTGTGCGTGCTCCGGTGGCTTGTAACTAACGGATACGCAGTGCCAGTACTGTTCAGGGAAGTCCTTTTAATAGCACTGCTCCCCGTTCTTACTATATAATGAATCAAAAGAGCCTTGATTTGTTTGTTACTAGTTGAGGGGAACAGGGAACTTAAAATAGTGACTTCTGCTATTGGAGTAGGTCACAATTAGCCTAGTCTCGCAGAGCCAGCCTTTACTACGTAAAGACTGGGACGCAGCGCTTGTTAACGGCATCAAGATCCGCCTACTTAGCAGAGGTATTTTGATTTGATTGACAAACCACATAACTCAATGTGCTTACAGGGGTGTGTATGTATATCAGACGTTCAGCACAGAGTTGCATATGTGACGTAATGCTAATGGACGGAAGAGGCTGAGACTACATTTAGCCAAAATTCACTTTGGATAAGGGTATGGATACACGCATTGCTCCACGCCATCGTGTCACTTCATCTGCCTCCACCGCCATTGCTGGAACAGAATTTTGAAAACGAAACGCTTGACTTTAACGTTTTGTACTCAACCACGCCCACTGATCGTTGATTGGTCCGCCATGGCTGAGGTCATCAACCTCTCGTCCTTCTGAAGGACCTCAGTTTGTCTGGCGTTATTATTTTAGTTGATCTACATTACAATTTGTTTTGGTTTGAAAACTTAAAGCGCATGTCTTCCCCCCCCCTCTCCCCATCTCTCTCTCTACTCCTCCCCTATTCTATGGTGCTCTTCTCAGCCCCTGCAGTGAGCATAATGAGGACAATGGGGATTCAGATTCAGCTAATCTCCTGGTTGGACCTGCACTTTGTGCATGTTAACAGTTTATGGGGCTGCCCATAATAAAGAGTTGTTTCCGCTGCACTGAGACATTACCATATTATGTGTATTTAATGTGACGGGATCATAATAATATTGCGTATGCACAATATTTACATAGCTGTCAATAAACCAGTGAGTTCTGATTGAAGGCCTTCGGACTTACCAACGAGTCAAGGGTTTATGGCAGATGCCGGCCTTGTGCATCTACTGTGAGTGAGGTTTCGTTCAACGTGACAATCATGTCTCAGGACAGAACAAAGGCCCTGCCCTTGTTCTACTCTAAAGAACAAGGGCAATTTGTCAATCATGTCATTATTCACTTTAGTAGGATGTAGTGAAAGTCTTATTCCAAACCTTGACACAGTAAGTAGTCTGACACACACAACATTTGCCCCTGCAGTTTTATGTGGTATGATCATTTTTGGATGGGTATGATGCATCCTGCAGGTTAGAGGTGTTTTTCACAGCTGACCACTAACTGCAAATAAAAGTCGCCTGTGTTTGTCACTTAACGGGTTCAGGAGAACACTGCTGTTTGCTTCAAATGAACGCTTTAAACGCCATTAATGCTAATCTAGCAACCAGATTTTATTTCTAGTCTGCTGAGTTTGTTGCTTAAGTTACAATGCTGTTACTAATTCCCTGTCTGTTTCAGGACCCACTGGGAGATACTGGCTCATTGCCATGGATTTCTGTTTTGTTTGTCATGGTTGTAAAAAAATTCTCCTCTTCCCCAAACCTCTGTTTCTGCTTGTAGTATGGGTGCATCTGGAGGGGCGATGTCCTGTGATCCAGCGAGCGACCGCTTCACCATTGAGTCGTGCAAGGAGACCGAGATGCTGAACTACCTCATAGAGCGTTTTGACAGTGTTGGCATGGAAGAGAGGAAGGCTCCCAAGGTAATTTGTTGTCTGAAGCAGTGGCTCATATAACATCTTGTATAATTTAATCTACAATGTGTTTGTGTTCATTAGAAATGTCTGTCCTGATGTATAAAAACTAAACAATTGTAACTAGTGATGTTTACGTTTTTGTGACTTTGCTAAATTAAGGCTTGATAAACTTAGCTGTCCTAGAGTAAAGAAATACAATCTGCCATGTCCATTTTATCAGATCCATAGTCTGTCACAGTGGTGGAAAAAATCAGAAGAGGCTTTGCTGTCCGTACTTCGGACACAGTGACGCTGTTAACCTTAATGTTTATTACAAATCTCCATGTGTTTCCCCACGTGTGTGTGTGTGTGTGTGCGCGCGTCAGATGTGCAGTCACCCCAGTGCGAGCCAGCTCCTCAGCAACATACGCTCTCAATGTATTTCCCATGCTGCCCTGGTACTGCAAGGCGCGCTCACACAGCCCAGGTCAGCTAGCTAGCATGCTTGCCACATTGTCAGCGTTTTCCTATCCCTCAGTCCGGGTCGCGGTTGTTCGTTCCGTTTTAATCTGGAATGCCGTGACATTTTGAAAACCTCATTCCAGATTATTGTTATGTCATTCATATTGATGTTGCTGAATTTGTACATTCCCCAAACAAATGTAAATGTATGTTATTTTATTTATTTTGATATCCAAACCATGTATAATCATTACTGTGTTTGCACTAAATTAATGTAACAATGGTGACACAAGATTCTTCTGATAATATTTTATAATGGACATTATGTTCCTTTCAACTATCCTGTATATGTCTCCATAGCAACTGCTTGTTCACCCTGCCTCCGCGTTCACAAGCGTGTTTTTATTTTGTGTGTGTTGTGTCACACCGTCTTTTTGTGCACAGGAACCCTCTCCTGCCTTCTCTGCTGGTACCCTACATGTTGTGCCGGAACCTTCCGTATGGCTTCATTCAGGAGCTGCTTCGCATCACACACCAGGAGGACGAGGTCTTTAGACAGGTGGGGGGTGGAAACTGTTAGTTTCACACTGCAGTGAAAACAAACTGATACTGTATTCATTCTTAAAATTGATTCATGCTTAATAATCTGTTAATACCGATGAGAAAAAAATAAATGGTAGATGGTGTTTGACTGCCTGTACAATTGTTTTGGTTAGTTCAATAAAACAATTTTCAGTGTCGTCCCGCAAAAAGGATTTGCCTGACAGTGCAAAGCTAAGATCTACTTTTAGCTGTTGGACCTTTGTTCTGTGTATTTTAATGTAAAGATGTAAGATGTATTAAGTTTTATTTTGACATTGCTTTGCTCCAGTACTACTACTACTCTGCAAAAACACAGGTTTCTATTTCACTCTTTTGAATTTATTTCTTTATTTTGTACCTCTATGGTTCAGATCTTCGTTCCTATCCTGCGTGGACTGGCTCTGGCAGTGAAGGAATGCTCATTTGACAGTGACAACTTTAAATTCCCTCTCATGGTAAGGAGCTAATCACCCCTTCACCTACTAGCTTCAGGCATGTTAGTTTATTCTTTCAGTTAGTTTCTGTATGAAACTCTTTGCTAGCAAAGGACACTACAAGGAATGCACAGTTTATTTTGTCAGGCTGTCGGTCTCATCAGTCTGGGAACTGATTGAGTAATGTCTGACTGACTATTCTTTAAATGCTGCATGTGGTTGAGGCAAGGATGCCTTTGAACGTTAGTTTATTGTCTCTTACCAGGCATTATCTGAACTCTGTGAAATCAAGTTTGGAAAGACTCACCCCATCTGCAGCTTGGTGAGTGGGCATAATTTGTGTTTCAGGGGTGGTACAGAATATGTTCTCGCATAGATGCCATATGGCCAAACCAACAGCACTGCTTTGTTAATGCAATAACATTTGTATTAACAAACATGAACTCATGAAATCAAATTAAATGGGGAATTTAAGAGGCATTATTTATTTTCATTATACGTTTGTTAATAATGACCGCATTAACAATAAATTCAGTCATCTACTCTAACTGCATTTACTATAACACCTTATTTAGATTATTTAGCTAAATGCACTTTAAACGCAGTAAAGCAACATTTGTTCCTCTTATATTATTGACTACATTTCCTCCTGGCTCATGACCAGAATGTTACTGTATTAGCAAGTTTCCTTTTTATAAAGGGCTGTGTCAGATCAAAGCTCAGGGTAGCAGATTAGATCTGGCTGGTTCATTCTTAATGAAAGGACAGCCTGATATTGAAGTATTTGGTATAGGAATTTACGCAGATTCTGTCAGACATACTATGAATAGGGGATGGAGGCTCACTGTCTTAAAACATTTATTGCATCAGTGTTGGTGGAAGAGTGGATTGATGGGCGACCATATTAATGTGTGACTGCCCTGAGTATAGACAAAGTACTTGAATGAGGAAAGTGCCATAACTGCACTCTAAACGATCACTGGGGGAAAAAGCTTAAAAGCTTCAGTTCCACTCAGAATTCTGGATGCTTGTCCCATAGAGTTCTATTGAGGACTCTAAGTGGTCTGTCTCCTCTATATAATGTCTCTGGCACTTCTCCCATAGAGTTCTATTGAGGACTCTCTAAGTGG
>JAODTR010000022.1:1035193-1049139 GCA_025399935.1 Amblyopsis rosae | reverse complement strand
TCCCATCTGTGTGTGTGTGTGTCTCCTGTCCCATCTGTGTGTGTGTGTGTGTGTGTGTGTCTCCTGTCCCATCTCTGTGTGTGTGTGTGCGTCTCCTGTCCCATCTCTGTGTGTGTGTGTGTGTCCCATCACTGCCTCACCTTAGTGTGTTTCCTCTCACCCTGCTGATGCGCGTGTGTGTGTGTGTGTGTGTGTGTGTCCCATCACCGTCTCACCCCAGTGTCTTTCCTCTCACCCTGATGATGTGTGGGGGTGGGGGGGGGGGGTGGTATAGTCAAGACAACGCTCAGCAATGACGTGTTCCCTGTTGTCGTGAAGAGAACAGTATCTAATGAGTGACTCATTATTTCTATAAGGCTTATAGCGTATATTTATACTGCTTTTGCCCAAATGGATATGGCACAACCCTGTTATAATCAATGACTCTTCAATACGCAGATATTTCAGACATGAACGTGTACTGTATGCCATCTAATGTACTTTATACAACAGCTAGTTCCGACCAAGTGATTTAATTGGACAAGAAGCATTCCATGAGTGCAATCAACAGATTTAACTTGTGCCAATTGTGTTTAAGAGAGCGAGCATCGACGAATCCCTGCTTGCACACAATGTTTCAGTAGATATTTTTTGGCATTTGATATTACTTGGTTACCCGACCCACCCTCACCCAATATTTTCTGATAAACTAATCTGGACCCGCCTGACTTTACGGGGCGGGTGTGTGTGTGTGTGTGTTTCTCCAGTGAAATGTATGCACATAACAATGTATGAGTTGTGTTCATGCCTGGTCTGTTCAGGACGTTCTATCGCTTCGAGGCTGTGTGGGACAGCTCCCTGCACAACTCTCTGCTGCTCAACCGAGTCACTCCCTATGGAGAGAAGATCTACATGACCCTGTCTGCGTACCTGGAGGTCAGTGACAGATCAGCATTTAGCGTCTCTCTCTCTCTCTACTTGTCTTGTCTGACCTGAGTCTGTGCTGCACAGCTTGACCACTGCATCCAGCCCGCCATCATCACCAAAGACATCTGCATGGTGTTCTACTCCCGAGACGCCAAGATCTCCCCTCCTCGGTCTCTCAGGAACCTCTTTGGCAGTGGATACTCCAAAACGCCTGACTGGTAAGGCCATTGCCTGCTATCCATTAGGGCTGGGCGATATGGACCCAAAATAACATCCCGATATATTTAGGTTGAATACCGACACACGATATGTATCTGTATTTTCTATAAAGTGGGATAAATCCTTCAGGCATAGAGAAAAAAACAGGAAACCCGACGGAAATGTGAAATTGTTTATTTTTAGCGACATTAATTGACATGTGGGCTTTCTCTGGTGTCTCCGCTCCTTTGACACTCTGGAGTGCAGGCATGGAGGGAGAGACGAACAAATCGAAAAAGTCATGAATAAATGCATAATATAACTATATCGATATAAACGACATTGTCTAATTTTATATCTCTTTTGAAAAAATTCTGATATACCGATATATCGCCCAGCCCTACTCTCCACACCACACAGCCACCACGCAACTTCTGCACAGAAGAGGAGGAAGTGGAAGAGATTTGACAATAACCGTTGCTAAATACCCTCTTGTGTTTCACACGCAGCAACCGAGTGACCGGCATCTACGAGCTGAGCTTGTGCAAGATGTCTGACACGGGTAGCCCAGGTGAGTGGCTCCTGAGGAACACGTTGGCACGGCGATGCTGTTTTTTATTTTATTTGATGCATTTGTTGATTTAGTCGTATCAATGCGCATGCATGCGTCTGTCCCGAGCAGGCATGCAGAGGAGGCGGAGGAAGGTACTGGACACGTCGGTGGCTTACGTGCGCGGGGAGGAGAACCTAGCTGGCTGGAGGCCTCGAGGAGACAGCCTGATCCTGGAGCACCAGTGGGAGCTAGAGAAAATGGAACAGCTGCACGAGGTGAGGTCCTTTTTCTTTTCTTTTTTTATAAAGAGCGGGAATATGAAATATTGGTCGCTCGTGTAATCGGTTCCCTGTCCGATCCCTACACATAAGGCATTGGTTGGGGTTTAAAGGTCATATATCCGGAGTTGTAAACATGAATATAGCAGCATTTGTATTTTTATGTAAAGATATAGTGGGATAATATAGTCCTGAGCAGAGAATGACATCACACTCCATCAGTGTGTGTTTTTCTGCATTTCTGATCGCTGTTTTCATAGCCGGTCCGGCCTCTCAGGCATGTTGGTGTGTGTGCATGTGTGTGTGTGCGTACGAAGCATTTTGGTCCACGGTGCTCTAGTGCAACATCCAGTGGCAGAAAATGTCACATACATATTTACACTTCTACGAAGGAACTTTTCTCCATTTCCACTTTTAAGAAGGAAGTTTTCTCCATCTCCCCTCACTCTTTCTCTCTTTCTCCTTCTCTCTCCCTCTCTCTCTCTCCCCCAACCCCCAGGTGGAGAAGACCCGTCACCTCCTCCTACTGAGGGAGAAGCTGGGGGAGACGTCGCCCGTGGGGGCTCCCCCCACCGCCAAGTCCCTCAGCGAGCTGCTGTCCCCCAGCATGAGCTCAGGAACCCTGTCAACCTCCACCTCCATCTCCTCGCAGATCTCCAGCACCACCTTCGAGAGCGCCATCACGCCCAGCGAGAGCAGCGGCTACGACTCGGCCGACATCGAGAGCCTGGTGGACCGCGAGAAGGAGCTGGCCTCCAAGGTGGGGAAATGAATGCAGTGCAGGCCGTGACACGGACGCAACTCTGGTTTGTGGTCTGTAGGCTATGAGTTTGGTAGCACACAACATGAGCCCCGCCCTGCCACTGTGCCTCTTGCCGCCCCAGGCGTGTGTGGTTTGTGACGGGAATCTTCCGATGAGTGGTTAGACCTGCTTGCATAGCAGGTTTTCCCCACCCGTCAGGGAATCTCATGAATATTGTGGGATTTTAAACATTTTCTGCAGATGTGGAATATGGGGAAAATATATTTCCACCATTTTGAGGTTTTAGTTGCCGGTTGTCACAATGGTACTGGAAATTGTATTATTACATTTATGCGATGTCCCGTTCATGTAAACATTCAGACCAATAATTAGTCTGAATGTTTACATAGACCTACGCGAAATATCATTACATTCATTTTCAGTTTATTGTCGCACATCTATCTCTTGTACACAGCCATTGTTCCAGTGTCCTATTTTCCGTTTAATTTACTGTAGGTCTTGGACATTCAGAACATTTTTTGCCCGTGAAAGTCAGGGAATTTAACATTTGACTTGACCCTGTCGTATATACTTGCTAACCTGTAATTTTACTCACAGTAAAATGCTTAGTATTGCTAAAATGACCAGATTGTTACAGTAGTCCGGTCAGGAAAGGAAATGTTCCTAAAAATGTTCCTAAAATGTTCCTCACACCCACAGAGGAATTGAGTGTGAAAAGCCTTAGTATAGCGTCCGGCCCTATTAATGTCTATGTGACGGACTTTGTAGCCTCAGCGTGTTTTGGTAAAGTAGACCCACTGCTAAACTGCACCTCTGCGTTGCCATGAACTGACCAGCTCCTCTGTGTTCTGCAGTGTTTGCGCCTGCTCACGCACACCTTCAACAACGAATACAACACGGTTTACAACAGCATCAGTGACTGCAAGGTGAGACAGACCCACAATGCATCTCCCTAGTAGGCAGGCTAAGCAGGGTGACGTGGACACGGTCTAAAGATGATACATGTTTTGCCAACTGCATCGTCATGCATCACCAAAAAAAAATGTTACGTGCACAAATAATTTCCCATGCTAAATATTGTGTATTGTGTGTATTGGTGTAATTTAAAGATTTGCTGAAAATAAATATATTTGTTTATGCTTATGTCCTAAGCTCATTTGTGAGTTTAGGACACGCATTGCCATCTGTAATGGGCTTCAGCCTTCTGCAACGGACACAAAATGTTAATGTCCGTTTGTACACACAGAAGATTAATTCCTTAATTCCACAGCTGTCCGACATCTCCCCGATGGGCCGTGACCTGTCTGTGACCAGCTTCAGCAGTGCCACCATCACCCCCTCTTCCACCTGCCCCTCTCTGTCGGACTCCCGCTGTGGATCTATGGACCAGAAGTAAGATCTGGACCCACAAACAACTGGTAGACAATCGTTCAGCACCCGATGATCTGGTGGTGAATGATACAGTAGTCATAGAGCACTGACACACAGTCGTCTTTGCTATACAGTGCAAAAATGTCATGTTATTATGGGGTATTGTGTTAAATGTAAAATTTTTAAATGTTGAAGCGCTGTGAATACTTTACGGATGCACTGTATGTTTCAAATTAATTTAAATAGAGACAATATAACTTGCAGAGGACTCCTTGGCTGATATAAATGTATAAAAGTATTTAGTATGTATACAAATCCCATATGTGTATTTTATGACATAAAAAATTTTGGAAGAAAAAATAGGTTTGTGATTAAATAACTTGGCGGCCCCCCTGCAATAACTCTGAGCGCCCCCTAGGGGTCACGGAACACCTGTTCTTCTCTAAAGCGTCTGCTCATAATTCTTACACGGTGGGGTTCTTCTTTTACAAGGACCCCGGAGAATAGCTCCCGCGCCTCCAGCCCTTCCTGTTCAGACTATGAGAACTTCCCCATGGTCCCCACGCTGGAGACCTCTTACCTGGCACGAGCTGGCAAGAACGAGTTCCTCAACCTGGTGCCCGACATCGAGGAGATGAGGCCAGGGTAAGTTCTGTCTTTTCTACTCGCAGGCCATTTAGTCTTAACCCCCCCCCCACCACCACCACCACCTTCTACCTACCTCTGTAACGTGACAGTACTGATACTGGCTATTGCTTCTGTTACCTCGGTAACGTGACCGTACTGATACTGGCTATTGCTTCTGTTACCTCGGTAACGTGAGGGTACTGATACTGGCTATTGCATCTGTTACCTCGGTAACGTGACAGTACTGATACTGGCTATTGCATCTGTTACCTCGGTAACATGAGAGTACTGATACTGGCCATTGCATCTGTTGCCTTGGTAACGTGAGAGTACTGATACTGGGTATTGCATCTGTTACCTCGGTAACGTGAGAGTACTGATACTGGCCATTGCATCTGTTACCTCGGTAACGTCAGAGTACTTATACTGGCTATTGCATCGGTTACCTCGGTAACGTGAGAGTACTGATACTGGCCATTGCATCTGTTGCCTTGGTAACGTGAGAGTACTGATACTGGGTATTGCATCTGTTACCTCGGTAACGTGAGAGTACTGATACTGGCTATTGCATCTGTTACCTCGGTAACGTGAGAGTACTGATACTGGTTATTGCATCTGTTACCTCGGTAATGTGATAGTACTGATACTGGTTATTGCATCTGTTACCTTGGTAACGTGAGAGTACTGATACTGGCCATTGCATCTGTTACCTTGGTAACGTGAGAGTACTGATACTGGCTATTGCATCTGTTACCTCGGTAACGTGAGAGTACTGATACTGGCTATTGCATCTGTTAGCTCGGTAACGTGAGAGTACTGATACTGGCTATTGCATCTGTTAGCTCGGTAGTGTCCAAGAAGGGCTTCCTCAGCTTCATGGAACCGCGCTCCAACTCGTGGGTGAAGCACTTCGTGGCGGTGCGGCGGCCCTACGCCTTCATCTACAACAGCGACAAGGACCCCGTGGAGAGGGGCGTGCTGAACCTGTCCACGGCCCAGGTGGAGTACAGCGAGGACCAGCAGGCCATGCTCAAGGTAGGCCCGCAGAAGCTGCACCTTCAAACCTGAGGGGGGGTGGGTGCAGCTGGGGGGGATTGGGGGCGGAACTTTAAGGTGATTGGGGGGGGGGGGTTGGGGGTGCTTGAGTGTGCAGATGTGAGTCATTGGGGTGTGATTGGGGGCAGTTAGAGAGGAGCTTGGGGGGTGATTGGGGGGCAGTTGAGGGAGCTTATTATTGTTAATGTATCAACATACAATAGTATCGTGACCCTCGTATCGTGATATAGTATGAGTCGCATTGTGAGATCCTTGCCCCAATACCTAGCCATACAAGTACGCACTAGAGAAGACAAACAGGACAAGTTTTAAAGGCACAGCTCCTTGTGAACATTAAATATGATCCTGTATAATGTCAGTATTGGACAGAGCGTGTAGTTCAGTTACATGTCATGCTTTATTATGACATGACTGCGTCTGTCACCGGCGGTTATTGGATCTTCTGACCCTTGGCGTTAATTGTCTTGATTGTTAAAAATCTCTTCAGAGAGTACTCTGGGACGGCTGCAGTAATTAATGTTCTTAGTGTTTTTGTCCCCAGACTCCCAACACATTTGCTGTGTGCACAAAACACAGAGGAATCCTCCTGCAGGCCAACAATGACAAAGACATGAATGACTGGCTGTATGCCTTTAACCCGCTGCTAGCAGGAACGATACGGTATGCACGCTCTGCTCTCACGTTGCATAAACCTGCATAGGATATATTGGCAAATGGCGGCCACTATGGTCACAGGATGTAACTGCAATCTGTAATTTTTTTTTAATAATGTGTAATATTATTTTTTAAATTTTTTTTAATTTACTTTCACCAGATGTTTAACATGGCATAGCTTTGGCCATGGTAGTAAAGCTGGTAACATCACCCTTGCTGATACATCAACCACCTAATTTTCAAACACCAGCACAGAGACACTTATCATGTTATGCTATTGGTTTCAACTACAAATATTTTAGCATAAACAAACTATGCAGATTAAACATCCAGCTTTACACTTATTGTTTCGGTCAGTAAACTTAAAGGCATAGAAGTCGTTCTGGAGAATGCAATGATCAAAACAAAAACGGCTCTCTCTTCAATGCCACAGGGTGCTCCCTCGGAAGCTCTGTCCCACACATTGGAAAAGCATTGCGAAGAATGGGATAGTGGTGTGTGGTGCAGACTGCACTGCTTTTTGTGTGTGCCTCTTTACAAAGCCAGGGCTTTGTAGAAACATTGGATTCGTTTTTTTTCTTCCACAGAACGGACAACTAGTGGACTGGAGGGATATTTGGTGAATTTCACAAAAAGGTGTATTCGCTTACAATTGCTGACTTTACCTTTAAATGTCCTTGTACCCGCAGATCCAAGTTGGCGAGGAGACGCAGTGGTCTGCTGAAGAACTGACTCGGCCAGATTCCAGAGCCCCCATTCTTCTTACAAGCCTTTGAACTACCGAGTGTTAACACATATTAGCCATTGTGATTCTTGACGGTTTTCTCTTGTTACGTAGACCTGTGGCTTAAGTTTCCTCTCAAGCGACTAAAGGTTTCTGGAACCCTTCCCCAAGCAGCTTCATTTCTCTCAACCTCCCCCTCCTTCTTTCCTCCCCCCGCCTTCACCCCGGCCTTTTGTGTTTCTATGGCATCGTTTCGGTCTGTTTTCAGTTCAGCTTTGTTGTCGTCCCCTAAACCCCTTAACTAGTAGCATGTTGTAATAGTCAACTTGTGTGTGCACGATTCTTCAGAAACAGGTTTGGGCCACTTTATTTTTTAGTTAACTTATTTGTCTGTAAAGATAGTCCCTACCAGTGTCACGTGTCTGTCCAGAGAGGTTTTATTTTTTATTTTTTTCTGTTGTGCTCGCATGACAACTGCATCAGTCCTCAGGAGAAGACCAGGTTCGCTTACTCGCAACATAAAACACAGTAACAGTCGAGTCCTGCAGAAGACAAAGCTGGCTCAAGAATTATTGCTGCTAGTGATACTCCATGCTCGTTATCGAGACTTTAACGGTAGGCCGCTGCTTGTTTTTACCTTAAAATGAAACTAGCTCCCCTATTTCCCCCCACCACCACCAAAACCACCACCTTTAGAGTCCATAGGTGAACATAAACTCTCTCAAGGTCCTCACTCCTTAACCGCGCCATTGGATTTCCACTGATCCTTGCAATAGTCACGTCCCGCTCTTAACACCGCTGTATATACACTGCTTTAAGCCCAGTATTGCTGTCAGTCAGTGAGTGAGTGATTACTTGTAAAGCAATCATGCACATGCTTTGTTGTCATTATAGGTACAGAAAACATGCTAGCTGAAGACTCGAGCAAAAACACAAAATTGTTAAGTCTGCAGTACAAAATACAAAATATGCCAGCTCATAGTGTGTTTCTGCCCTGCAGCTGCTTCACCTCCGCTGCATAGTTGGGTTAAATGGACCAAAAATGACAGGATAATACCAATTGGTGCGTGGAGAAGGATTTCAAGGGTGGTGGGGAAAGCTAGCAGCACCGTACACAGGAGAACATCTGTATATATACAGTGCAGCTCTGTAGGCTCTATGTTGCAGTTGCCTCTCATTACTGACATTCCTGTCAAGATATTTTAGCTCTTAGCACTTTTCTTACACCGGCCTGTTACGGTTTGTCACTCAGAGAAGCTTGACATGTACTGATGTTTCTTTCTTTCTTAATTTTTTATCATAACGCATACCTGTGATACTGAAGACGAAACATTATTAAAAAAAGGATGAAGGAAAGGAACATTCTAGCCTGGACCCCTGTAGAGGTTTTATAAAGGTTTTGGCACATTGCCTTGGGGACATAAAAGTGTAATGATATTTATATCATGTGGATCTATATGCTGTCATGACAACGGGTCAGGTTTTTTTTAGCTAGGTGTTATTTAACAATATGGATTGATCCACGATAGATTTACACTTAATTTTATTTTTTGCATTCAGGAAATTAAATATTTTAACTCAGCTAATTATTTGTTTGGTTTATAATTTTTTTTAAATATATAACTTTGAATATTGTATATTATGGTTATTTTACACTAGAGCTTGCAATTCAATGTAAAAAGGGCATTCAGATTTTCCAGCTATATATGTATATGTGGATTCCTAATTTGCACATTAACACAATAACTATAGCAAGATGAAGGATAGCAGATCAGACCTACAGTCTCTATCATATCTGATTACATTAGAATATGTCGACCTCCAAACAGGAACCATAATACTTCACTTGTTTGTTTGTTTTTTCAGGTAAGCTTTACCAGACCCAGTCATATCAAAAGGACAAAATATGCTCATTTGATTATATATGAAGTATTTGCTCAATACATTCCTGGTCAGTTCCACCTATATTCGGACCTAGCTAACTTTGGATTGGCGTGGCAATGGTGCCTCTGTCTTTTTGAATGTTAGCAGTGCATGTTATGAATAGTACGAATGGGTGTATAGACTATGGTCAACCAACCAGTAGTGTGCCTATTGTACTCAAGGGAAAGGGTAGTTAAGATTGGGGAAAAACTCAAGGGTATACGTTACTTGCTAGGTAAACTTGCTGTGCTAGGGATTGTCCACCAAATATTTTTGTTGCTTTTGAAGATTAGAACACAGGTACTGTGAAAATGTCTGAATGGTTCTGTCCATAGGTCAACCAGCCTGTCGGTCAGGGAATCACAAATTCAGTAATTCAGTCCTGAGAATCAGGTCTATGATATATAAATGATACTTTAGACACAGCCTAATACCTAGAACACGTTCAATTTGGAAAATAGTTTTCACAATTGAGCAAAGTCTATACAGTGTTTAAAGCACAAAGCTTACAATAACCTCATGAATGTATTGAGCAAAAGAGATGTATCATATCAGCCAATAACAGCATTGATGAGATTATTTGTTAGAGCAACTATTTAATTTTGGCTACTAATCTGCTGAGAAACATTACGTTAGGTGTGGTATTTATTTTTTGCAATGTATATATTAGGTTGCAGCTCTTTGCACATTAATATACGGTATAACTAACAGATCAAATGAAAAGCTGTGCGATCTAGTTGTTTTACTGGGAATGAACCAAATGGTGGTGTGTTTCAGACTGACCTCGAATGGAGAATTGAATGTACTATAAGGATGTTGCTGTGTGGTGCTGCATTTTGCAAAGGGGGAAGAAAGAACTCAAATGTAACTCGTTGCACCCTGTACTACGGAGATGGGTTACATTGATGCTTCATTTTTTTATTAGAAAGTGGCTTGATTTGAAGTTTGCTTTTAATCTTTACAGATTTTTCCTCATTATTTGCCTGGTCACGCTATTTATTTATGAGTCATAAGTATTTTCGCTCTTTGAATTGTTATTTTCTTTCTGTTATCAGGGAGTATGACACAAAGTAGCTGTGCTAACATATCCACATTGACAGTATGAAGTTCTTTGTAACACAATTTCATGATGCCTTTTATGAAGAAAAAAATACTAGCCATGATATTTTGCATCTTTCCTTCAGATATTGCAGTTAATTTTCCCTCAGACATTGCAGTTAATTTCATTCCCTTTTGGGTTTGCTCAGCAGAAATTGGGAAGATGTTAACACTACATTTATCTTCTTTTTTTTTGTCAGATTTGTTTCATTTTCATACTTATTTTGTAAATATCTATGTTGTATGGGGCTTGAATTAAAATGTAAATAGGTTTCCTGTATTTGTAATAATTATAATCCCGTCGCTGTATAGCATAGATGTGTCATGCAGATATCCTAATTCTGTGTATGGTAATCTTGCACCATTGAACTGTTTAGTGAATGAGGTAACAATAAAAGTGCAACTGTGCATTAGCTGTGTCTTTCCCCTTTTCTTCATATTCCCAGTTAACTCTCAGACTGTCATCTTCGTAATAGTTCTCTTTAAGAAAACCCATGCAAAAGCAATTAGTCGGCTCTTTTAGATAGACAATAGCTGCAGACCTCTGACATACACAACCCACTGAGCAATTTAGGGAGTTTAAAGTCAGAAGTCGTTCTTGAGAATGCAACGATCAAAACAAAGAAATGGGAGAAATTGCTGCAGATTTTGTCTGTAACACAGTAATGGTTATTATAAATGTTTTTTTGAAATGGAAAGGGCAGGTGAGTTCCACTAGCTACCTATTATGCATCAAACTTCAGGAGATTCAACAGGGCCTTTGTCATAGCCTGGGCATATAAGATTACTGCATATTTACCTGCTTCAACCAAATATAGCCTATTATCATAAGCAAAGTCATGTATGCACAGTTATACAACAAAACATTTTATTCATTACATGTAATTTTTTAGGTGATTTGGTAGACACATTTCAGGTAAACTAATATGGGATATAATTCTGCCTTTATTTTTATTTATAAAAGTACACTTATTCTGTAATTAAGTAAAATATTGGTTTGTTTATATTTTGTAATAGTACATTTTTGTATGGTCAGGTCGGGTCAACGATTATTATGATTGAGAGGAGAGGCAGCCAATAGAAGAACTGATACCTTTGCTCAGCATTCTGCTCCAATGATAATACGTGAACAACATCGCGTCACCTTATTCTGTAACGCCATTGGCGGAGCTCGGCGTTGGGTTTACCGAGGCTTCTACTTACGTAAATTTCCGAACAAGGAAGTAGCGAGGAAATAAAGTGGTTTGGTGAGTGTGTGTGTGTTAGTTGAAGACGTAGGTCTACACAATCTACCTGGAATCATGGCAGAGTAAGTTATTCACATTTGTATTTATGATCATTAATCATTTCAGACAGTGCATTGAGAATGGACAGATTTACGCGCTGTTAACAATCTTTTTGCGATATACTGGTACTAGTCTAACATGAACGTTGATTCTAATAAATTGTGGCGTTAATACATTGTGATTCTGTTATCTGGAGATTATTTTGAGCTACCATTAATGTACACTAATTTCTTTGTCTGAAATGCTTTGCTATTTGGTATTTATTTATTGCTCAGTTTGAGACCAGATTCCTCAAATGTTATACTTCCTCCTACAGAGCAGACATTGCATTAATTGGATTGGCAGTCATGGGCCAGAATATAATTCTGAACATGAATGATCATGGCTTTGTGGTAAGATATTGAGTTTGCAAAAACCTTAATTATATCCCGTTGTTGGTTCAGTGTTTTTGACGAGACTTATTGTTATTATTGCTGAGTCACATCAAGCCAGCCCATTAAATCGCTCTTCCAACAGGTGTGCGCTTTCAACCGAACAGTGTCGAAGGTGCACGACTTCCTGCGGAACGAGGCCAAGGGAACCAAGGTGATCGGGGCAGAGTCTCTGGAGGACATGGTGTCCAAGCTGAAGAAACCCAGGAGAATCGTCTTGCTGGTCAAGGCCGGCCAGGCAGTGGATGACTTCATCGACAAACTGGTCAGTCAGTCATGCGCTGTGAACCCAGTTAAGTCTAACTGGTTCTGATGTCTATTTATCGTGATCATCGTTGTTTGTCTTTTGCTCAGGTGCCTCTTCTTGAGCAGGGTGACATCATCATTGATGGTGGCAACTCTGAATATAGTGACACAACGGTAGGTCAGAAAGACAAGGTGCTTTGCCTTATCATTTTACTGTGTGGCACAATATAATTATGTGTGTGTTGTTTAGCGGCGCTGTAAGAGTCTGAAGGAGAAGAAGTTGCTGTTTGTTGGCAGTGGTGTTAGTGGTGGAGAGGAAGGGGCACGCTACGGACCCTCGCTTATGCCAGGGGGGCACAAAGAGGCCTGGTATGCTTTACACACACACACACACACACACACACACACTTCTCCCAAACAAATCCCATCCTGTATTCCTTTTGTGTTCACTTGGTTGCTGCACGTTAATGCACATTGTGACTGGTTACCACATATGTATTATAAATTACATTTAAAAGCAACCAGTGGTGAACAAAGTGCTGTACATGAGCAGGAAAATGCAACAGGTAAATGGGGAAAACAAACATGCACAGGTGTATCTAAACCTCGTATTGTGTATATCGTTCTGCCCTAGGCCTCATTTAAAAGACATCTTCCAGAGCATTGCTGCCAAGGTCGGAACAGGGGAACCGTGCTGTGACTGGGTGAGTGGGGTCTCTAGCAGTTGTGCCGACGTTTAAAGAGGTTGTTACCAGCGGCTGCGTTAACCTGCACCTTGATTTCTTTCGTCAGGTGGGCGATGAGGGCGCGGGACACTTTGTGAAGATGGTCCACAACGGCATCGAGTACGGCGACATGCAGCTGATCTGTGAGGCTTACCACCTGATGAAAGATGTCTTGGGGATGGACCATGATGAGATGGCCAAGGTACGCCCGCCGTAAAGCCGGTTCCTTCCTGCCCACACGCGGTCACCGTGCTAATGTCATCCTGACATGGCTGACAGTGTTGTGCTCTCTGAACCTTGTAGGCTTTTGACAGCTGGAATAAAACTGAGTTGGACTCCTTCCTGATCGAGATCACAGCCAATATCCTGAAACAGAAGGACACGGACGGAAAACATCTGCTGCCCAAGATCCGCGACAGCGCCGGCCAGAAGGGTACAGGGAAGTGGACCGCTATATCGGCACTGGAGTACGGCACCCCCGTCACTCTGATTGGTAAGGACTCATCGAGGCGTCTTAGACAGGGAAATCACCTAGTCATTAGTTGTGGAGGAGTCTCTGTGAGTTCTGAGCTAGTGTGTGCCACAGTTGTGCTGTATGTTAGACTTGTTTAGCTATCTTGCCTTGCATGCTACAGTAATAGTTCCTGCATCAGGAGCTTTATATTTTTTATTACGTCTATATTTTTTTGCCTTTCGCCTCCCTTTAGCTGTGCCAGTCAGTGGTGCGAGACATGCTGTGTTGCAGATGAGGTGATGCCTCCCTTTAGCTGTGCCAGTCAGTGGTGCGAGACATGCTGTGTTGCAGATGAGGTGATGCCTCCCTTTAGCTGTGCCAGTCAGTGCTGCGAGAGAGCTGAGGCGAAACAAAAGGCCCCATTGTTGGTGCTCAACCAGGCTCCTTCTGGGTATGGACAGACGGGAAGGTGCAATGTACGGGGGTGGTTTTTGCACCCAGCAGGGTCATATTCCACATAGTCCATTGAAATATGTCATGGTGTGTGTGTTCTCTCCACACCTCCCTGTCATTGCATCACCTAGCTGTGGCAATATTAAGCAAGCCATGCTTGCCAAACTATTTCCCCTGTCTTTTGACACTGTATCAAGTGT
>JAODTR010000022.1:1017586-1028310 GCA_025399935.1 Amblyopsis rosae | reverse complement strand
GGGTCCCTTGCTGAAGCTGCTGCCCCCGCGACCCGACTCCGGATAAGCGGATGAAGATGGATGGATGGATGGACTTATAAAATGTAGTGCTGGGTATATGGATAAACAAAGTGTAATGAAGATTTGGTTTGCAGACAAATTAGGTGCTAATTAACAGCAGTATTCACTTTACACAGTAGCAGTAAAAAAAATATTTCATGTAAATAAACATAAATATGAACGTAGTTAAATCAAATATAAAACCAATGCTATATTCCACGCATTTATTAGTGAGGGGGTATTGGCGGTTTAGCATCGTGAGGCCATCCTGATCTCGTGAGTTTCAGTTTAATTTCACACACATCTTAGAAAGAAATTAAAAAATTGTATCCCCCTAGATTATCTATCAAAAAATGTATTTCGACTTTATTTTCGTGCCTTGCATAACAAAGACTAACAGTGTTTCATTATAGTATTAAGTTAAAGGATTTTATAGCTGGCAATTCAAACACTGCTCTCTCCACTGTTTGTTTGGCGGGGTGAGCAACTCAGCCAGTGAGCAACACGGACTTTCATAATATAGTGATCTTTTTATTTAGTGAGAGAAAATAATTGTCAGCGTTAATTAAGTAATGTGTTAACTTGCTCAGCTCTTATAAATGTATTTATTTTTTTATTTACTTTAACTTTTTTGCTAGAAAAGCACAACGCGTAGGGCATGAGTAGAGAGCGCAACGTACCATGGGAAAACAGTGGTTGTGCTACCGACGAGTCTGGTCAGGCTGGACTACACCTTTTGAACTGTAGCACTGTGACTTTGTGTTCCTGAATGTGCCAGCCCCGTCCCTGACCCCTGCTCACAAGCTTCTCTCTATTCATTTTCTTTCAGGAGAGGCTGTCTTTGCCAGGTGCCTGTCCTCTCTCAAGGAGGAGAGGGTGGAGGCCAGCCGCAGTCTGTCGGGGCCCCAGGGGGCCACGTTCAGCGGCGACAAGGCCTCCTTCCTCGAGGACATCAGAAAGGTAATGCATGTAACTATTGGCAACCGTGTGTGTGTGGGGACATGTAGACAGCCATGTATGTAGGCATGCAAGGCTATATCATGTATTCTAATTTTATGAAGACGCTTTCATATTTCTATTTTTTTCTTCCTCCACAGGCCCTCTATGCTTCCAAGATCATCTCCTATGCCCAGGGATTCATGCTGCTCAGACAGGCAGCCAAAGCGTTTGGCTGGTCTCTCAACTATGGAGCCATCGCCCTGATGTGGAGGGGGGGCTGCATTATCCGCAGGTGCGGTGAACCCTGGAGATTGTGTTCGCATCAGGCCACTCTGCCTTGTGCAACCCTCCGTCAACAGCAATGTCTGTGACAGTGATGTTGAAAATGTGGCTTGTGCTTGAGAAAGCTTCACGAGTGTGGAAATCATTCTGAGCCTGAGTCACGTAAATTGTATGTGATTTTTATTTTTATTATTTACATATAGGAGGATGTTTTTTTTTTTTTTTTTTAAGAAAGTGCTGCCCCATAATGTCTTTCTCACTCAAGGTCTAATTTTTCTAGACAAGCAGGATGTTTCTTGTAGTTATCGCTATATGTTGTAATTCTGGAGTGACCTAGTTTAAAGGGCAAACAACGGTTTGCTGAATAGATTGGGCTTGCTTATTGTGAAACTGGTTAGTTCAGCAGAGATTGCATGACCCCAACATATACTCGCATGTTTTGTTAAAGCCCAGCCTTTGACCAATATATCCAAAAACAAGTCAATATCTTTTCAGTGATTGAAAGCTAATACACAATTTGTTCATTCAGCAAATATCTACTTGCAGTTTTATAGCTGCCCTTTCTGTGCGCGCTAGGAATAAATGGGTTACCATTTACATATCCAGGGTTGAGTAGTAGCAAAGTGCTCCAAACACAACACTATCCTAGCCTTGGCAGTGCATTTATAATGTGTTGTGTGACTCTTCTGAGGGAGCACCCTTTGGCATTGATGGGAGAGAGGTGTTTTTGTTGTGATGACTTGAAATATCAAGTCAGAATGACTACTAATGCATGTATCTTACTATTGGCTTCGGGCCTGATCGCACCGAGACGCATCGCTAAAGGCGTGGACGCTTCAAAAGCGCGTCGATAAAGCCATGATCACACAGATGTGCTGCCTGTGCCAAAGGGAACGGCTGCCTGGGCCAACTGTCGCAATGACGAACTTTTCAGCGAGTTCAGAACGTTGAAATTTAAGCGCGTCTGAAAAATGTGAAGCGCTGTGCCATTTTCAAAAGCGCATGCCAGTTGCGCCGCACCATAGGAAACAATTTTGCTAGCGACGCATTTCTAGCGACGCGTCTCCGTGTGATCAGGCCCTTCAGTGGTCTGTTTTAAGCTAATGTTGGGCCATCCTCTTCAGTGTATTCCTGGGGAAGATCAAGGAGGCATTTGACAGAGACTCAAAGCTGCAGAACCTGCTGCTTGATTCGTTCTTCAGTAACGCCGTACAGGACTGTCAGGTAGGAAGAAGCAGAACTATTGCACCGACCCAGCCACACTCTGCAATAGTTGTTTCTCTAGAAGAGCTTCTGCTCTTTGTAACTTAAATGCAATGAGTTTAAGCAATGTTTCCTTAATACTGTTATGTGTAACTTGAATGCAATGAGTTCAAGTAGTGTTTCCTTAATACTAATGGAAGGTGTTTCTGCAGGAGTCGTGGCGCAGAACAGTGAGTACCGGTGTCCAGCATGGAATCCCCATGCCCTGTTTCACCACAGCGCTGTCCTTCTACGACGGTTACAGGCATGACATGCTGCCTGCCAACCTCCTTCAGGTAAACGTAGAATCCTAATGAGCCTATGGCTAAGAATGGGATTAAAATCATAATTTACATGCATTTTGATATTATCTTTTTTTTTTTTTTCTTAGCTGTGGTGTTTATTCAATCTTAGAGTAGCATGTAGTTCTCGGTCTGACCCTGAGGTTAAGGTAAGACTCACTGTGTTAGTTTTAAGACTAATATCTGGGGTTGTGTTTTTGCTGCAAAGGCCCAGAGAGACTACTTCGGCGCCCACACATACGAACTCCTGTCAAAGCCAGGCAGCTTTGTCCACACCAACTGGACGGGCCACGGAGGAAATGTATCCTCTTCCTCCTACAATGTCTGATCACCGTCACATCACCAGCAGTCGGGGAAAGTGGAAGGCCGAGAGCAAGGGGCCGCTATCGACGAAAGAGGCTTATGTGACACGACATTCCTTAACTTCCAGGCTGGATGATTTGAGACCAAATTCTCCCTGTATTGCAACATTAAACAGATAAAAATATTTATTTATGATGTGAATCATAGTACACTTGTGTTGAATTACTGTCCTTTTGAGATAATGGTGTTTTCAGTGTTTTCCTCTAATTATGATCAAGTCTGAGTTTACCAGGCTAGTGTTGACCAGTAGTGGACAGTCTTGGTGGCTGTTGGCTTAATGTGAACTGTTGCACTGTACATCATTGGTCTTAAATAAAGATGGCAATCCCTTTAAGCCTGTATGGTCCTTGGTCTCAAAAGTGAGCACTGTGTGTGTCTGTCTCAGTAAGGTAACTATTGCCATTTACATTCCCATTAAGGTTCCACTCTCAACGGCCCATTTATGCTTACTTGGCAAGAGTACACATCCATGTACATTGATATGTACTCAGTCAATAGCCACTAGATGGCGCCCAAAGTGTCAGCCTGATACGGTACGGTTAACAATGAACAAAGGCCGAAAAAGATGTTTACTCATCTAAATGCCCCGATAAGATCTCACTAACCCGTAGCTTTACCTGTATTCTGCACATAGGCCTTGGCTACTTCTCGAAACATTAGGCTGCCTAATGCCTACATCCCATAACATTTTCGGCACTTGAAAACACGATCTCATCGCCAAGATCTTATGTTCTGATCTCGCGAGTTTCAGTATGACTGCAGCGAGAATCAATCAGTCTAGAATAAGGTCTCACTAGTGAATGGTTAGTTACATTCACCAAAACTAAAAATTCGCATGCGTAAGGCTATTGTCGTTTGATTAGTAGGCTCTGACCCGTTCATATTTCTCTTGTGAACTAATAGTTTCAAACAACTTTAAAATTACGCTCATTTCGTTTGACTGCTGTTATGTGCATTTAGGTTGATAACATCCAGCAGGAATAATAGTATTTTGATACTTTAATCTTTCAGTAGCCTCTGTTGAGGGCTTTTCTTTTTTAACTATGTTTTGGGAAGTTAGAAAAATGTCCTTGTAGATAATGATCTTCCAGACCACGAATAGGCTTCTACTGTAGGAAAGAGCAGCCGCAATAGATCAGATAATGAAACTGATTTACAACCATGTTTCCCAATCAACACAACAGCGCCCCCAGACGACCGAAGAGCGTAGTAGACCAAAAACGGCAGGTATGAAAAGTTCAAGTTTATTTATGCCGTATCTACAGTGAGAGATACACAGGTGGTTAAAAATTGGAAACGTTTATTATACACTCCCCTTAGGACTAAAAAGGCTTCAATAATCAACACACAAAGTTGGAATTCCTGCTGGCATGTTCAATCAACAATTTTCAAGGTCCCTGCAAAATTGTCTTACATTCCAGACACTTCACAATCAAGAAAAACAAAAAAAAAAAGTAGCTTATGATTCCAGTATTACATTGGAAACTTATTTTTTCAACAACCAGATGGAAATAATTCTACATATAAAATTACTAGTCTAACTCCTACAAAAATGAAAGGGGTATTACTTGGACAAATCAAATACACAAAACAAATGATCAAATACATTTAACACCAGGTGTTGGGGACAGTAGAAATCATCACCATTGCTGATTTGCAGGCATGCAGAACCGTAGGTTTGATTTTTGGTTCTACTTTAGCAGCTTCATTCATTAATAAATACCTCTGGCCAATTTTTGTATGGTCCATTCTAAGTTTGGGAGGGGGTCCAAAGGTTTGTATTATGTTGGAGAGGTCCTGTTTCAGGATTAAGGCATTCCTGCAGCATATCCATTGTCGGCTTGCGCTGGCCCACCCATTAATCCGCCACACTCCAGCCTTGGCCTTCTCCAAAATTGACTTCAATCTGGAATCAGACGAAAACCGGGGTCTGGCTGTGTCCAAGGTCCCTATATATGTGAATTAAAGTGTTGGCAGTTCAATTAATGATAATGTAAAAAAAAAAAAAAAAGAATAAAAAGGTAAAGAAATCACTGTCAACAGGGCACCATACCTAGTCAAATTCACTTTTATTTGAGACTTCCCTTCGATCACAAAACATAGAAAATGCATTCAGAACCACCTCAAACAAACTTTCAAAATGGGGACTTGTCAAACACTCGCCAATCCAACCTCAGGTGTCACACAGAACTCATGTACACAGTCCATACATTTACACACTCCCCAGTAACCCCCCCCGCCCCCCAAAACCCCAGACTTTACCAACAGATCACATTATCACACAGAAAAGGGGGTGGCAACAAGTAGGAAAATAAAGCACACACCATACACAGCATTCGTGTCTAAATCAGACAGCAAGAAAAAGCTATGAGAGAATGTAAATACTCATAGTGCTAATTAACATTCACCATTATGCTTGTTTTTAGATTTAAGCCTGATGGCAAACAGCTAAAATAAAAAGAATGTCTTAGGGACATCAGGGGATGCAATAAAAAGTCCTGTGTGGCGTCAATAGGAACACACAATCGCACTGGCTTCTTCCTCTCACACTCGCACAAAGCCACAGGTTCTTCAACTCGCAGGCATTTTGGCTCTTGGAAAAAAAGGTGAAAAAAAAAACCCCCCACACAAGCAGTCCTTTTCACACGTTCCTCCTCTCATCTGGCTCTCGTTCGCTCGCCCACTCTCAGTCGCTCATTACGACCACCACCAGTCCCACTCATTGACCTCAACAGCCGTTAAGAGCAGACAAGATTCGCTACATCCATGAAAAGGAAGGGGGAGGGGGAGAGGAAAAAAAAAAGACAACACCCACCGTCCAACACAGTATATGCAGAGTGAAGCTGTGTTCTTGGATGGCAAAGCATTTACACATTGGAAGAGGGGAACTGATACTGAGATCGGTCGAACATTGTTGCCCATGAGGCGCTTCCTCCCGGGAAATTGGAAAAGAGTTGTTGAACTGCAGAAGAGATTTTCATGAAGGCGTTTCCATAAAAACATCAAATAAACCAACAAAACCAAAAGAAAAAAAAAAACTAAATATATATACACACACGGTCAACTGCATACAGATTATTAAAGACAATATAGCTCATTTAACCCTCAACAAATTGACAAGGAGGCTCTTGATATGCCCGTGGGTGTTTCTAGAGAAGCACCCATTCGCATGCGCAGTCACATCTCAAAATAACTCTTAAACTCTCCAAAATGAGAAAAAAAAACAAAAAAAAGATGGGTGGCAGTTTTTACATTTAAAACTCAACACTTCACCCATTCAACAACTGGCTACATAATTAGTCACATACAAGTATAAATTTAGTCTCCACTAAAATTAAAAGGCTTTGTGTGTTTTTTTTTTTCCTCCTTTTTTTAAGCAGGGATATAAGATGACTAGTTTGTTGCCCCCCCACCCCCACCCCCCACCGGACCGTTCTCCTAAACATACTTACCCAAAAAAAATTAACGTTAATATAAACGGCGTCGACTCCAACCAACCCCCAGCCCCCTCCTACATACCCCAACTAGAAGACTTGGACTCCATGGACGTGCCAAAGCCAGAGCTGAAGCCGCTGCTGGAGGCAGCGTTAGTGCCCGCCGCCCAACCCAGACTAGCCGAGGTAGGGCTGCTGTAGCTAGTGCTGGTCGAACTATAGGTGGGGTCTCGGGTGGTGGTGGCAGTGCCCGCCGTGGTGGTCTGGCCCTGCTGGTTAGCCAGCATACCCATCATGCCCCAGCTGCTCTGCAAGGCTGCCTGTGCGGCCGCCATCATCGCCGGGTTGAGGCCCAGCGCACTGAAGTTAACCCCGCTGCTACTGGTCCCTAGCCCGCCGCGACTACTGCCATAGGCCTGCCCGAACCCGCCTGCCCCGAACCGCCCTCGGTCCATCATTTGCCTACTATTATTGTGTTTAGGCTCCGCGTTGGAGATGTGCACGCTGACACCCTTGATGATCAGGTCCTCTCCGCACAGGGCTTGGGCCACCTGGAGACAAGGAGAGGGGGAGGTGACGTTACAGGCATTCTGACCGCACACCAGTGAGCAAAACACAGAAGCCAGCCGGCGTCCCGGGCTCACCTGGTCGTCGGCGAACGTGACGAAGGCGAACGCGCGGAACGGCTTGGGGATGAAGACGTCGGTGACCTCGCCGTACTGCATGAAGAACTGCCTCAGCTCGTCCGTGGTCATGTCCTCGGTGCAGCGGCCCACGAAGATCTTGCGGCTGCGCATGGGCTCGTCGGGCCCAGACTGCGGAGACAAATTAGGCCATGGGCACTAAAAAATATGTTTAATCAAATAGTTACCGTTTAGGCCAAGAAAATCAACAATGTATTTTTGTCACCATGAGGAAACATGCTACAGTAAATAAAATGCATTCAAGTTTCTTTAAAACAGTCAAAAATATATTGTCATCTCATTATCAGAGCCCTAATAGCTAAAGTGTAACACAAATGTGGCTGATGCATACCTTTGAGTTGGGAAGCTTGCAGTCACACCATCTTCCATCAATCATGTGTCTCTGAGAGATCACCTTGGTTTGTGTCTCGTACTCGGTAAAGCGGACAAACCCAAACCCCTTTGAGTTCCCCGTCTTTGCATCTCTCTTCACCTGGGAAGCAAAGCCGAACGATTACTCCAGATAACCGAGAACTTTCAATAGGAATACGACGTGGGTTACTGCTGGTTACAACAGACACCTTACCTGCACCATGATGACTTCGCCAAAGGTGGTGAAATAATCTTTGAGGTCCTGCTCTGACGTTTTCCACGGAAGGCCGAGGACGATGAGGTCCGATGTCTTTTGAAAGCCCCTCTTGATTTTCACAGCCGAGGCAGCATCCATTTCATCCATCTTCCTCTTGTTGTCTAGAATCAATGGACAAAACTTTGCATTAGTGACGATCCTTTTCCACTCTCAACAGCAATTGGTGGCAGTTAGACAAGCTGCTGTGCATAAAAACCACACAAGATCCCACTGATTCAAAATAGAACCAGGCTCACCTTTTGGGTAATTGACGACGTACACCAGGTTACCCCAGTCGCTCTCCGGTGCGTGCAGGACGCCTTCGACCAGCCGGACCCCTCTCATGCACTGGGACTCGGGGTTTCTGTACCGTAGGCCGCACGCCCCGGGAAACTGTGCCGATACCGTCGACAGCAAAACAGTGCCGTCATCCTCAGAGGGAATCTCCATCGGCTCTTCGTTTTCATCCTCTGCCACTCGAATATACAATTCGGACATGGCTTCAGATTGGTCGTGTTGCTCAATTTTGAATATCGGGAGGATATACGAATGCGATTGAACGGATTGCACGTAGGTAGCCTACCAAGACAATTCGAGCTAGTTCCGACTACCTAAAATGCCAACGTAGCTATACGTGCAGACGAACCGATTAGGGGGCAGACAACGCACACACTAACACAACACTGTTTTAAATTCGATAGCTGGCGGCCATGAGCGCAGAGGTCCTTCTCTAGAGACAAGAGCGCGTCCAGTTGGCTAGCTAGCAAACTCAGAGCTAGCAAACACGGACACGCTTGGTTAAAAATGAATGAATCACTGGCATTCGCAGTATGTTATCCCTCAAATCAAGAGCGGTTCTTAATCAAACTCAAACCCGTATAGCCAAAAATACTACACACAAACCAATACTTAAATATAGTTTTTCTTAATAGTGTTCACTGCTAAATCATATATATTCACGTGCACATAACTGCTAATGCTCATAGCATCCAACTAGCTAACAAAATGGCTGCTCCTCTTCCTATGACATCATCGACTTGGAGGAACCGTGTTAATTTACGATGTTGTTTTTAACTATAAATAATGCTTCTTATAAACTATTTTAAATGTCAAATAATAGCTTTATTTAATAAGTTTTATATAGTAAATGCTTTTTTTAAATGGAAATATTACTTTTACATTGTACTTAATATCATTTGAATATTCACCATATAACTAAGATATTCACCCAAAAATAAATGACAAGTAACGCTTTTTATATATTTTTAACATTCAATTGTATTATTATTTTATTTAATAGTGTGTTCTGACGACGTATGCTGCCTTGCACTATCGAAAATTGCTACATTAAGTGTTCATTGTTCCCATTTCCAATATCCCATAAAGTTATACTTGTTGCATACACTGCACACGTAAAAGGCTTTAGGCTTCAGGCTTTATTCATTTTACTTGTAGAATATTATTCGGTTAACCTTATTTGCCAGCTTGTAATTTAACATTTGTATAATAATGATTTACATAATGTTAAACAATTTACATTAACGACAATTTAAAGATCGTTTGGGCATATTTGTAATTTCCCCGTACCCATTTCCGAAAGAGTGCGTAGGCATTTATTACATTTGTTAAAAACGTGCAATAAAAGCTAGAGATACAGATTATGTATCAGAAATCGATGGTTATTGTCTCTAGCATGACGAAAATGACGCTCTAACGACAGTGCGCATGCGCAGTATGTCGAGGAAAAATTACGCTCTAATGGCAGTGCCCATGCGAAACTGTCAGCAAGAAGGCTTAACCCTTTCACATATAAATACGTCATAGCGACCCGTAAAGAGTCTCTTTCCATGGCTCTGAAATAAGTTATTTTGGCCTATTCTAATTATGACTTTTAAACTATAGGCTATATCAGGTGGAAATGTGTGCTAAGAAAAGACGCTTTGGCACATCACCTGTCATTGTTTGCAATGTCTAGTGGCACAGTAATTCATATTAGGCCTATTTCAGGGAAAAAACATTTTTTAGAAAGAGAGTTTGATTGTTTCTCAGACTACTTTGGCTGTCAGGCCTTAAGCATGTGGTTGCTGTCTTTTTTTAATAAGAGGCACCGCATTGATTTCTGCTGATGAAGTAGGTGCACCTAAACATCTGGCTGTATATGGATCATTTCTGTAAAAAGACCCTGACAACAATAAGGCCTATATAGGCTCACAGTATGGCTGTTGTGTAGTCCAACAGTGGATATAAGCCTCAATGTGCTCAACTTTGAAACAAGCTTGCATTAATAACATTTAGCAGACATTTTTATCAATAGATGAATAGGTCATACACTTTTCATCATAAAACCTATTCTGTTATAGAATAATGATCTTCACTGTCATCACTGCTCTGCCACTGAGTTTGCTTGTAATGTGAATCTCAATCCATTTAGCAACAGTGTCCTAATGCTAAATTTAGTGGAGAGTGTAAATAGATTTAGAGGAACAAACTTTCATGGTGATCTGTTGGGTTGGGTAGGTTACTTTTTAAATGTAATAGTTACCAGACTAAAATAATAACCAGAAATGTAATTTTTGGATTACTTTGCATTACTTTTTGATTACTTCACACACCTGAACATGCCATCCAAAGCAATATACCACGTTGATGTGCCAAATCTTTGTAACCAGTTATGTTGCCCCGGGGATCAGATTAAAGTAGGACTTTATTTGAATTATTGGTTGACGTTAATGAAAGGTTTAAGAGAACATGCATTTTTCTTCTGCAAATTTCCTTTTTAAATTTGAAAGTAGTCAATTAGTTCACTATTTTA
>JAODTR010000022.1:978609-1012678 GCA_025399935.1 Amblyopsis rosae | reverse complement strand
AGCGACTGTAAGCTGACAAGCTAGCTAAGCGACTGTAAGATGACTAGCTAGCTAAGCGACTGTAAGCTGACAAGCTAGCTAAGCGACTGTAAGATGACTAGCTAGCTAAGCGACTGTAAGCTGACAAGCTAGCTAAGCGACTGTAAGATGACTAGCTAGCTAAGCGACTAAGCTGACAAGCTAGCTAAGCGACTGTAAGATGACTAGCTAGCTAAGCGACTGTAAGCTGACAAGCTAGCTAAGTGACTGTAAGATGACTAGCTAGCTAAGCGACTGTAAGTTGACTAGCTAGCTATGACACCTTTTTGTCAAATTCAGAGAATGTCTTCTCACGGCCCGCTAGGTGCCCATTCTGTGTGCGTGGCGAAAAAAACAATTTGGTGTTTCTACAGACCCCAGGCTTTGTAAATAGGGGCACAAAGTGGTGCAGACCACCCCACACATTTAGTACTATACCAGCATTGACAATGCGTGTCCAATGTTTGGGGTGCGAAGCTTCTGAGGAAGCACACTATGGCACTGTAGGGAGAGGCGTTATTGTGGGGTGTGTGTGTGTGTCAGTGCGTGTGTGTGTGTGTGTGTGTGTGTGTGTGTGTGTGTGCGTACACCGCGGTGTGTGTGTGTGCGGGTGTGTGTGCGCACGTGTGTGCATGTGTGCGTGACTCCACACAATGTCAGTCTGGGAGGTCCTGGCTCGGGTCTGGGCCAGGCCTGCGGGCCAGATGAAAATGTGAGGGAAGGACTCAATTTCAGCAATATCCTGTCTGTGCTCTGCATCACGTTACCGTAGAGTGCGTACACACAAAGGCGAGCGTGTGCACGCGTGTGTGTTTACATGCTTAAGGGGGTGTGAATGTTGGAGAGCGAGGCGATGTGACACACAGGTTAACAAGCCGCTGATAACTGAGCTTTCCAACTGACTCGGGGACTGTTTTAACAATTTGATAAACAAACGTTTTAGTGTTTGGTGTGCTTCTGTTGCTTATATCTAACAGGAATGCGGTCTATCTCCTCTCACACACGCACACACACGTCTTCCACCGTGAAGCGTGTTGCCAACTGCGCGTGCCTCCGCTCCCTCTCTCATTAACCACAACTGTCAGATCCTCCAGATGATGAGCAATTAAAGCAGATAATAAACACTCGCCATCACCTCCTGTTTGTTGATGTTGTTGTTGTTGTCGATGTCGAGGAGCCAGGGGCTCCTCGCCTGCCACCTTAGCGCTAACTAGTACTTGAGGATCACACAAGTGTAGTGAGGGAAGTCTCGCTGGTAGCACTTTGCCAGCACTAAGAGGGCCTTCACCTGCTGCTTGCATGGCACAACACCATGGCTGATAATGTTAACAATTAGATCTTAATCAGGTGTGGTTCACTGAGACTGCTCTTTTATCCCCTGGCTTCACAGGACAGGCAAAGAAAGCGTGGCAGAACTGCCGAGATGAAAAAACAAAACACTGCTGGGGTTCGGTAGGGCTTCTAAAAGGCCAGGTATAATCTTTGCTACTTGAGCCCACACATTATGCTACTATGCAGTTTGCTCTCGTGTTAGAGCGATAAGGCCCGCCTTGGAGTCTTGGGTCTGACGTCACCCTGCTGATGTTAGAGGGATGGAAAGGAGGTAATGGTGGACGTATGACATGTTGCTGCAAGCTCCAGAGCTCCAGCGGAAAGATTAAAGGTGGATTGTTTGATTGCGCCCCCAGATGTGGCTGTAATAGGGGGTTATGTGGCGTATAGACTGGTGCAAGCCACCCAGGTCTCAGGGAGACAGCAGTGCTGGTGTAACACGGGACACACATGGTCCTTGACGGGTTCCACTTTGCCATGTGTGGTCAATAGTGATGCAACCAACACAGTGTCGATGCTGGTGCACCAAAATTAAAAAAAGATAGTAGTTCATTGTGAAAATCTTTATTAATTATGTATTTATTGATATGAAATTGTCCTGATTAAACTGTATATAGGAATGTGTTTTTTTTTTTTTTTTTTTTGCAAAACAATGAACTGACTGACCTCCCTGAATCCGGTGTGATTGTTTAGCTTAATGTTGGGGATGGTTTTCCCCTTAACTCTTGGCTTAAGGTTGGATAAGCCATTCTTGGGAGTTTAAAGACAATGCCCTTTCTTTCCATGGCCAGAAAAACACAGTTGTACAAGGAGTTTCCTGAACCAGTAAAAAAGGAAAAAAAGAACACAGTGTCAGATATTCCTATTACCAATAAGACTGGCGGGGCCAGGGAAACAACACACAAGATGAAACCATGCCTGTTAAATAAAATAATAAAAAAAGGCATCCGATTTCCCGCGCTCTGTGGAAAAATGGATGTGGCCTCTTGTTTTGAAACCATATTTCCCTGAAAAACACTCACTGAAAACTAAACAGAATTGACAGTGCTGGATTAATCGTCTTCGCCCTCTTTTGTGTTCAGGTGTCGGTGTTTGCGCCGTTGCCATGGAAACGGCGAGGTTATTTATCTTTACAACAAGGTCCCCTTCCTGACCAAACAACAAAGGAAATGTCAGCTCAGGCCCTTTTCCTCCTAATGATCTGGTCAATTCAGCCTCAGTACATGCAGCACGCACGCACACTGCTCTTAGCTATATGCTACTGTACTGTACTTGTCACGAGTCGACCAGGTCCTTGTGTGTGTGCGTGTGTGTGTGTGTGTGTGTGTGTTGCTTGCACCTATCATCTCCCAGGCCAGTGTCCTGCTCCTGATCTCACCTGAGAGCTAAGCACCAATCAAGGAGGCGTCACACCTGGGCCTTGTTGGGCCTTGTTAATGCGACATAGCCCACATTTTAGCCCATCATTTTTTGTTCTGTTCCGTCATGGCATGTCTCTGTGATACAAGCTGTTCTTTTCCTTACACTGGTTGCTTTGTGTCTCAAGCCTTTGTTCAAACCACGCCCAACATTAAATAATTTTTGGAGTTAATTCTGCTTTAGAGTTCTCTTTGACCTCCCCGGTGTGACAGCACTGTAAGTACTGCACCGTGAATGTGGCAGTTGCTCAGTTGTTGAGCCCTATAGCGATTCATGCATTGTGTTCAGAATGTCTAATGGTGAGAACACATGATCCGTGATCCAGGTATTGTGGTCCATGGCAGAGCACTGCAGCACCGTCAAACACCCTGGAGACATACATTACAGTAAAAGACTGACTGAGAAGTGTTTAGTTACGTAGACATGCAGGAGTCGAAGATTATTGTATACATTTAGACTAAGCATATAAAGACATACTATACATGCAATTATTCTAATAACATGATCAAATTGTTTTTGAAAATGTGCATTTTCACGGTAGGATAAATGCTATTGTGTAATTATACAACTGCCACACAAATGTCGTTTTTTTAACAAGCTTGTAACAACAGTGATTGACTAGATTTGCATGAACTGAAGTGAAAAAGCCAATTCAATCAATATTATGCAGGAATCCTACAGAACGTAATGAATTTTGTAGCGTGCGCGTGGCTTTTTTTGCTCATTTGTTGAATCTAATATTCTGCTCTTCTAAAACGAAATGTGCTGTGTGCAGTCATCTGCAAACCTACTGTTACACTGGACTGCTCCAACCACTCTGGTCCTATACACTTTCCTAGCATGGGGGAGACTAGCGATTACGCCTTTTAAGGAGCCGTTCCTTTTCAATGTCGCCTAATGTACACACAGACTGCGATCCTCAATGCACATAAACGGCGCCAATAATAGAAGAAACTGACAATTTAGATGAGGAAGAATAGTTATAAAAGCGGGAGGTGTGTATAAAGTTAAATTACTTAATGGGTGAAAGTCCTGCGACGGATCACATGCAATTTGCATCAAGAGTCGCTGTGATAAAGACTTTGTAAAGCTTACATTGAAATTCAATTAGAGTGTTGAATGCATAACCAAAGCCGTGAAAAATGAACTCATTGGAGGTCCCTTGTCAACATTGCCCTGAGGCAAAAGAGACCATTAATTTAATACATTCCATGTTTTTTCACATGAGCATTTTTAAGTTGGTGGCACATTTACGTACTAATGTATTTAATACAAAGAGAGTGCCTGCCAAAGACTGCATTATACAAGCCTCAAAGAAAAAGACCCTTCCAGTTGTTACCTTGAGTAGCCAGACCACTTTCAATCAGTCAAGCTTGAAAAACGACCAGGCCCTTAAAAAACAAAACAACAAAAGAAGAAATTATGATATTGTTTTATTGATTCACGGCACGGTGAATATTACCACGCATTGTAGGTTCCGCCCATGGCAAAGGTTCAGGAAATGGCGTTGACTGTGCCTGCAAACAGCTAAACGCGACGTCTTAATTAAGATATTAACGTTTTATCTTAGAACAGTGCATCTGCACCCTTCAGTCAACCACAAAGCCAAAACAAAACAGCGAGCCCTTTGGATCTTCCATTCTTGAGAGGAGTGCTAATTAAAAGAATATTTCATTAACTGTTCGAGCTTGGTAAATATAAGTTTACAAGGGGTCAATACATGTTATAATGATTTAGAATATAATTGCTGTGTAAAAAAGGGAACCATACTGTTAAAATGAACCACAGTTGTTTGGCTGGCCTACATTCTGGCTTAAAGTGTTGCATTGGGTTGAAGGTAAATTCAGATATTGCAAGCTAAATGCTAAGCTAATACACTTTTTGTAAAATTCACCGAATATCTCACCACTAGTTTTACCATTCTGTGTGTGTGTTTAAAAAATAATCTGATACTTCAACACTGAAACTATAAATAGAAACATAAACAAAGTGGCGAACACCGCTCCTATCAACAAAGCCGCAGCACCACGCTTTGCTTCACAATGCATTTCTACCTGTGAGGAGCGATACTGTTTTGATTTGAGCTCAAAGTTAGCAAGAATGACTGACCCTGCCTTTCAATACCATGTCTTTTGTCCTGCCCAGTGCTGGGTCATTTGTCTATATTCCTTTGTCTATTCGCGTCTGTGTTTTTGAGTTCTGGTTTGCAAACACGGTCTTCAATAAACCATCATATCAACAATATTCCTGCATTTGGGTCCTCATTACCACCTCCGAACGTGACACCATTGTCAAAGGGTAGGCCGGGACTGGAAAGTACAGTTTCTCTAGTGTGTTTTCATTATTTATAAACTTAATTGATTCACACATTTGTTTTAGATATAATCAGTAAGTTAATTAAGATATATGTTATGGTATTACACAATAGGACTTTCCATCCCTTTGACTTCGCACCTTTGTAATTCACATGGCTGATGAGGCATCCACAGCACAGCACATCGAGCCTTCTTTCAACGAAGTGGTTACGATCCAGTTGATATTGATAATACTGTAATATCTGGTTCTTGATGGAAATATGCAACACAATGTAAATATGCAAAACAGGCATTTCATATTTTAAATAGGATTCTACATTTCAGTTGTAAAACGCAACATTATTTAGTGAATATAACCTTTTCTTCTCATCCTTCAATCATTCATTTAAAGCTGCTCTAGGTAGAGTTTAGAGAACATTTTTATATAGCAAATTGCCCTTCTGGGCCATAAAGCTTTTTAAAATGAATGTTAATTAATCTAAAGACAGACTAAAGAGAGTAACCCTGCATTCACACCGCCGACATATTCAACTTGCAAATCGCTAAGTCGCTGACAAGCTGTCGCCAAGCCCTCTAGTGTCCAAACCGCCAGCTCGGGAGTGGGCGTGTCTTACGCCAGCAACTAGAACTGGCGTGAGGTCTACAGAAACATTTGTCAAATCAAACACACAAATTGTGTACATTCCCTCAAAAACAAATTACATTTTAGAGGGAAATGTTTGTATAAATTACACTATGGACCGTGAACAGGCACTAGAACAGCGAGGGATTGTAAGATAGCTATAGAAAAGAAGATGCAGAGAACACCTGTCCTGCCATTGGTAGTCGCCGAACTCCATCACGCATATCCTACACCTTTAATAAGTGACTTTAATAAGTGACTGTGATATATCAATATGTGAATACTCATACTGTTAATTTTGGACAGGGTGTGTCCATATTTAGCGTATATATGTTATGCCTGAGTAGAATTGTTGTTTGCCCTCCATTTGTCACAAAAGAAGATTAACTATTTCGTCAGCAGAACATACTGTTCCATCAGTGCTCAGTTTTGTGTGTGTGTGTGTGTGTGCATGTGTGCGTGTGAACCCTGATCAACACACCTTTCCATACCTCTGCCCCCTAGGGTTCATATCAGATACTGCACATGCCTCTCCTATTCATCTGGTTGGCAAATACCCGAAGTGACGTTACACAATTTCCTAGTAAGACAACTCTGTGAAAACAACCACTTTTTTCTTTCCAATGTGGTCCACATCAGTGTCAATTACTGCTTGTTGGCATTGCTAGGTAGGAAAAAAATAAACAGAGACCTTGCAAAACCCACGCGAATAGCCTACATGTGAAACAGTTTCACCACTGTTTGTTGTAACTGAGTTGTCATGACATATGACGTCAGGCCGACCAGACGACTAGCCAGTGGTGTGCAGTGTTGGGCAGTATGAGTATGACTGTAATGTTATTACTTTTTTCAGTAACTAGTATTGTAACTAAATACTATTTTCAAAACAGTAATAATACTACAATTACTAATCTAAGTAACTAATAGTTACTGCGTTACAAGAACAAGATTTCTGGTCCTAGCAAACTTAGGGTAGGCTTATTGAACCAGCCTGTCCAATCATCAGGTTTGAGAGGCTGCAATGTTTTCACTTTGGCTGATTGTTGACTCCTAACGTTCATTATTGTTACATTCTAAAATGAGCTGGCTACACAGGTAGTGATTGTGAAAGCAATACATTAATGTTACTAGTAACGTAACTAATTACTTTTAATACCCAGTAATAAGTAAAGTAATATTATACATTTTTAAATTAATAATATTTTTAAATAGTAACTCATTACAATTCTTGCCCAACACTGGTGGTGTGTTTGAGGAGATGTCATGAGTCACAAGCGCTCCATGTGTGTAAAGACATGCAAAGCTGTGGACAGGCTGGGCTAGTGTGAAACACTGACAGAAAACATGAAAAATTACTATCTCTAAAAATAACTAAATGAACAGTGACACAGAGTGTTGGGGGTGGGGTTGTTAGCCAGGAAATAGTATATATTATTTATTGAAAAACTATGCATGTGGTGTTTCAGCACACATTTTTCCATTTGTCTTGCAATGCTACGTTGTTAAACTTGGCACATTGCATTGATGTTACATGTAATTAGTGACTTCACAGTGAAATTACTCCTGACACTACTGTGTTAGCGATTTAAGATATGTGAGATGGAGGAAAGATTCACCAGGGATAACAGAACCAAGGAAATTATGAAAGTAATCTAAATATTACATGCACTGAAGTGAAAAAGTGACAAAATCTTTTTAATTTAACAGAAAAGATGCAAAACTTAATTAAAAACTCTTGATTTATTTATAGATGCTTAGAAAGCTGGTGGAGTTTTTAAGAGCAGGATGCAGCCCGGATAAACACAACATTTCATCCCACGCAGAAAACGGCCAGGAAACGCTGAAGTGCATATTTGATTTATTTATTTTCACCCAGACGGATACTTAGAGCTTTATACAGATTTTGCCATTTGGAGGTTGAAATAATGGATGGGGCATCATCCATTTTTAATTCCTCCATGTTGTGTGAAGGGTAAACATGCTGTTCACGCTTTTTTTTTTCTCTGCTCAACTGTGTCTTGTCATTATGAAATCCTATGTATAGGGAACAAAAGTGTATCGCAAGAAGTCACTGAAAGTGTCTTCCGAGTGAAACTTACAAACAGAAAGCCTAGAATTTCTTCATGTGCGTCTATTAGGAACCTGGTTCCCACGCAGCCAACAAGCCAAGAACGCAAGAACAACGACGGATGCCATTATCCTTTCATTAATTTGTAGTATTCGATGTTCAGTGATCTAAGCGCCGCAACATGGATCTCATTTGACAGATCATCAACCCGTGGGGAAGTTCTGACAGTAATACCGTACAGCAGCTTTCAGTTTGGACTCAGACACCAACCCACAGATCCACTGATAATTGGGAATCATTTTTAATAAGTCGTAATTACGCAGAGGGTCTGATTGTGCTCTGCAGCCCTTGAAAATGAAATATGTTACATTGGGGCCTGATGGTAAAGGATATTGCTTGCCGTTCATACATAATTGAGCGATCTTGAATGTCAAACCAGTGGGAGAATATGCAGCAGAAGCAGCAGCGTGCCTCAACCACAAACTACACAACATCCGCTCTAATCTGAGTCCACTAACAGAGAAATACACGTGTTATGTGGTTTGCCAGAAATCCTATAAAGAGGTGTGCATTCACAGGTTTTGCCATTAAAGAGCGCTTGCCTAAACTGGCAGACAGGAAAAGAGCATCTGACTGTTTGTCTTCAGTAGTAATAGTGGTATATGGAATGCACACAGGCCTCGGTTCAGAGTTGTTCAGATTTAAAGAGTACGGGTGTCGACTCACTGTATTGCCTTTGCATTTGCTATGACGTTGTGGCGTCACATGAAATAGTGATATTTATTTTGCCCAAGTTAAAAGATGTTTGATGGATATTTTACCTTCATCTTTGTGTGGCTGGTCTTTTTCTCGCGGCCAGCAGAGGTCTATCTGGAGGAAGCGAGTTGTCTGTAAACAGCTAGATAACCTTTGTTGTTAAATGAAACATACAGGAGCTCTGTATGAAGGCTTTTTATTTCATGTTCTTCTTCCCAGATTAATGGCCAACTGTCTCCTGAGCAAAGAGGCGGCTTTATATTTTTGACGTTTTCATGTTTAATGCGTTATATTTTTACATGAATCATTTTTATACTCTCCTTTTTGCATTTTCTTTTAAGGCTCAAAGGTAGTTATTGATGCACTGCCTCCAGTGCATTATGCACTATTTGTTAGTAAGTATCATTTTTGCATACTGACGGTACCAAGAAAATGCATGTATGGAAATTCTAATATAAATTGACTTATGTGCAGACTGGCAGATTCTGCCTGCTTAGCTCTTCTGCGGATAATATATAGTTCCTTATACTGCTAATCTCGGGCACCAGTCTTTAAGGCTGTTAGGCTGGACAGGGAAAAAAATGTTGCATAGACCTTTAGCTTTTAAAGACCTTTATCTTATATAACAAGAATGACAGATTGAGCCTCTTTCTATGACTTTTATGCCTTGTTTCAAGAGGCCCGGGGAAGCAGAGAGCGCTGCACTCCAAGACAAAGAGAGATATTGATAAGGATGGAGTGGTGGTGAACGCCGTCCACTGTACTCCAATGTAATGCGGCTTTATGGTGCTCTTTTTCAGTTAGCATGAGCGGTTTTTATGAATCCATTTCTTGGGGGAATGGCAGGGAGGTGGATGACTGCTGTGGAAAAACTGACGAGTGCATTCTGGAATCACAAAGTTTATGCTAAAGAGTTTTATCCTTATAGTCTAATTTAATTTAAGTTAATTATATTATTTTGTTTATTGCAATTTGTTGAAATAACACAAAAAAATAAAAACAATTCACAACACCAAACGATGCTGCCAAATTTTAACCATGTGGATTTGATAAGGGCTAAGAAGTAGCATACAATATTTTGTAATACGTAATTGTAATGCAAATATAAGAGTTCTTTATTTATGCAAATTTAAAAATCTTGCCCATCCCAATTATGATTTGTCAGAGATCTCACAACACACAGAGAAAATGGCAACCTGAAATATTGCCATTTTAATGGCGGAGTGGTAGAGCGGGGCAATAGGTGATCAAGAACTTGCTGGTTTGAACCCCGCTAACTCCTCACCAAGTGTCGAGGTGTCCTTGAGCAAGACACTGAACCCTAACTGCTTCCGGTGGTCAGGTGTCTCCATGCATGGCTGACAGCGCCATTGGTGTATGAATGGGAGTCTGAATGGGTGAATGTGAGGCAAATAATACAGAAGCGCTATATAAATGCAGTCCATTTATGCTGAATTGTACAGCTGAAGTGACCTCTCTCTATGCCAAACATGTTAGCAGCATAAACGTTATCTTTATATCGAAAGCCAAGTCAAAACCGTTTGTAGTATTCATTCCTACATACAGAATTAATGAAAACAAATGTGTACATATTACTGAGGACTTTCTATCCTTCCATGGGACCTAGAACAGCAATATCCATAACTTGTTATGGCTTTAGGTCCTTAACAGTAGACAATAAAGTACATATGTTTTTATATTCTAATATTATAGCATATTATTTGCACACATTTATGAAATGGCAAGACTTCTGTTATCGTACTGCTGTCAGTCAAAATATCACCTGGAAAACAATCTGAAATCTACAAAAGCCAATAGAAATTCACTGATACATGCTATTTTATCATTGTCCACTTTATCCAATCATAACAACGTAAAGCATAACAAATGATTGATGTCTTATGGTAATGGTAATTGATATGTGTTTTTGAGGGTGGGGGTGGATGTTAGTGCACACTGCTAAAACAATATTAATATCTAGATGCACTTGGCATCTGATAAGCTCCTATAAATCCAGCATGTTAGTGGACCACACGTTTTGAAACAGAGACCTAAAATGGTCTGTAAAACATATTAGAGGAACGCTTTGGATGGACGACTTCCTTGATACTTACTTAACGGTTTCAGTTGTGTGATCCCAATACCGATACTGGTACTTACAGGATCCTCTCTGCTGGCAGAAACAGGACATCACTTGTGTGTCTCCCAGTAAGGTTTCATGGTTTTATTCTGTGTCTGAGACACTGAAAGGATTTATAAGGTATCTTACAGACAGGTGGAATCAAGCTTTTGAATCTGTTTAAATTATTTTAAAGGCGGGGCGGAGGGCTATGATTCTCTGATTTATTGCTTCCCCCTTTTACGTGAGATTAATTCTGTGCCTTTCCATGCCGTCTGCTTTTATAGCATCATCTTGTGTCCAGAGATGTGACTTCCCCAATAAAGAACCTTTTAACTTTGCTTGCTTTTCCATAAACAAAGGACAAAAATGTTTTAGTTGAAGTTATGCAAATGAGTATTTCAAGATATTTATACAGTGTGTAAAGCATGTCTGGTATCACTTGAGATCTTTTAAGACGTTGCTATTCGAGCGCTCTAAAAAAATAACACAATATAAATGTGTTGACTTGACGTGAATGAAAACAAGGAATTTAACAGATATGTTTATTACCCTGTAATTTTATCCACCATCCTTTGTCAATTATTTTATGCTGGTATTTAAGACCCATACCAACAAAGCATTGTCCCAAGCACGCCATTATACTGTGCAATAAGTGCCACATTGTGTTGTTGTCTAAGCAAGGACATGACAACACCACAGGTGAGACATGGAAAGAAAGGCGTCCATTTTAATTCAGTCTTACAGGGTCCAACTCACAGACCCTAACACAAGTTGGCTTGTCGTGAAGATCTCGTTGGGACAAACAAAGATGACTGCATCTTTCTCTGACTATCACCAACAACAGCCCAAGAGAGCCCTTTGATATAGACCTATAAAATGACTGATGTTTGTGAAATGCAAAATTTCTGCCCAGTAAGCTCTTCTATGAGGACACTCCAGAGGTTTTATGTGGGGGTTCATAAACTCATGCTCAGCCTAATGCACCCTGACACTCTGTTTTGATATCATTACAGCATTATGCCAACCTTTTTTGAGTGAAAAAACATCAGTACTTAGAAAGTCGAAATTCATAAATACATTTATGTCAAACTGCACTTAATATTGATTTTGTTAGTGTACAGATTCAATAATAAGGTACCGAGTGCATGAATATTTAAATATAATCTTCATTTCTGCATCTCCTAATGGCCTCTACTCCTCTACACTCAATTTAAACACAATTTGGAAACTATAATGTATTGAAAATGACTGGAATTTAGGAATAAATCATTGGTGGGCCTTTTATAAGGTAGTTCAGTATTAGTCCCTAGGGATATGTGCACAATTCGATTTCTGTTTTGAAACTTCTCAATTATCATCCTGACTATCATTTCACCAGAACATGCCCCCTCCCTTTTTAGAAGTTCCCAGCAGAAAGCAGAAGAGCCTAAATGGACGATGCAACAAAAAGCCTAACCAGAGAAGTCAAAGGTCAAATTACAGGCAGTAAACTATGATCTCAGCCGTACCGCAAACCATGAATATGATCTCTGTTGCTTTGTTTTCACTGTTTGCTGCTGGAAACTCAGCGACCTGCGTAAAGTCAGTTATTGTTAACAGCTAATGGATAAAAGTAACAGAAACAGAGTGATGCGTTCTTCAAGGCAACAGTCCAGCAGAAAATGAATGAACGGAGCCCTCTAATAGGCCATGTAGAGACACAGTGTGCGATCCATATGAAGCCTATCAATAATTCATTCTTGGCTTTGCCCTTTTGGGAGACATTAAGGTAATATGAAGAGCAGTCAGTCCAAATGGTTTGCAAATCCTTTTTAAAACAGGATGCACAGTATCCTTTACCTGATTTCTGTGCAATTAATGACTTTATTTTCAAGCCTAAATGGTTGAGATAAGTGCAAAAACATTTGCTTCTGGTTTCATTTCACGGAACAGTGGCATATTTCATGATCTAACCGCAAATGCCAGAAATACAAACCCATGTAGCATTTACTCGGAACATTTGCAATCTGCCGAAACACGGCAACTGACAGTTCACGCCCAACAGAGTTTAGTAAACAGATAAAAAGGTGACTGTGGAATAGTGGGTAACCAGCCTGCTCAGAGCGACCAATCCCTGTGCTCACACTGGCCTCAAACGTTCCCATTATAACAGCTGACAACGGTTTGCTGTTGGAGCGTCCTCTACTAAGCACGAGCAGTCGAACCCTTGTGGATCTTGCTCCAATCACACGCTTGTGTTGTCTCCTTTCCCGCCAAAATTAATCCCCGATTCAGTGCTTTCATCTGACTTTTCAGAGACAATAGTTTTTGTCCCAGCACATATTGGATAAAACAAAAAGGACAATAAAAATACACACACACACACACACACATGCTCTCATTTGACAATAGAGCCCATATGAAGAGCGCTAAACGACGGTCATGCTCACACGGCTATATCTATCTAGCTAACAAGACCCAGCAGCACCTCCGTGACCCTGTACAGTTTGTTATCATTTCCCTGTCCTGCATACGGATGAAGCTGAGAAACCGCAGTCCGGTGTGACTTCTCGACTCAGTGATTAGCCCACCCGTTTTTATGTAAAGGTGGCCCTGTCAGTGGTAGCTATAATGGCCTCCCTGTCACTGTAAGTTATAGATGTAGCCTTTTGTGCTTCCGGGTCGCACATAAAGGCCCCTCTTTTTAATTCACAGTCAGCCACGGTCAGGCTAAACGGTCGACGGCGGAATTGGAGGTCCCCACTTACACTGACACACATTCGCTTTGTTCCAAAAATGGCTATTGACATTGACTAAGGAGCCGGAACTGCCTTCCCGAGGTGTTTTCACAAGGTTAAATATCTCAATGAATAGAGCATTCCTTGACAGCGTACAATGAGGGATATCTCACAGAGAGAGATTAATGGGCAACATTCCCCCGAAAACACCTTTTAGAATCAGCCGCGACCTAGCCTACTGTACTTGTTTAAATCCATCGATTGTAAAGATCTAAATAGCTACGCAAAGTGTGTGTGTGTATATAATGAACTCTGAAGAGAGTGGTCCTTAAAGAGAAGATGTTGCTCGAAACCCTATTTATCAGACAACAGATGTTGAAAGCAGCTGAATGTGGACAAATTAGTCCAAACGCTCGGTATGTGTGGTGAAAACATACAGCTGGCAACACTGATCAGATGCCTCTCATGTTAATTGTGTCTGTGCCCCGGCGAAGTGCCTTAAAACCAAGACGCATCGCGGGCTTCCACGCTAACACTGATTACTGATGTTGCAGAATTGTGATCTCTGCATTTCTGAGAAGCAGCACTTCATTTTTCCTTGAGTAGATTATAAAAAATTCATAATTCTTTGTAATAGCCTCATTTCTGTCAGTTTTCATATTTGAAATCTGTTTTGAGGAAAACACGATGCATTAATCAAGCATGACAGAACATACTCTTAATGTAATCATGCAAGGGAATAGGAATTGCAAATGCTGCACCAAACCCCCCCACTCCAAATGTTCTTCCATTAATGTTACAAAATAAAATAATCATGACCATTTTAAATAGAAATCAACTACACGGTACGCAACAGAATATTTTAGATTTGGGTTTGTGGGAAATGGCCAAACGCGGCGGCTTTGCGTCAAAAGCTAACAGCGTAATGCTGCGAACATGCCATGGAGCCCAAGGACCACGACTCAAAACAAATGCAAGATGACGGGCGCTTTGCTTGGGCCCCATTTCCCCATTGATCGAAGTGGAACACAAGTTTTCTGTGTCAAGAACAAAGATTTGCCATTTAGCCCAGATGATTCCTGACTAATGGTACGTCATCACTTCTTCAGCTGTCAACCGGACTGACAGATTGAGGCCTGCTGAAGTAGCCCATGCTGGTCACCAACCCAGATTACCAACCCACTTCTCTCAGGCCAGACTGTAACACGATAAAGTTAAGAGAAAAGTCAAACTACAATATCAATTGGTGACTACGAGTTACTTAGCTAATGGACACCAAAGACATATTGGCCTATACATAAATGCTCTGTTATTAGACGTGATACATCAGTGACATCCTCGATTTATTTTAAATAATACATTATAAACCACAGGGACTCTACTATAGATCTATACAGGATTACATTAATGGACTGAAATATCTCTTCTGTACCATTGCTAGTGAAAAGTTTTCCTTAAAGAGATTGGGATGGAGCATTCCAGAGACATTTGCTTGAAATGGAGAGGCACCTTTCAAAACAAGTCAATATCCAGCACAGAGGAAAGGGGTCCTAATTAGATTCATTTGCCTCTTGGATCAATGTTTTCCAAGGGATGTGAGTTATAAAGTCGGAGTGGAGCATAAATAATCAAAACCAAATAAAGATGGGTGTTTGGAGAAATATGGCTGAAAGCGCTCATAAAATCCCAGCTCCGCTCGTACAAAAGCAGGATGAATATTTAAACACGGGAAGGAAAGAAAATAGCTCAGGTGGAGAAGAAAAAAGAACAGAAAAGGCGTTTTCTAAAAAAGCCACTGACCTTAGCCATGCGGAGTGCCAGGGCCATTCAGAGGGTACCTTGGCCATACTTAGTGAAAAGTAGATAATTTGTTAATGTCGCGCACTTGTTGGAAATGGCAGATAAATGGATTTCAGCCATTATTTGCCAGCCTAAGTGAAGTGAAGGAGGAAGCGTTGCAGAGGGGACAAACGCAGTTATGACTGATAAGTGTCTAAAAGCTAATGAAGGCTGGCCAGGCCAAGGTCAATGGCTGCCATGTGCTACTCCGTTGTCCTGCCGCTTAAATATAGAGGAAATATACATTGAGCTTTTAACACCTTGAAACACAGGAGAGACTGCTGTATGAAATATGGGCATGTAATGGCTTTTTAATGATGGCCTCCCAGCCCCCTATTCTGGCCTGAGATTGAAAATCGGAGGTGAACCTTGATATCACTGCACTAAGTGCTTGTAATGCACCGTAACTTCTGGCCGCCCCGTTGAGTGAGACAGTTCAGGCCAAGAGATGAATGCCGCGATGGTGGACAGGACCTTTTGACAGGCGGGAGGACGCTGCACTCGCTGTGATCCCGGGCAGAGTTCCACTTCAAGTTCACCCACCACATCCACATCCTACTTAGTGTGGGAGTGGGCGGGGCCTGTTGCCATCACATGACTGACCCCAGCGATCAGCAGTGAAATGAGTGAAGTACCAATCGTGACTAATGCTGCATTCACATGGAACATAGTCTCAGCCTCTTCCGTCCATCAGCACTACGTCACATAGGCAACTCTGTGCTGGACGTCTGATGCATAGACCCTATAGTCTCAGCCTCTTCCGTCCATCAGCACTACGTCACATAAGCAACTCTGTGCTGGACGTCTGATGCATAGGCCCTCGTAAGCTCTACACTTTCTCTTTGACTTTCAGGAAGTAATACAGTCGATATCCATTGGCTGTTAGTATTATCACTCACAGGTATGCCTCCTTAATATCCGGTGCAACCATAGCGCAGTGCTTTATTTACTTATTTATAAAATGTTTAATTAGTAACCGTAGCCTACTAATTTGACAGATGTACAAGAACTGTTAACAGCCAGACTCTGTTGTTAAGTTTTCCTCATTGCAAGTTCAACGTCTGACTTGGTCATTAAGTTACATAGTTGGTCTTTTATGCCGTGCTGTCCAGAAAGTGTTTTCCGTCTACCCATTGTCTCTGTTTCCCCGTGCAGTCCCAGCCTGTGTTCTGCTTGCGCTCAGGTTCTGTTCAGTGCCGTATGTTAATTGTCTTATTAGGTTCACCCTGGTTGTCTCTGTCCAATGGTCTGCCGTTCCTGTCCTGTCTGCATGTGTATTTAAGGCAGCCCTTGTGTTTCTACTGTCCTCGTCGGTGATTGTTAGTTGTGTGTTTGTTCCAGCCTCGTGTTGTTAGCGTTTCTAATGTAAAAAATCCCTGACGTTATCCGTTGTGTCGTGCGATTGGGTCCTATACCCGTCCTTCCCTTGTGCATTACACCTGTCTTCTTTCTCCAGGCCCACGGTAAAAGACTAACAGACCGACCTGCGTTAGTCGAGCCCATCAGAGCTTTATGCAAGCTAATCCCCGTGGCCGGGCTCGCGACGCATGCCTGCGATAATACAAAACGGCTGAGTGAGAAATTACAAAATAACACCAAGGCAACAATATATTGGCTCCCTCCAACGACGTGTGTGCGCTTAATGTCCTCTAAAGACCCATATTACACCCCAATTAGATGGCACTCTTGTTTCCTTACATCAAGGGCTTGACTCTGCTGGCTTGTCACCCTCCCTGGGTCTAATCAATTTCATTACTCCAGTTACAGCCCCAGACCCGGCAGAGCTTCGCCCTTAAACTTCAGCTCCTGCTTCGATCGATCAAAGGCCCCACGTCCCTGCCAAGGTTCCATTTAAAGTTCATTTATTTCGAGCCATCATATAAGACAAGAGCATCGATGCGGCCCCACTTTGTTTTATTTGACTGAGGATTTCCACCATGACACTCACATACCCTGCTCCGGCCCACCCCCCCGAAGCCGATTCTGGGAACAGGTGTGATGATAAACGCACCCCTCCCCCCTTCCCCAACCTTCCCCACCCTTCCACCCGCAAGGTGTCCGGCTGTCCGCCATCGGGATCTCTCGGGCACGGTCTCCTGTCCCATGGCATGTGCTGGCCTTAAAGGTACAATCATTCTCGGGAATGCTTGCTAATTTCAAACTCAAAACAAAAAACTAAAACTAAAACTAAAACACCCCTCCCTTCAATGCCATAGGGTGCTCCCTCAGAAGTCCCGCCTGGGGACAAACTTGTGACGCAATATTTGCCCACATGTTCAAATGATCCATGCATATGGTCAAAAGGGACAAACTATAAACTCTGCTACATTATATATTGTATAAGCCTACTGTTAAATCAACTATAAATGTTTTGCTGCATGCACTGTAGGCCAGAAATACAATACGTGCACCATCACCAAATATATGATGTACACAATGATTTCTTTTGTTTAATCGTTTCTCTCAGCTATATCAGGAGAGACTGAATAATGTTCAAAACCTCATCATATTCCTCCTCTCATGCCATTCTAAAAAATTGTCAGCATTGATCAACATCAATATATTACTTACTAATTTCTGACCAAGTTTTTTTTTTTTACATGCACACATACATACATCAATATAGAGTACGGTCAAAAAAATTTATTCCACCGTTTAAATTTAAATTTAAAATGTATCGGTAAAGCTTGCTAAAACAACAAAATTAAACAACTCAAACAAACAAAATGTTCATGAATTTAAATCAAGTGTTTAGGACTCAAAATTCACAGAATTCTGTTTACCTGCCATACATTTCCTTGTTCAAAGCTCATCGTAGCTCCTATAAGTGCAACATCCTGTATACTTGCTAGTTAATTAATTTCAATGATTAATGGAAAAGAGCTGGGTCTGCCTCTTTCATTACAGGCATTGTTTCAATAGAGATTCCCAGCTTTGCTGCACAATTTCATACAGAATTAACAATCTTAAATATTCATAAGGGTTATATAGAAGATTACCATGATTGTGAAAACCTGCATCTTCAGCCCTTCATTAACTAGACAACTTCATTATGATTCACAGCTTGACAAATCAGTGGCGCGGTTTTAGAAATCTAATGATGATAATTTGCTTTGGATATGATGTTCTGATTTAAATAGAAGTTCCCCCCCCCAATACTTGCTTTAAGTCAAGTCATGTATCATAATATATATCATAATAGTAATACTATTTAATCTAAACTGACGCAGTGACAGTATCAAATCCAGAAATGACATTAACAGTAAAAAATATATATCTTTTTTTTTTTTTTATAAGATGTTTTTGTTTATCAATTTCACAATGCTTTTAACTTGCCAAACTTCTCTATGGCAAAAGTATACAGAGCAACTCAGAAAGTGCTGATGTGTACCCTGGTCAAGCTGCTGCTGCACCCGGACACTGTCTAATCATCATCAAACAGATGTGACATCACATCCTGTCAGCAGAGATCTTAAAGTTGACCCTGCATGTTACTGTTAATTACACATGTCACTAAATATCACGCAATCCCATCCCAGAACGGAGTGTCTCTAACCTAGGGTGTCACCAACTGTCTCCAACTGTCTGTGAGCGCCACCGCGGCTAAAACCCCGATGCTTCCTTCACAAAACCTCAGGCTTCAAAGATTCTGAGTCAAGTGGCCTTTCTAAAGCGTGACTTGAACAGTGGGCTGAACCCAGTTTGGAGATGTTGGGCATAAAAGAACCACAACACTATAAACTGCTGGTGAAGAGTGCGTTTCTGCCTCTGCCACACATAGAAATCCATTCAGCAGGGCTTGGCAGGGACAGCCCCATCTCTGGGAGTGATTTCTTCCAAAGCTGGCCCAAATGAAAGCATCTTGTTTTAATCAGCCATTCTGGCTGTGATAGCTGCGCTGGGAGCTGAGAAGACTTGGCAGTCGGCTGCAATGCAGGCCATGGCACTCATACAAAATACACAAATATTTCCACAGTAATTATGTGTCAAGTTAAACAAGCAATTGAGGGCTCAGGCTGAATATGTTTTGGGGTGTGTGTGTGTGTGTGTGTGTGCGTGTGTGTGTGTGTTTGTGTGGAGGGGTGTTAGGCAAAAGAGCATGGAGTGCTGCTTGGATGCAAGGGATTGAGCGAGACCCCGACAAGACAAATTAGTCCGTCAGACTTTGATAGGTTTTAAACTCTCGCGATGGAGCCACATTGTAATCGTGAATACTCAGTGGCGTGAGTAACGCCATGTGGTCTTGGCACAGCTCGTTCAAATGGAAGCCGGCGCTCCCAGTTCACAAGATCGACTTCAAAGAATGGATTGAAGGGCCAAAAGGACTAAGTAATTGTTAGATCATTGGGTAAAGTTTTATTTCTCTTTTTCTTTTTTTTTTTTTTGTGGTCCCTGAGTTTTATAGGCACATTTGTCTACATTGGCATAAGTACTTGATAATAAAACACTAATGCATGGAAATCTAGTTGGAGAAATGGCTTCTCGTGGATCGCTATCGCCACAGCCGGAGTAAAACATGTTCTGCCACCATTATTAAGAACAAGGGAGGCATCTCACCTGTTGTGGTTTCAGGAAAATCTTCTGCATTGTCACTCTGTGAAGAAACCCAACCCATATTTGTGGCAGTGTAGCAAAACCCCATTCAAATATAGGTATCCTTAACAGGAAACAAGGCACATGTCAAGCCACCAGAAACACACTCTATTATACGGCACACCCCAATGCTAAAATGACAAGCTTTCACTCCACCTCCATGAAGACACAAAAGCAAAAAAGATATCTGATATTATGGGCCTTTTTATAAAAGTAAAAACAATTGGCCAGAGGGCTTCAAATACTTTTAGTGGTGTGTGTGAAATTATTATAGATTTAGATCTTTTTCATATTTAATCATGTGTTTTTTATTTAACGTTTTAGTTTTTTCTTTAATAAAAATAAATATAATGTATATACCCCTAAATTTCCTCATCTTGTTTTTGTACTGACATCAACAGTATTAAAGGCTCATTTGTACCGACAAGCAAGCAAGTGATAAATGGATAACAAGGGATAAATATAAAGTGCCACTGCTTAGCAGGGGTTTAAGAAGCATCGCTTTAAACCAAGCACTCACAAAATTGTGTCCTAATGTTTTTTTACTGACCTTGATGATGTAAGATACTCACTTCTGTTTCTACTACGTTTCCCCCCAACGCTGGAACACAGTGGTGATGACGTCAACCCTGTAACAATATGCTCATTAGCAAAGCAGCTAACAGCAGATCTCCCCACTGTCTGTTAGTGTTACCCGGCGCATGACAGTGATTCATCACAAATATTAGCTTTGACGGAAATCCTGCCTCCGTACACTTCTATTGCTGCTGCGACAACCATTAAATCACCTGTCACAGTACTGCCCCTTTGCTAACGCCACTCTTCCTCTGTGTAATGCCTGGCTGCCACCCCCCCCCACCTTCCACACACACACACATACACACACATGCTTACTGACACATAGGCTGTAGCACTGCTATGTAAAATGTGAATGATTCTCACTACTACCTCAATGAAATGTAACTATCTTCCACACTTTGAGTAGATAAGGTTTTCTTACAAACAAACGAATGTGGATAATGTTGGAGAAAGACTGGAGGGAACAAAGAAGCTGTGAAGATATGGAGAGAGAGAGAGAGAGAGAGAGAGAGAGAGAGAGAGAGAGAGAGAGATGTACAGAAAGAAAGCGAACGAGACAGAGATGGATCGAGAGAGAGAAAGAAATAGAGAGAGATGGAGAGAGACAGAGAGCTAAAGAGAGAAAGAGAAAAAAAGAGAGAGCAAGAGAGAGATGTACAGAGAGATGAATAGAGAGAGAAAGAGAGATGTACAGAAAGAAAGAGAGTTGGAGAGAGAGAGACGGAACTCACAAGTGCATGTTAATAACTATTACATACATCAAGGCGCCAAGCCTTCTGTGCATATGTTTGTTTGACGGCCGTATGGTCTGAAGCCTGACATGTCCTGGGGTATTTAGCAGCTTACAGTGCACTTGGAAAATCTCCTTTTGTGATGCTTTCATCAACAGCCGTGGGATATGAAATAGTAAGTAAACAGTAGGGCCGTTATTCCATTTCTTATTTAAATGTTCACATTGTCTGTGCCAAAAGCATGATTTCCCTCCTCTGTTCCATACAAAAACCAGCTTCCCCGGTGCCCACTACAGATGGCAATAAAAGGCATTTGCCTTTTGAAGGTGCTGTCTTGGGTTTCCCTAAATCCATTATTTAGAAGATCCTGGGTTGGTTAATTGTCATGGAATCTGAGAAAACTTGCTGACTCCTCATGGAGTGAAGAAGTCTCTTCAAATTCCATGTGGACCAAGTGCAAGACACAATGCCATGAACAATGATCTTCCATAGATGCATTTCAACATTAACAAGATTATGGTAAGTACTTTTTTTTTGTTTACATTGCAGTTAACAGATACCACTGCTTGAAAAGGGATCAAAGGGCATTTGTAAAACTGTTCACGTTGAGCATAAAGTAGACTGGGAAATATAGGACATGGTATTTATATGCTTCAACATTTATCAATTTTTCATCATTAAAGAATGTATTGTTTCATCACACACAATACAAAAAAGCAAAATGTCCCTTTAAAAATGCAAAATGTGTAGAATTTAAAACAGGGTGAAATTTATAATTCTGCCAGTGGGGGGCGCTTTAGCCGTGTTATATTGACACTCAAAAGTCAGCATCGAGAGCAAAGCCAGATGAAACTTTATTTATAAGCGGACACATCTATACATACACAGGCTACTGTATCAATCTACCCAAAAGCATTAATGTAGGCCTAGAATCTGAAAAACTGTAAGTATTGATAGTATTGACATTATAGGCATTTATGTAAAGCAGCATCGATAAATACAGTCTTCGTTGATTTATGTTTTTGTGACCTATAGGGATTATTCAAGTTTTTTAATAAAGCTTGCCGTTTGTTGCTTATGTTTTTATCGTAGGCTACATCTTGTAATAGACATACATAATTCTGCGCTTTGCAATGTCAAACGTATAGGCTTTCTTCTCATATTTTAATAAATCATTATAAATTGGTTTATTTGTGCATTTTGTTAAACACGTTTCCACATACGTGTTAAATAAATATCCAATGTAGGCCCAAGTTGTGAGGCATTGTCACAATGTCAAAGAATTATTTCTCAAATTTCATTTGCACAAGGACACGCAGACGCCTGAGCTAATGTTAGTCAATATTGTTAATTACAAAGTAAGGATCCTTTAAGGATCTTTAAGGACACAGTCCTTGGAGTTGACAGTCTCTGGTGACGTTCACAAAGTAGCAAGTAGGCAGGTTCAAGAAACAGTAACCTAGGCTACTGTAAGTCAAAGGAGAGGCGGGAGAACATCTAAACTGAAATTACATGCTCTCTCCTCGTTTGATATTAAACATTTATTTTAAAATAAATGCTATAAAATCTCTGAATGTAAAGACTGATTTGCATCTGACATTCTGGTGTATTATATTAAGCTATTGGTATCAAAACATTGGCAAGATAATTCACTTAAATGCAAGTCCTATTTTTTTTTTTATTGTTATTTTGCATTTTCTCATTCCCTGCTAGGCATCTTTGGCTACCAGATGTGTCTCCACATCGAAGAATTATTTCCCCTCCCCAGAGTCAAATAAATGCAATCAATATGAGTATTGCTCTCAGGCCCTGAAATATTACATTAATGTTCCATGTGGTGACATTTTAGCTGGAATTCTCAAATACATCATGAAGGCTCAAATTAATATTTATCAGCAAGAGAGGCTTTTATGCTTTGCAGAACAGTATTAAGGTGGACTCCAATAATCTTGTCCTCTAACCAGGGTAATGGGAATATAGGCGTTAATGGCCCGGTTTTGGATATAGGCCTACCAATGCAAATGTCTCATATTTGTCATATGAGAAACACAAAGGAAATTAAAGGACAACAATGCATGCATATAAATACAACACAGTGGGATTGATGAAGAAGCCTTAGATTCGTCAGGAAGTGACTGAGGAGACGACCATGTGTGTGTGTGTGTGTGTGTGTGTGCGTGTGTGTGTGTGTGCGTGTGTGCGTGCGTGCGAGCGTGTCCGGCGGTATGGGGGGATGCTGACTGTGAGGAGAAAGTGATATGTCTTGGAACACAGCGTCGAGATATTTATTTATTCAAGTATGGTAAACAAATGTGTCCTTCCTTTGTTTGCTGATCCTGGCAGGAAAAAAAAACGTACGAAATTCAGAACAGATCGATTTCTCGATACGTACTTGAACTGGCCAGATAAATGCACACGACACCTATGCATGTTGTGATATAAAATCAGCACAGGCGTGTGTGATATTGTGCTTTTACCTACTGACGTATCTTTGCCAGATTCACCCCGGCCATCCAAAACATTTAACACGTCTTTCCACCATGGGGAATTGCGTGATATAGACAGTTTATAGATCTGCTTTAAATTATTCTTGTCATTGAGCCCAAATTTATGCTGCCATTGATCCAGAAAGTAAAATATGAAACGATTTGGGGTTGCTCTTTGGCGACCCCGGGGTCAAGGAGATTTTAACATTGTTGTTATTGAACGTGGCATCTGTCGCTTTTCACCTGGACGCCTGCCCTCTCGCTTTCCCTGCCTCTGTCTTCGCCACCTGAATACAAACCAAACAGTTTGACGCAGCGTACGTATAAAAGCTGCGGTTGCGGAACCGTGCAGGGTGATCGCTTCAGTTACTGTACATGCCACCAAATGCTTAAAAGAAAGACATTTGAAGAAATGTTGGATATTTCAGTAGGCTGTGCAGTGTCTTCTTCACCTTGGTATGGACACACACACGCACACGCACGCACACACACACGCTCGCACACACTGGATGGGATAATACAAGTCTGCCCTAATGAATTAGGGTAATTCACTCACTATGTTCACTTGTATTGTGTGTTGTGTGAATATTTCAACGTTTACCTCCAGGCTCTTTTTTCTGATAACTTTCTGAAGCATTTTATCTTTTGAAGATAAAATCGCATTGAGCTCATCCAGACCATTTTTGGTTTCAATCAATTGGCTGCTGATATGAAGCAGTTTGGGGAAAACACTTGACATACATTTGATAAATTCCATGACAGTTTTATAGAGGTCTAGTCAACACATGTATAGGTTTATAGGCTTACTTGACAGCCAATACTGTAGACCTATCTATCTTGCCGTCCATGGGTTGCACTATAGACTATACCGTTTCCACTTAGTCATCCAGATTGCAATGTGGCACACAAGCCGGCCGGCAGGCGTATTGCACCGCCAGCCAGGTGTTATGCTAACAGAGTTCCCCTGTGGGCCCGGATGATGAAAAACATCTGGAGCGCTTCTGTTCCCACCACTTCCGCGCTGTCCTCGATATGACCGGGCGACGTGTAGCTAACAGTGCGGCGCGTGTTGACACATGGCCGCGAGGTCCCCTGATAGCCAGGTGCCCTGGTGGTCCCCCGCCTGACTGGGTTTAAACAAACCCTCTATGAATTCTGTGAGTGCTTTAAGCATTTTCCATTAAAACCACTTGGTGTTTTAAAACAACACCATAACCATATATAACCTTTAACCTAGATACACAATGCATACATCTTCCATCTTATTTTCAGCTGTGAAAACCTTAGACTAAAAACCTTAGTGATAATGTCTCCTCTGCTGTGAGTAACAGTGAAGGTTATATAAGAATTAAAGCTGCTGGAACCTTGCCCTGCTGGGCAAAATGAATGGCAAGCATGCACTGGGATCCAAACCCCCCTCTGCAGAAATACAACTATATATATAGAAATGTGCAATACTGGAATTTAATTTTCCTACCGCCATCCATTTATATATAATACATGGAATGAACATCAAATTAATTTGCACAGAGGCTCTAAAGTAACAATGTAATCTCAGTGTTATAGCACAGTTGCAAATGGATTTCTGTCTCTTGTAATTTTATAAGAAGCACTCTGGGGGTCACCTTAAAAGATGTCGCTATTTTTTAAAAGCCAAAACTATCCCCCCAGCCTGTCAGCAGAGGAATCTCTGTAATGCAATCTGTTTTGTGCCATCGATTTGTCTGGTATTGCACCGTGTCACATGGTTTGCCCGTTAGGTTCGCTAGTATTGGCAGAGATGACTAATATTATACCCAGATGTCTATAATAAAGTGTGGAGTATCTGCTTACTGGTGCACAATCTGGTCCTTACAATGTCCTGGCCAGTGCAGAATGACTGCAACCCTGCTAAATGCTAAAGGAACAACATTACATGGCACAGCGAGAGTGAGGGAAAGAGGGCCTCAGCAGAATACGATGATCCTTCTAGCAGTGCCCTTGCTAATTCCTGAGTCAGAAAGTACGCTGGAGAAATAGAAAACAAGCTTTGACTTACTGTATAGGCTACTGTACATTCTACTATACCACATAATATAATGGTGATAACTTGAATACTGCTAAAACAAAAGACAGGAAGAAAAATATGAAATATTGTACGTGTACTATAAATAAAAGTGAGCTTTGGTTGAAAATTCTTGCAAACACTGTATCGTGCTTGCATATTATAATGCAACTGCTTATAATGGGAATTAGTTTGCAATTGATCCAGTAGGACAATCAAAGACAATGCTATACCGAGTTAAAGATGCTGATGTTTATTAAAGCTCAGTTCTCTTCAAACATTTGGAACTGGCAGACATCCGGCATGTCCTCCGGCCTGCACCTGTCCTGTCATCAGTCAGCTCTGAGCTCTCCCCCGCGGCCATTGCGTATTCACTCTTATGCTACAAATCCAGTCACCATTTCCAGAACTTTGCATACGTCACACGAGCCCACCCAGATACCGCCGGGGGCCATAACTCAGTACCTAAATTTAGGCAATACATTATATTAAGACGTCCCTCTCTCACATCGCAGCTTTTGCCTTTTTTTGGGAGCAAAGTGCAAAATTGACCCCCCCCCACCCTTCCCTGCATTTTCCATAGCGCCCCCCCCCCCCCCACCCCCTCTCCACCTGGGGGGTAGGGGGAGGAGTAAAATGTAGACGGCCCTTCGTATATTATTTGTTTTTCTAAATTAACACAAACTCATCCTGTATGGGGGGGAGGTCACTTTCAACTCACAATATGGTGGGCTTTTGGACTATTCCAACTCACAATGTTGTGGGGGTTTGGACTATTCCAACTCACAATGTGGTGGGGGTTTGGACTATTCCAACCGACAGAAAGGCTTGGTGCATTTTTGAAAAGGATAATCTAAATTTGCAATTTGCAAAGTTTATTGTTATTACTCTGGTTTGCGTCCTTATACACACCCTTAATATAACGTTATCATACAGGCCTTGAGCTTCTACAAAATGGGATAATGGCATGATAATAGCTACTGATATAACCTAATACAACTAGATTGGTTTCTACCTGGAGATGAGTTTGTTCCTGTCATTGTGATAGTCCAAATTACAGCTCTTCTCCTTTAACCTGAGTTTACCCCATGAGCAACCTGATCAGATGGCTTGTTCATTTCCTCATTTCAGAATTTTATGGATTTTCCAGTTGCTGCTCTGTTCATAAACAAGAATTTCAGCTGACTCCCTCACTCATTGTATGTCAGCGTTTTCTCTGAAGGAGGCATTTAGAGCTCTGAAAGTTTATAAATAAGCCTTCTATCAGGTTCCACAACAGGTGTGACCTCTACGTCCTAAAACTGAACACTTTTAGTAGCTGCTATCTTAACAGTGCATAGAGAGGACAAACTGTTACAGTAAAAAACAACAACCATTGATTACACCAACAATGACAACATATTTAAAACAAATTATATATATAAATAAACAATAATTTGCATGCTTCTGACATTCCAGAACACTGCAAAACACAAAACCCCCCACAGAGGGCAAACTACTACAAACAAACAAACAAACGTAAAACATTCATTACATCAAAAATGACTACTAGAATTAACCTATTTCAGGTGAGTTAATTCTAATAGCAGGTCTTGTACCATCCCATAACAGGGTATCTGGGTGTAGGCTACACTCTAAGATAACCTCTACTGTATACTGGGCATATACCGGCGCCAACACTGAATACAACTCAGCTTGTCCCAATGATATTTCAACAAATGTGGTGGGAGGAGAGATGTAGAACTTGCCAAGAAAGTATTGAAGGGCCAACTTCTTTTCAACATCAGGCTCATAGTTAAGCCATTAAGGGTCCCCAGATCACCTGCTAGAAGTTGCTTTTTGTGCGGCATGAGAAAAAATTAAAAATATACTGTAGATTCGACTGCAAACTAACTTTAGGCGCTTTGTAACGAATTCCAAAATAAACAAATTGCTCAAATGCGACGTGCAACCAGAGAAGAGAAGCGTGAGACTTTACTTGATTCGAATATGATAATATGACACTTGAAAAAAGCAGATCACTTCCTTTTAGTAGCTTTGTGAAATGCAATCTGTTGAGAAGTTTTGGGTTAGGCAAGTGTTTTCTGTTCAGTTCCAAACAGTCATCCTAAACAGATATTGCTTGCCTACTGTATATAACGTGTTTGAGTGTGCTTCTTGTGTCATGTGTTGTTCAAGCATAATGAAAAAGCAAAAGCAAACTGATGAATCAAAAAAAAATCCAAAATATGAAATAATATCTGGAGATGGACAAGGATCCTTAGTAGCGTGAGCCAGAAAGAAAAAAACAGATTACCAAATGATTAATGTGGCCTTACATCCATATCTTATGAAGAAATAGCCTGTAAGCTGTTTAATTCGCATGACTGATGTGCGTTGCCCTTTGAAAGCGTGAAGGTTACCAACATTACAGATAGATTCCCCTTATATGACATTATATTTGTCCCTTATTTCGTCCCAGGCTAAATTAAATTTGAAAAAAGGCTTATCGGAGCTTGTTTAGGGCAGGAACCTTCGAGAAACCGGATATGCTAGGTAATGGTGGGTAAAATGCTTCGCTTCATGTCACTCCCGCATCCTTAAATGCCTCTCTGTTCCCTGTCAGCCCGAGAGCTGCCTTAGAATATAGGAGCAGATGAGCCAAGAATGAAAGCTGGCTGGATTACTTTACATTATTTCAATCAATTATTCAAATGTCTCCATTGCCTTCACGATGACATGATGGAGGCCATGACCAATCGTGACCCCTCCCACACCCGCACATGCAACTAGCTCGCAAAGCAAGTACGCAGGCTCGTCTAAAAGCACACGCTCATTTTTCAAAAAAGTCACTTGGGCATGAAAGACAACAGTGAAACATTAATTTCAGTTCGCCCCGCAGGTGTCGAGTTGACCTGCATGCGGTCAACCGTGTCACGTTTAACGTCTCTGCCTGTGACGTCCCAGATATGCAGCCGAAAGATGACAAAGGAAGAGAAACAAATAAGCATAAGAGTATATTATTTGTCTCAAGCTAATACGTATTTCAGAATTAGGCGTGTGTGTAAGAAGCAGGCCTTTTTCTACGAGGCGTCTGTTCTCTTGGGTCTCCCAGGCGAACAGGTGCAGCAGCAACATGAAGAAGAATTTCAAGTCAAAAATAGCATTTAGCATTTTGGTCCGCTTGGAGACCTTCTCTGGGACAAATTCTCATGTAATCATACACCCTGGTTACAGGAAGCAACAAAGTTGATTCACGGAGACATATGGCGGCTTGTCTGAGTCTGGGGGAGGAGCTGGAGGGGCTTTGATGGACGTCAATAGCGTTTACATACGTTTGTGATTCTTGCATAAAATGGATAGGATGATTTGGATAATTGGTAATATAACAAATTTGGGCTGCAAGGCTAAAATTCATTAGTTTACTTAATTTACAAAGTTAGTGAGGCGACCAAACATTGAGTACTGTATCTGCAATCAACTGCCACATCCAGAATCCTGAATTAAAATGTTGTGATATGATGGCCAATATATTTGACATTGTCTCATGATGGCTCTGTTGAGTGGGCCTGTTTATCCTCATTATTAGAGGAGTGTGCCATCCCCTGTATGTGTGGGCCGATCTCGCACTCCCGGCAAGCCCTGCGTCTTACATTTGAGCTTTTCCATTCCAGTCGTTGAATGCTGCCTGCAACATAATGAGAGATGCGGCAATTAATTTTCTTTTAATCAAGGTCGAAATGAAGTAAATTGGCGCGGCTTGGCCAGCCCTCATTTTCTATTTTTGCAGTGATGCAAAACAAATACGATAAAATGATGGCCCTCCTCACCTTCTGTAATTAGAAAGCGTGAATGATCAGAGGGAGATGATATGTAATATACAGTACCTCCGACTACGCTTGCCGCCCCAAGAGATCAGATTTCAGCTCTTTTGAAAACAGACGACCATGTTTACTTCCCCCAGCCTGCCTAATTTGTCTGTTCTGTTTCTCCCTCTGTTGGAGTCACAGACAGAGGGAGCAGCCCGATGTGACGCTGGCTGTGGTGTGTTGTTGCTGTAATGCCTCTCACAGCTTATTACACGCCACAGCTGTGAAAGGCCTTGCTGACTCCACAAATTACCCCTGAGCATGTTTTTATAGCACTCCTCCAGGATGATTAGGAATTTGTTCAAATTGGATTTTTAGTTTGCCGTCAACTGGTCATCGTAAGATGGCTGACCAGTGTTGTTATTCAGTTCTGGAGCCAGATTATGATGCGTCGAATATTACGTTGTTAATGTCTCTTTAATGAAACCGGCCACTGGCCACGTTTCGTTTTTGTTTCCCTCAGAATGCACGTGCGTGTTCTTAAAGTTTAGTCTTCTCAATACCGTAATCTTCATGAACTGTCCACACCTTAATTTCCTGTTGGAGTTGATTGAGGAAGTCTCTACCTACCTCTTATTGTCTAGTGGTTCACCGTGTAAATAATGTAGATAGAAGAAACGCATTGTTGCAGCGCAGACGCTCAACGTGTTTTATTTTTTTGTCTTAAAGCGCTAGCGTGCAATTATCTGCCAGAGGGGGCAGTGTGGAGGCAGGTCCCAGTAGCACTCATTTAAAGCATAACTGCACCCCAGTGCTGAGCCTGACTCCTCCCACTACAACAAAAAATGTGTCAAGGAGCTGAGTGAGGGGAGGGGCTGATAGGGGGGTTAACATTTGTTAACATTTGAATGTTAACATTTGAATTTGATGACGCATGAGCGTATTAAGTGTACAGTTGAAAACCATCCAGGGCCTTTGGTGATTTTTAACGTATATGACATGTAGATCTGTTTTCAGTCCATAAAATGCAGATTTTTATAATAATGGGAATTTAGTCAATGTTAACACCAGCATTGATGTGTCTCATCACAGATCAATCCCGTTAATTAGTTTACAGCTCAAAAAACACATTTTAGGGTGCAGTTAGACTATAATATAATTTTAACATTTGCTTTTACAAGGCTTAATTCTGTTCGTTCTTCAAGTTCCACCATAGATCTTGAGAGAGGCAATATGGCTGAAATTTTTGTTTAATGCAGAGACATTTTTCTTCATGAAACGGTTTTGAAGTTTGGGGTATCTCTTTTTTTTGCCTTTTCACTTGTTTCGTACAAACATATGGCTTTAGTAAAAAATAAGTTACAGATTACGGCTTTAATTTTTATCAGTTTTGATGTGGGTGCTTGGACGTTTGGAGTCAGAGAGTTGAAAGTAGGTGGCGTTAAGCTGCATGCTGACAAATCCCGTAAATAGCATTTTGATATGTTGTGAGGAGTGCGTGTTTTGTGTGTGTGTGTGTGTGCGCGCGTGTGTGCATGTGTGTGAAGGCGGGGGGGCACCGCAACATACTTACCTCACCAGCCCGCGTGCGCCCTCTGTTCTGCGTGTGATGCGTACATCTGTCACGGTGAAGCGCTGTGGCCTCTCTAACACGCAGTTGTATGCGGTGTTGAAATGCGCTGGAAAAACATATACAAAGGCCGGATAGAGCGTGAGCTCCAAGTCGGGACTGAGAGGTTGTCCAAAAGCAGGGACAGGTGTCCAACCTCCAAACCCCCGACCCCCCCCGCCCCAACCCACCGCCATCACCTTTCAAAAATGATCCCTGTTGCCATACATGGGCAGCTGCCACCACGGTTACGTTAAGTTTATGTCTTTGTGTAATTAAGGTGAATGCCAGCTCTGGTGCCCCCAATGCGATGTGACTGAAAGCAAGTCCACCTTGTTCAGGATCTTGCCAGTGGATAATGATGCCTAAATTCTCACTGATTCTAAGCAACCTGGTTGAAAGCAGAAGTGTGTCTTTAAGACAGATATAGTGCACGTGTGATAAGATGTCAGCTGACTGGGCTTTCACAATGTTTGCGTGCAATTATTTTGTTGTCTAAATGTATGCAGCAACATGATCTAGGCGTCTGTCACTTGTCTGATCTGATGTTTCACTGAATAATCCAAGAGTTGTGAGAGTGGATATCACAAGTGAACTTTTTTTAAAACTTTTGTAGCTTTACAGCCTAAAACAAAGTTGCAAATAAAATGTGTTTTTTGCTCAGTGACTCGTCAGTCAATCAGGCTCAACACATTGTTTTATACTGCGTGCGGTAATATTCAGTAGCCATTCAGTTATGCTTTCAGGATGCCTGTATGGATATGTCTCTCAAATGATTTTGGGATTTTCCTCATACTTTCCACAAAATTTTCCCAAATCACTTTGGTCTTTGAACATAACTCAGTTAGGGTTCAAGGCCAAATGAAGGCAGTACGTTCATTTCAAAGTCAATATACAGTATTGTAGCTATAATCTTGCCAACCTCAGAATTGTTGTATGATTATAATTGTTTTCTTAACATAAAATGTTAACATAACATGTCATTGCTAAAGCTTTCTTTTTAGTAACTGTTCCTTGTCCAGTGATACATCTTAACAGTTAAGACAAGGTCCCAAAGGGGCAATATTTTATCCTCTACTTTAATATTGTCTTCATTATTAACAAAGGAGTCACTGACAAAACACCTGCCTGAATATAGCGGCTTTATTTGATCTGATATAAACTAATGAACCTGATTTGTATTGAAAGCAAAATATATATTATATTTGCATGCTTCTGATTGTTCATACTTTCACAATGTGTTCAAAGTTTTCATTTTCATTTAATTGCTATTGCATTCCTTTCTACCTTGGGCTTACTGCATTGAGCGAACGTGAAAAACTCTTGATTTAATTTTATTGTATTTAATCTACAAGGCAAGTTAAAGAGCTACTGTACTATAAGGTATTTATTGTTCACTGGGACCCAGAGGGTGTACAGTACTGCACATATACCCACAATGTGTATATTTTTAGTAGCTCCTGTAAATGGAGAGATATGACAATATGTCACTATTAATATTAACAGCCACTGGCCTTTGGACAAGAAAATGACTGTGTTCTTGGTGAAAGGCCAAAATGTAAGTGTACACCACTGTGAGAATAAGAATGTACTCATTGTATGTCAAAGGCCTAAAATACTCTCTGTGTAAAGAACAGTCTATATATACTTGATAATACTGTATGTATAATGTACATTCTATGCACGGTACATAATACAGTCTATGAGTAGTGTGTATGTATAATAGTCCATGCATTATTAATAATAATAATAATAATAAAATTTATGTATAAAGTACAGTATATATATATATACACTATAGTGTATATAATACATAATGTCTATGTATATAATATCTTTACATTTGTAAAGTACATAAGACATCTGTATATAATACATAAATTACAATCTACGTATATATTAGTCTGTGTAAAGTACAGTTTATGTATGTATGTATGTATGTATGTATGTATGGATATAATACAATGTGTAAAGTACAGAATATGTATATTCTGTACTTGTGACCAGAATATGTGCAATGTACACAATACGTATAAAATACAGTCTATATGTAAAATACAGTATATGTACTGTATGTATATCATAGTCTATATATAAAGTACATGTTACATAACATAACAGTCTGTGTAACGTACAGAATACATATGCATAATAATATATGTGTAATGTACAGAATATATAAGTATAGAGTAAATAAAATACAGTATACAATATGTGTGTATATATAACAGTACTTGTATGAAGCACATAATAGTCTGTGTAACATACAGAAAACATTTGTATATAATAATACATTATGTGTATATATAACAGTCTATGAATAAAGCACATAATAGTCTGTGTAACGTACAGTACAGAATAAATATGTATATAAGAGTCTATATATAAAATACACTGTGTGTATATATAACAGTCTATTAATAAAGCACACAATATTCTGTGTAACGTACAGAATACATTTGCATATAATAGTCTATATATAAAATACACTGTGTGTATATATACCAGTATATAAAGCACACAATAGTCTGTGTAATGTACAGAGTACATTTGTATACAGTCTATAGTGTGTAAAGCGCAGGTTCTGTTTGCTCTGCCCTTGACCCACCATGTGCTTGGCTTTGATGTGTTAATGTGTAGCAGCACTGCCAGTGCTGGCTGGCTATACACATGCCCTTGAGAAACCAACCTTGTGAATCGATGGTTGGCAGTGAATGGACTGGATCACTACTGAATCAAGTGATCTGTGGAATAATCTATTGATTTTCTGGTCTTTCTTACTTCTTTATTATTCCGCATCACAGTATTGCAGCATCAGGAGAAGGAAGCTGATGGATGGCTGGCGGGGGCTTGTGCCCCGTGCGGAAGTCCCTGTGGGGGTTTGGTTGAAGGGACACCTTTGAGAGGTCGTGCCACCCCACTCCTCTCTACCCCCTCCCCAAAAAGCTCACATCACCCCACCCCCCACACACACACACACAAAAGAATAGCTCACATCACCCCCCCAAAAAGAAGAGCTCACATCACCCCC
>JAODTR010000022.1:958802-974688 GCA_025399935.1 Amblyopsis rosae | reverse complement strand
ATAGAGAGAGAGAGTTAGAGAGGTAGAGAGAGAGTAGATTGAGTGTGTGTGTGTGTGTGTGTGAGAGAGAGAGAGAGAGAGAGAGAGAGAGAGAGAGAGAGAGAGAGAGAGAACTAGTAAATAGCAATACATTATTAATGTGTTAATATGCACACATTTTAGGCCTACTTAAAGGTTACATATAACAAAATATATAGTGTATGCAAATCTCAATTATAAATACATACAATGTTTATTTATTAACTTGTTCACTTGTGAATGTTCTATTCAATTTACAATTTTTTTTTAATGGAACAACTTCTTGTCAGTGAGGGAGGACCACAGCGCTTCAAACTCCATTCCAGCTTTTCTGAACACCACCTGCTAACCGAGAAATTCAATTAAGGACTCCTCTTCCCACTTGAAGCGGGTCTCCAGGGCTGATCTTCCGATCCACCCTCCCTGTAAGAAATTACAAAATGCCACAATAAAACCTGACAAAAACTGAATAAAATGTGCAACTGTAATCACGATAGCGCCCACACAGCCCACCCTAAACACACAACACACACACGTCACTTTAGTTGGAAATCAACGAAAGACAACGTGCACAGGTAAGAGTTCTCCTTTTACGCTCAACTACGTGCCGTATCAAAATATATAACTCAGAGGACAGGGAACAACATAAAAGTGTTTTATCGCGCCAGTGCATAGCTGAAAGCGACTACCTCGACTAACAACTATTTAAAAAACATGATCCAAAATGAACAATAGCTGATGTGACGACTTACCGGGTCGCTCTTGACATTCTCCCGTATACATGTTGCTGCAGCCCGGCGAAGCGGCGTGCTGACAGCGGCAGATCTGGAGCGACTCGAAGGTAGAATCTCCTACTGAACCGAGCCTTTGAAAATGCCGACAACGAGAGACCCTGGTTGGTAAAACTTTGATAAGACAAGATCTCGATATCTTAACAATGATACAAAACAATACATATGGTATCATATACGCTACTCACTCTCCAAGTTTTAAGTCAGATTTGCAAAAACTTTTCTCCTCACTTTTTCTGTTTCTCGTTTTTAAAAGCCTATATCAGAGAGCGGGTAGTGAAAGAAACGTAGGCTACGCAATCGGTTCCAATTTAACTTTATTTTCGGCAGACAACATGAAAACAACGATTGTCACTAACTCAAAGTAGTTGATGCAGAAGCTATTGTTAGAATAACAACTTAAAACTACTCTAGGCAGATACAGTACACCAGGACAGGTGAAGGAATAGCGACCACAGAGACAGAACAACAACAATTAACATATTTATTGTTCCTGCACACAACACCTCTGTAATAGACCACGCAAGCCAGTAGTTTATTTATATATATTGTATGCTCTAGAAATGTAATCAAGCCTGTGAAAAGCTAAAGGCGATAATGTTATGCTTTTCATTTGACCAGATTGTATTGCACCATACCAAGTAGCAACACTAGCCTGTATAATAGGCTACATTAGGCTTTACAGTCTAATATGGTAATATTACATCTTATTTATCTGTCTTGTATTTCAATGGAATAAAGAACGTTGATGTGATAATTAAACAAATTGGAAATTAATATAAATCTACTAATATTATTCTATTGTATGTATTAATGAAGGCATGATTCTCACAGGCCATTGCAGTCCATGGTCAGACATGCCAAGGTTATCAACTAATTCTCTCTCACACACATTTAGAGAAACTCACTAACACACAATATTCACTACACACACATTTCTATCATCTATAATCCATATTCATGCAAACCTTATTCTACTCAAGGTATATATTACTAAATTCTGTTATAAAGTCTGTGCGGACCCACGGCACTTATATGATATCAGTACATATTTTAAAAGGATATTGTGTGTGTGTGTGTTTATGAATGTCATAATGTGCATGTCCGCGATAGCCTACACGTTAGGATATTGAGGTATGGACAGACATACACATTATGACATGAAGCACTGGCGCTTTAAACGCAGAGTTATGATATTCTCGCCGGATCTTTCTCCTTTGCTAATTATTGTGTTGTTTTCAGAGCAAATATGTCATATCCATGGCGACCATGCAGCTTTATTGTCTCCGCTGTGCAATAGCTCACATAAGTAATTAATTACCCCTTTTTCTTCTCCCCTGTCTTTGGTTAAACAGATCATTCATGGAAAGCCATCTACTATATTAAAAATGCCAGCGCTAGTGCCACACAAGGTAAACGCTACCACTTTTTATTCTGTTTTGCAAGTGCGATACCCTTATTTTGTTTTACATTTTTACACCTTTTAGTGTACGACAACTGTTGTGACATTGCTGCGGTAATGACTTCACGACTGATAAAATAGCAGCGGCATACAGGCATCATATGCGTGTGTTGTTGAGTCCTCTTCCCTAATGTTTGGATAATATCGCAGCTGTATAGTTGATGTATTCATGCATGCACAGCCACACACCAGACGCATAAATAGGCAAGCTTTAAAAACACAGGTTTCGACTTGAAGCCCCCTTTGCAGTTGCTGTGATGCGAGATACACTCGCTAGGCTCAAGGTAGGCTTATTTCACACAGACATGCTGTAAAGTCACCTGGAGTTGAAGGCAGCTACTGGTACAGTACAGTTAGCCATCGGTGAGCGGGCCTTTTGCTTTGCACTGTACTGTAAGTAGTGTGGGCCCACAGTGAGACGGACTGTGCACCAATATAGTATGAGTACACATACTGTCAGTAAGTGACCACACCCCTCTTGCCGATGTGGAATATGACGATGCAATGTCTCTTCTTTCTCGTGGACTGTAAGCAGGACCTGGGTGTTGAACCATCTCACATCTGCATTGACGAGACACTGTCGTGCCCACGTGTCCCATAGTTATCTCCCTCTGCAGCTTTAATCTCTCTCTCTCTCTCTCTCTTCTTGGCCATGTCATCATTTTTATGTTGTGTTTGAATGCAAGTCCTGGTATATTTGACTGCACAAGTTTACCAATGGTAAATCACAAAGTCCATGATCTTTCTTTACCTCTAATGTTTCTGTTTGGAGAATAACACGAATGTATCTATCATTTTACCATATATGTGAGAGGTGATTAGCTTTTTCTTAGACCAGTCCCTCAGTTTATTTTGTTAGTAGTGTATTACACTGAAGAAAATCCAAACTATCCCTTTAATGCACTGTTTTAATTATATTTACTTCCTCTTTGTTTATGGCTGAGGTGCTCCTGATTGGATCTTCCTTAACTGGCACTTGTAACAGTTCTGAAGTGCCGTGCTTCTTGGTCCACTTGGCTAGTTGAGAATCACATCTCTTAATCAGCGCACGATGCCTCCGACGCCCTTATTTCCGGCAGTCCTATCAGTTAGCCGAACGCCTCATGTCTCATAAGTACCTGTGTGCATCTGTCGGGGGGTGTGCGGAATAAAAACCCCACGTGGATTTCTCTTCCAGTCTGACCTTGATCCTGGACCCCGAGTCTTTGATGTCAAATAAATGTCAATATTCCCGGACGGCACTTGACAGGCATCGAGGCCTATTACTTTTGTTTCCCAACACGCGAGCTTCATCAGTTGCCTCCACCCGCATGTCTTGATTTTGTATCTAAATTCGCATTACCGCATCATCTGGTGAGAATCCACTGGCTTTCGCTGCGTACCGTTCTACCGGCACGAATAGCACACATGTTTTTTTTTTAATCATCATTATTGTTTTTATTTTAGTGCTGGGGAAATGTCCTTTTTGCATGCTTGATCAGCCAGTAGAGAAATCCAATATAATGGAGGTTCAAGGTGAATTGGATCCCATACATCCCCCCCCCCCCACCCCCCACCTTCTCGACTGGAGGAATATTCGAGAGCAAAATAAACAAATCACGTGGACAACAGTAATATAGGGTTGATTTTGAAGGCATGAAATAAGTATCGATTAAATCGTGCAGTTCATAGATGAAAATTGCCTTTTTGGCAATTTGTCCTGGGTCCTTTCAATACCGCAGACACAGAGAGAGGTGGGGGGTGGTGGGATGAGAGACAGACCGAGGAAAGAGGGAAAGAGAGAGCAAATATAGGAAGGTGGAAGAAGAAGATAAATAAGGAGTGAGAGAGAATAAGAAGAGAGATGGGGGGGTGGAGAAGATTGCACTTGCGTGGCAGAGAAAGGGACATGCCGGCCCCTTCCAGAGCTCATTATCATTCTTAATAAGTCTTAAGGAAAGAAGGAGCGTTGAGTGTAAATGCACTGTAATCCTAGCTAGCGCTGGTCAAGGTTAGCGGGGACGTCAGCACGCGCACATCATTCCCAGCTGGCCACTCTGGGACAGGGCGGTACCAGAGAGAGCGCGGTTAAGGATGGCCGTTCAAGGGGAACGCGGGGACGTTCAGGCAGTGTAAAGGTTCATTCACCTCACCCCGCCCCTCCCTCTCCTTCCTCCCCCTTCCTAGCTTTCTGAGGGATGGACCACCTGGCCTCCTGCTGCCGTAAACGGATTAAAATCTGTTGGATTAGGCCAAGATTTGCTGGAGATTTCTCTTAATCCCACTCTGTTTGCATGAGGCAGGGTTACGCTGTTTGTTTGTATATTACTCACATACAATATTCAAGTTTAGTGTCTTTTAAGAGGTTGCGTTATATTTCACATGTAATGTTGTGAAAGCAACGCTAATCGCAGCGGAAAGATTATTCCTTATTAATTAGGAAAAATATGCAGCACCATTGAATTTGTGCATATGGCATTTAAATGTGCGAGGCGTGTGCACACTGTTTAGCCTCCCTTACCTGTTAAAGGTATAGTCAGCTATTGCAAACTAAATGAAAGATAATACACTTTCTGTCAAATTCAATAAATATCTCCTTGCATTTTGCTATCTTACCATTCTCTGTGCATGTTGAAAAAAGAATCTAATACTTCTACACAGCCCTGGCTCCGGAGATAGTAACAGAAAGTGGCGAACACCGCTCGAGAATGACTAACCCCACCTTTAACCTGTCATGGGTGAACTAGCCATGCTTTGTATAAACTAATTCTAAATGTAGCAAATCCTATCATCAAGCTATGATGAGCAAGACCTATATTTTTCAATTTTTTAGGAGTGATCCGGCACAGATTTAAGCACAAATGTGCATAGAAAAACCATTTGTGGTGGTATTGTGTTATTGTCAGCCGTTTGGGCCATCGTCAATGAAATACATTGTTTGGATTTTCAAGCACAGGATTCCTTGCTGTTGTTATCAGCATAATTGTTAAACTACACCCTGATTGGCTGAGCACAATCTGATCATCCACAAGCAATCCACATTGTATTACACCCATGTTCCCCAACCCTGGTCCTGGAGGGTCTCTGCCCTGCCATGTTTTAGGTGTGTCCCTGCTCCAACACACCTGACTTAAATGAATGACTCGTTAGAGAGCTAACAATTAGAATCAGGTGTGTTGGAGCAGGGACACACCTAAAACATGCAGGGTAGCGGTCCTCCGGGACCAGGAATGGGGGACCACTGTGTTACACAGCGGAAGTTGACAATGTTCACTAAATCTGGGGATTCACTACAACAAAGCACATCCTGGTACTGTTAAGACATCCGACATGTGCCAAAGACGCTGTTCTTTGGGTGCGGTCCAAAAACAAGCATTAAGATGAATTGGCTAAAGCAGTGACCAATTAAATAATTTAACAAATTGCCAGCCCCTTGGAGTGGCTCTTTAGCAATGTTGTTTTAACATAAAGCCAATGCAGCTTTTCTGTACTAAGTGCTAATCTTAGAATCTGGGACTGTGATATACCATGTAGTGTACAATATTGGACAGCACTATTCATTAGTGAGATCAACGAGACAAGAGATGTTTCTGACACACTTATTCTAATACACATATCCACCATAGAAGGTGATTACAGTTGGGACTGCAGGATTATGATATCAATTATTAACTGTGATTTAATGGAATTACAATTCAATGCTTATTCTTTTTATTCAATTGCATAATACAAATTATACACCAAAGCAAATTAACAGTGTGTTTAATCAATTATTTTATAGTGGAAAAAAGGAAAAACAGTTTAGAAAAGGTGCATTTATGTCAGATACAACTTCTGATGGATATTTGTGTCCCATATAAAGTAACATTACTAACACTAGATGCAATAACTAGTTTAGCCTTCAATCACTAATTGCAGTAACTGAGACCTTTTGCAATTAGCATATTGCAGTGGTCAAAATTGTGATCTCGAATATTATACGATTAATTGTGCAGCCGTAATTTCAGTCATCAATAGCCTGCAGAGTTTTTGTGTTTATTTTTTACATTTATTTATTTATTTATTTATTTATTTATTTTATCATCACACACCTCGGTGTCTGTGCGATGTGTTATAGTTTACGCACTTACAAAGTTATTATGCGTGGAAGCACCTGTTAAAACGCCAGTATTGAACTGTTGAAAAATAAAACATTTTGAAGTATATTAGCGTAGCCTATATCTGTCAATAAGCAAGCTAAACAACTGGATAATCATTTCTGGCGAAGGTGGAGACCTTCACAAACCAACAGACCAGCTGATGGAGGGAATGTTTGTCAAGTCCACAAGCCACCTTTGAAATCAAAGAGACTTCTTCCATTTGTGTTTTGTGGTTGGAACTATCGCTCGTTTGAAATTGAGAGCACTGCAGGCACTAACTTTAGTTTTTTACCCTTTTAATTGTCACACGTCTATGGGCTTCACGTTTCAGTGTATACAGTGAGTTGGGGTGCAAGTGGAGGAGGGCACTTTAATACCTTTAACCAAGACTAGATAATGAAAGCTGTATGGAAGACTAGTAGCTTTACTTTATGTGTTTTGTGTCATTTGGCAAGTGGTGTAGTTTGAGTGAAACTGTGAGAGGGCAACGATCACGCTAGCCAATGAAACAAGGGAGGGCCAGTGATCACGCTAAATGAAACAGGATCTGACGCCTGGCAACGAGCTGCCTTTTGTCTTGTTAGCCCACAACCCGTGTCTCAATCTTTGTGCCACGGGACGATGATTTACCCATAAACAGATCTTTGCCTACTAAACTGCCAGGGTTCTAGTCTCAGCCTCGTCCGTCCATTAGCACTACGTCACATACAGTAAACAACTCTGTGCAGAACATCTGATACATATACTGTACCCCGCTCGACACGGGACTCTCGGGCATACTGTCGATTTCCATTGTCAGCATTGTCACTCAAAAGTATTTTTTATTTAATTTCAAATTAAACATTTATTTTAAGCAGTAACCATAGCCTACTAATTTGACGGGTTTACAAGACATGTAAACAGCCAGAATCGTGTTGTTTAGTTTTTCCAAATACTTCCTCATAGCAAGCTTAACGTCCAACTTCATTGAGTTACGTAGTTGGTTGTCGTGCATTTCAATCAAAATACCTCGATTGTCAAGTAGGAGAGTACTGCCGCAGTTGGCCAGCGCTGTGTCCCATCTGTGTCCCCTACGTACGTAAAGGCTGCTTCTGCGAGACTAGCCAGATTCTATCCCATTTCTTTTAAACTTTTTTTAAAGGTTAGGATGTAAAGGTTTGCAGTGCACCTTCACCTGCAGCAGTGAGTGCAGCACTCTCGATTTAACGCCACTCTATTCTATTTTTGGAAATGCTTTGGCCTACCCTTCGCTTGGCAGGGGTGCCTAGTGCCAGTTTAACATCATCATCATCATCATCATCATCATCATCATCATCATCATCGTCTGGAGATGCCTTCTGCAGCATGGCATTACATCCCCCCCTTCCCCTCTCTCTCTCTCTCTCTCTCTCTCTCTCTCTCTCTCCATTCGTCTCCATTTTGGTTGAGCTTGGTTGGCAACCTGCTCTGTTGCCTGCCCCCGGGGAGCTTGGGAGGCAGAGAGCCGTCACCATGGCGACGTGAACACAGATCCCCACACAGCGGTCCATTGTGACTGGCGTGCGTTGAGGTGAGAGGGAACAAAATGTCACAGCAACAGGTTTTTGTGTGTTTTTGTTGTTTGCGGCAGCCCTCTGTGGGATTGTTTGTGCTCAGAATCGTGTGCACGACTACACTGGAGGGACTAGGGGGTGTTAAGGAAGCGAGCTGATTGGAGAAACGCACACAGGGACACGAACAGAGACCGAAATCAACACAAATGCGTCCATAAAGTATATTTAATGTGTTTAACATCAGGACAGGAGGCCTCCATATTGCTATTGAGGAAGGCAGACTGTGCAACATGTGTTTGCTGTTATGTGGCTATTCATTACACTTTCTAGTCTAAAAGGATAGTAGCCCAGAGATAGCCTGACATGCCAGATGGTTTGTTGGTCCGGTAGAACGATACGCAGCGAAAGCTAGTGGATTCTCACCAGACAATGCGTTAATGCGAATTTAGCTACAAAATCAAGACATGCGGGTGGAGGCAACTGATGAAGCTCACGTGTTGGGAAACAAAAGTAATAGGCCTCGATGCCTGTCAAGTGCCGTCCGGGAATATTGACATTTATTTGACATCAAAGACTCGGGGTCCAGGATCAAGGTCAGACTGGAAGAGAAATCCATGTGGGATTTTTATTCCGCACACCCCCTGACAGTCCATTTTGGGGGGCCATCCATCGAAACTTCTTGTAAAAGCGCAGGCAGTTGATTGGACGAACCGTCTGGGCGTTTTCGCTGTCGGCACACCTAAACCACGCCCCACTAGCGATCAATACGACGCTGATTGGTCAGTTCAGTTGCTACTCGGACACATTCGCAATGATTCCTAGGCTTTCCAGCTCCAGACTTCAAAATGAAGCTGAAGCTCGCGAAATCAGGGTGGTCTCGCGAAGCTAGTCCAGGGACCCCCTTAGTTCTGTGAGTACCACTTGACTGTGAGAGAAGCTCGAGCAACACACACTTTAATTGCTATTGAGTAACGCTTAATTCATACTGTAGAACAGTTTTACCAAAACTATGACACATATTGGCATTTTTTAAATTGTATTATTATAATTATATATTAATACTTATATTTTTCAAATTAGGCGTGGTTTAGCTGTGACGTAAGTGACCTGGAAACGACTCGAGTCGAAAATATGTTTCCACTCTTCTCCCGACTTTTCTACTGCAAGAGTGGATTTAACAACAGACTGCTGGTTCACAAGCTCGTCCAATCACATGCAAATATCAACAAGCTTTCTCTGGAGTGCCTGACTCTACCTTTAAGCTAATGCACCTCCTGTCCTGAGCTCAAAATGACCCTTGACATTTCTTAAGGCCGCCTCCCACTGGCAGCATCTGATGCGCGTCGACGCCAAAGCTTATAACTCTGTTCTATTTCTTGGGCGTCAAGCCATAAATATGCACTGAATATCTGCAGGTTTCTGAGCTCCTTCGTCAATTAGATTTTACATTTCGAACGTTGCATTCCTTGACGCACTGAAGAACGACGCCTTCAGTAAGCGGTGGCCTTTAGTCAGGGCACCGCGCTTATTGGCTACTGGAGTGGAAGCGGTTGGACTAGTGGCTTAACACAGCTCTAGCTGCAGATATCCTGTCATGTTTCAGGAGAGGAACCAGGTTTAGCCCTAACCCTGGGTAAGATAGGGTCTGTGGCCCGTGACAGATGCATTGTTGCCCTCGGTCCCTGAGGTTGAGAGGGAGGGTCAGAGGCCATGCGGGTGACATCAAGCACACAACCCTAACATCTGGCATAATGTCTGGGCTTCTGGGCGCGCTGTCACGGGGAAGCATGCCTAACGTAGGGTGGCATAATGCACTGCTGTATAGTGCGTCTGGGCATTGCGTTGTGTCTACATGGTTCAGTTTATGTATCTGAATAAATACACGGCCACCTTGTCAGAGCCTCAAGCTGACTTTGCCTGTAACACATTTCAAGTCTCTGCTTTATTACTCAGTGTTTAGCTACAGCTGCCATCGTTCTCCCTTAGAACACATTCATCATGCGTATCATATTCTTGAGAGTGTCTTTTATTTTCTTTACCATTCCTTTTTTGCCGCGACAAAAACCTCGACCGCAACAGTGGTCACTTCCTGCTCACCCCTCTGGTCTCACTTCAGAAGTCCTCATGGCTGTGCGAGTACACAGGCATGATAGGTTAGGGGTTAATGGTGGAGTCAGGGAGAAAGATTGTTGATACTGTATGTGAATTTGATCAAAACAAAAACACTTCAGTGTCACAGGGAGCTCAGGAGCTCTGCCCCCCCTCCCCACATTGGAAACACATTGCCATACCTAGGATAGTTTTGTGTGGTGTGGTCTGCACAACTTTGTTTGTGTTCTCATTTACAGAATCTGTAATGTGTAGAAGCACCGGAATATATTTTCCTGAATATGACAAATATTGTTTTGTTAGACACAAGTCCATCTGGGAAGCCATCCATTGAAACAGCAGCGAAGCGCTGCGAGACAGTTGTACTGGCGAGATCAACAGAACTACTTTTCTTGTCCGACATCGACTTCCTTTTTAAGGAAGATAATTAGTAGACTGCTCATTTCCACTCTCAAAACTACAGCAATTAGACTCACACCTTGTCCTTTCTGGAACTGTCATTATAAAAATAAAATAAAGTAAATGATAAAAGAAAACAATTTGTGTTGTCATCGGCTATAACTGTGTTTTTCAATGTATAAAATGAACCTAGAGCTAGAAGCGCTCGCTAAATATCTAATTGTGCATTTCTCAGTGCATGTTTGTACTGTATTTAGCAGCATGCCAGAATGGCCCCGTTAGCTGCTCCGTTCATTAGCAGATGGATTAGCAGAAGCGTAACACATCTCCTTGCTTCTTGCCGGCCCGCTGCGACTGTTTCATGGGACGGTGTTTAAATGTTTTAGGTGGAAACCTTTAGCAAATCCAATGAAATAGCTGTGGGGCCAAGCCACTGTCTCCCGATGAAGCTCCCAGCCAATTTTCCAAACTGTGATTAAAGAAAAGTTTTGGATTATTTAAACATGGCATGTCCTGTGTGGGTTCGTTTCTGTGCCACCGAACACCCACTGTCACCATTTTGCCAGCCCCACGTCTTTCCCCGCGGATCTATTAGTTTGAAATGGTTAGGGTGAGGACTCTTTGAAATCGGTGGTCATTGTCGGATGCCGTGTACAAGATGCAACGAAGACCTTTTATGCACAAATGCTAATTAAAATGTTTACCCCTCCCTCCATCCCGAAGCGGCAGAGGGAAAGACTTGGTAGCAATTTGGCAGATAATCAAATTGCATTTTAAATGGAGCCGTTTAAAGATGACTGGAGTCTGCTCACAGGAAGGCACAGTGGCACAAATTAAGCCAAAATAAGCTGGTGTGTGCACCGAGGAACAATACAACAAACTTCACATCACAATACTAGGGTGCATTTATGTAAACAGGCAACGTACTTGGCTAAATTAGTGTTTTTCTTAATTAGTCAAAAGCAATACAGGTACACAATCAAGCCAGCTCGCGCTAAACTTTGGCATGCAACATGACTGTTTTTCTTTTAATCATGATTTCACACTCATTTTCTTTCCTAAAATGTTTCTGTACAAAGTGAGTCAAAACATGATTTGTTAACCGACATGGTACCTTAGAAGTATTTCGCTACTGCAGTTAACACTGAATTTCAGCTTGACAAAAAAATGCAAACTGGTTGGAAAACATTGTCAACAAAAATGTTTGTCTAAAAGATCTGTGCTTTGAAGCTGTCCCCTCTCATTTGGCTCAAGTTTTCATGGCCAATCAAATTGCCTATTCACATGGCATTCCAGTACATATTAGTGACATCTCGTTAGCAGTAAACAGAAAAGTGACAAAAAAAAACTCCATTACGGGCAGCACAACAAGTGATGCTTGACTTGTAAGTTTAAAGGCTTCTTAATTGCCTGTGATTTGTTGGTTCCACTGCCGTAACTGCAGAGCAGAAGTCTTTCCTGGTCCGGGCCAGACATCACACGTGATAAGAAAGAGGCGATAATAGTTCTCTAGTGATTTATGTACCACCCAAGGCCTCCGATCACACGGCCCCGATCACATGTTGCAGCGTACACAGCAGTTCGCTTAGTTTTCTTTAAACGTAAACCATCCTCTGGCGTGATCGGCCCCTAAAGGCCCAGATATACTTTCCACATCCGTGGAATGCGGAAAGTAAATATCGATATATAAATATCAATATTTATATAGATATAAATATCTTCATGCATACAGTCTGCACTGACTGTCCCCGCGGACATGTGCGCATTGACTGCGAATGTGCGACAGGTTGTCAGGATGTCCTACTGAGCTCACAAATGAGTGCTCTATGTGTATAAAAAATATGTCTTTCCAGCGAATATCTTAGTTACACCTGTATTGTTCACAGCAAACAATGCATGCACATAAAAATAGTAGTTATAAATATTGCTAATTCACAAGATTTTTGTATACAGAAATAGCCGAGTGCTCGTCCGTGTTGCGCGAGGCCACCATTAAGGCACGCATTTGGTAGTATACAAAAATGTTTTAGCGCTGGAAGCGCCCACAACCTCAATGTCAGATTGCCTATTGCTAAAGCAATAGCTTTAGCTTAATAACATACTCTCAAGCTACGTGTTTCACCTTAAGGCCCTGATATACTTGCTTTTGTGCATACACATAGACAAAGAAAGCTTTATTTTATATTACAAATAATTACAACACGAGAAACACCTTTCAGGTCAGTACAAATTTGATGGCACCTTTGATAAATATAAGTGTAGTATTTGTAAAATCTATTTTAGAATCATGATGTCTATGATTTACCAAATAATACATAAAACATGTGCGTTTTTAAGTGGTGAATTCATATTTCACAAAGGCCGCTGAGGCTGACCATTTTTAGACTCATTCGGATGAAAATCTCTCTAATTATTCTACTGTGTGGTCCCAGTACCTCTGCCACAGATGATGGCATTAAAAAGTCTATTTTATTTATGGAAATAAAATTTTAGCTTCAGAGACAATAGGCTAGTTCTGTTTTATGGGGCAGCAGACTTTATCTTTTTAATAAATATTCCTGACTTGGTGAAAGTTTAATTAATAAGGGACTTAAAGCTGCGGTGATGAGCTAGGGAGTTGGGTCTTTAAGGGGGTACTTACTTTTCCATCTGGGCTATCCTCCAAAAAAAAAGTGTCAATTAGTGTCTTAAGCTGAAGAGACAATAAATGTTATTAGTTCTTGCAAAAGGAATAATGGGTTTTAAAGGTTTTGCTTCAGAGGCAGGCGAAAGCCCAAGCTTTGGTGCTATGAATTTACTTTTGTTTCCTACCATTCTAAAAGTTTGAAGGAAGCGCTAATTGTTTAGAGAGTTAAATGTAGCATGGCAGCAGGTCATTTTATCCATATAGCATATTAGTTGTAAAATCAAAAAGAACAAACAGTACAGTATTTTATTATTTTAACGTTTCATTTTTATTGTTTGCTCGTAAGCTAGGGCTGACCCGAATACCATTTTACAGGCTTCAAATAATTTATGGTATTTCTGAACGAGTATTCAAATACTCATTCTCCAAAACACCATTACAAACACTCAACTATAATTAAGCAAAAATCTAAGCAGGCGGCAGGACAGTTTGCGGGTTTTTAATAGCACATAACTGTACAGCAGCAAGTTATCAACGCTTTTAACTTTGAATCAACTACTCACCTATGAAGACTCAATGCATATATTAGCCAATAAGAGTGTGTGTTGAATGAATAGACTCGTACTCTTCTTTCAGACAGAGCCAATTGAAATCAATTGTGTTGATTACCCAATGTAGGGCAGGCAATAACATTTTCAACATGTGGGTTTATACAGAGACAGTAGGGATTAATGGGAAAACATGCATGCATAATGTGAAAATACAAATACTCGAATCCCAAGATTTAAAATCGAATACATACACAACGGACGAATACCTGAATAATCTTATTTGGCCCAGCCCTATCTTAAGCAAAAGTTGGTTTTGTGTAACTGTGCCTGTGCGTCGGTATTGGTGTTTGTGTTACTGTATATTGTGTAAATGTATAATATTTCACTCTTTGATCCACATTCCAGATATATGATTCACACTTATGCGTTAATGTCTTCAGTTCCAGGCACAATATGACCCTTCTGTCCATTTGTCAGTTTCCCCATCCCGGCCCTCTCACTCAAGCAAAATTGAAGGAATTTCCCACTGCATCCTGTTTTTTATGGCAGTTAGTTGACAGCACCGAGATTTAGTGTTCCAACAATGCATCTTAATAGGCACTTTCACACACAGCAATACCAGGGCAAAGTATCCCTTTATGAATCAGTAGAAGGGGTGCTGATAATAAAATATGTGTCACCTTTAGGAAAATACTAAAATCATGGAAATGAAGGGGATGCTTTATAATGAATATCCTATATTAAATGGGGACGATTGTTTTTGCCCCCTATTGAAAGAACGATTTGGACGGGGGCTGTGGCTGAAGTTTATAGTCGTGCTGTACAGTAGTGTTGCAAATGTTGTAGGCAGTAGGCACTCAGCCTAAAAACTGTCACTGACTCGTGCTTACGTACAATACAGCGGACCGTGCCTTTTGCAACCCAGTGCTCGAGCTGGTAAATTATTGGCTACAGGAGATACTCCAATAAATTAATTGTTTCCACTCAATGGTTAAGTATGTGCTACTCTCCCAAATCGAGTGCCAGTACTTGCTTATTACACTTTAATAGCTTGCTTGCCAAACTAACGATATATTACTCCATGTGCTGGCTCAGATCAGAGAAGATGAATTGGCTATTAATTAGAGTTGCGCTGAGAGGGCACAGGGGAGAGACTACTCATAGCCTTGCAATCAGTGTCAGACGAGGCCCTTTTCTGACTGGGACAACCAGGGCAGGACCAGGTCACTGAGAGCGAACACGAAACACTCGTCGTGTGTGTTTTATTAATATTCCCCAACTTTCACAAATGCGGTGGCTTTAGTCTTTAGTAGTAACGTCTACATATATCTACCTACAGAAGCACTTGGCTAACAGCCAATAGCTGTTGACCAAGTTAAAGGTAGGGTTCGTTCTTGGGAACGCTTGCTAATTTCGAGCTCAAATCAAAACAATATCCCTGCTCAGCGCCGCCCCACACATTGAAACGCATTGCAAAGCGGCTTTGTTGTTGTGAGCGGTGTTCGCCACTCGTGTATGTTGTTGTTTTGGTTTGCGTTTGTGCCCCACACGCCTCTCCACCCCTCCGCCCCCCACAGAGCTCCTCGGCTCACACCGATCTCTACCCCTCCCCCTTCCGCCACGTGCTGCTTCAAACATGATCTGTGGTTCCGAGGGTTGCTGGGGGGATTATCAGTTGAAAATACATGAATCTTGTTATGTGGATAGGAGTTATAGGTGGAGTCAGGTACTGCAAAGATGTCGACAGCCAGAGCCAGCATTGCTAGAGCTTCCAACCCATCCTTTATACAATCTATGGGCGACGTCACAGCGGGTTTGTCCATTATTTTACTGTACGGTTTTCATCTTTCTGCGGTCGTCTTCTTGGTGTGTGTGTGTGTGTGGCACCGTCAAGCATGGCCGCCATCTTTATGAGTCAAACAGAGAACAACAGATTTATCTGACACGAGTCAGGAGCACAAGAAAAGGAGCGTAGGAGGTGTTATGGCTCATAGAGGGTTCCTTGACAAAACCCTCACGCTCAAAGGACTTTGATTTAGAAAGTTATGGAGGAAGTATTTGACAGGGGGAGATGATTTGTGGGGAATATTATTGTTTGGCCCACTTTTCTTGTGCGGCCTCCGAATTAGCCCTTTTATCACAATTAATTAAGCTTGCCTACAGGAGATGTTCCATCTTGAACTCATCCGCACAGGATAAATAAGTCAAGGCAGCAGGATATATGTCCTTTTATTGGCTGACTTGATCTCTGAAGCATCTGGGGGGGGGGGGGGGGGGTCT
>JAODTR010000022.1:927933-947048 GCA_025399935.1 Amblyopsis rosae | reverse complement strand
AATAGGAATCCCTTATCTCTACAATGGTGAGCCAGCCAACGGTTCAGTGAAGCTAACCTACTGTATTTCTCATTACTGCCTATCACACTCGTATGCATTCATGTGCACACAGTCAGTGTATTGGCACCCAATTATGCTCATCCTTGCACCATATGGTAACAATTCAAAGGTATAATCACCTCAACTTCGTGTGTCTTGTATTGTACACGTACAGTTATCTTAAGTTCTATGTAAAGTGATTTTGGTGAGCATTTTTAGATTACGAAAATGGACATTACATTGTTAAAATGGAACAATTTCCGGACAGAGAAATCACAGTTAAAGTGCAAGTTTCTCCTTATTCTATATGTGGACATGTCTCCTAGTTGAACAAAGCATCAGCATATTGCTTCCATATTCCATCCCACATTTGATAGCAGAAAGAGAGGAATGTTTATAAAGTATTTGGAACTGTAAATGTTACTTGCATTTCAGCGTTCAAGGGGAAGGGGAAGTGTGCAATTACAGTAACAGCCAGAGGGGGCAGAGCAAAGGACAGGGCCCTGTAACATACTTTGCAGGGGCTGTGCGTATATACTTTACTTTTATGTGTCTGTAACTATGCTTTGTACAATCACTTACTGTATCACAGATGTTTGAAAGGAGGGAAGCGACCAGAATGAGCCAGTGTTCCATGCAAGTCAATGTGGAGGTCCACGGATCTCACCATACTCTTGCTATTATTTGTCTCTGGGGGTGTTAATGGGTGTTTTGAGTATAGAACATTAATGCCCAAGTATGGTATTTCTGCAGCGATCTGTTTTGGGGGTAAATTGACTTTGTTTCAGGCCATGCATGGTAGATGTAGCTCTCTGGGCGCTGCCTACGTCAGCTTCCACAGCAAAATGCTGTTTGTGACATGCCCACATAAGAGACCAGAAGCGTTAATTTTTTGCTTCCATTGAAATCATTACAATGCTCTATCTCTGTATAATTATAAAATCTTTGATACTACTGCTTACCAACGTTAGATTGGAGTTTTCATTTGCTATGACACTTCAGTTACTATGACAGGGACAAAGATGTTTACAATGCTTAGTAGTGAAAACCTTTTTGAGTAAAGGCATACACAGAACCAACCAGTCTGCATTCATGCTCACTGTTTACCCACCAACTCAATCAATATTTGCTAGCAAATAGTATATGCTCTGTGCAGTGTTTATGATCATATGAAGGAAAAATAACAATAAGTAATCTTGTGCCATTTAGCTGTTGTATGCTAAGTTAATGTAATCCTCTAATGTTTAGTGTAACGCATCAATCATGCAAAAATCTATTGTTGCATTAGCCCTGGAAGAACAATAATAATAAAAATGCTATAATGGTTTTAGCTTCCTTTCCATAAATCATGCAAGCGGAGGGGGGCGGGTCGCAGGGGTGGGAGCATCTTAACTTGCAGAGTACGCCATTTCAGCCCTTCTGAGTAGCTGAAAGGATGCTGAATATTGATATCATATTGAACAATAACTCTAGGTGCAGTTTGGCCATTTTCAGTCTGAAGTGTTTTGAGACACTGCTTGAGGCGCTGGCCCGGGACGCGCTATATCTGACTGGGAGGTGACCCAGCAACGCCTCCTGCGATGACGTTCCATAGCCACTCAGCGCGGCACTGTAAATCACGTACGGATGCATGAAGGAACAGTGTCACTGACAAGATTTAGTGTTAACACTGGAGATGCTTTAAAAAACATATTTAAATGAGAGCCCAAATCAGTCGCGAGGGGGGTTTAGGGGGTCACGGTATCATCACAGAGCTGGGCGCTGAGACTTGACAGGTTGGAGGAATTTATGGTATCAACGTTTGATGGCACAACGCACAGACTCACGGCGTTTAAGTACTGTATGCGATTGTGTTTCCTGAGCCAAATGCAAAATGGACTCACAAAGCCCTTTCCGTTTGTTGCCCACCACAGTTTGGGTTGGGTGTATTTACCATTATAGGAACAATTAAGCGAATCTCCTGTTTTTGCTGTGACATGATTATATGGACGTCCATGTGTTCACACACGTAAGGCCATCGCCCACTGAAGGCGTTGACACCTGTCAAGAGACGCCAGAGTTTTAGAACTAGATATTTTTAACGGGGCAAATGCCCACTGGCAGCATCTGACATGCATTCACGCCAATGTTTAGAACGCAGTTCTATTTCTTGGGCGTCAAGCCGTAAACGTGCATTGAATATCTGCAGGTTTCTGAGCTCCTCTGTCAATTTGTCTTTACCTTTCGAACGTTGCATTCGTACGAACGTTGCATTCCGCCAGTGGGCGGCGGCCTTTAGAGAGACTCTTTTCTGAGTGTCTTTTCTGCGAGAGCACAGCCTCCAGATTTGAATGCAGTTACAGCATGTGTTTTCAACATGGGCTCTTTGTAAGGGTTTCTCAGAGTAGCGCTCTCAGTACTGTGTGAAGAACTCTTCCCAGGAAGTGGGTGGAGAAGATATTACTCTGAAAAGGGATGAATGAAATGAAAACTATGGAATTAATAAACCTTTTTAGTTGGGATAATCAGTCATTTTGAACCTAAACTAAACAGAGCAACAAAACAAATCATTTTTAGGGAAAGAATACATGTATTTTAATGCCCTCAAGCTAAACTAATTAAAGACGACACCTCATTTACATAAATAAGCATTATAATTTGCATGCAGGCACAAGGGAATAGAGTCAGAAAAGAAAGCAATATTTTGCAGTCTGCTAATTTCATTTTATTTAGGATTTAGGCTTAATAAAGATTCATTTTGGAGAGGAAAGGAAAATAATCAAAGGAGAAATATGAACTATCTCCAAAGATGCAGCAGGCTAGCATTCAAAGAGTCACCAGATGACTCCTAATCTGGAGTGGCACTTCCTGGCCCTGCTCCAACACTAACTCCTTGAAAGGTAAAAAAAACAAAACAAGTTCAGAGCCCAATTTATTAGTATGCAGTTCTGGCATCGGGTAGAGAATTAATGGCGGCGACTGATAATGACAATGACTGTAATCGTGGCACAAATGGGGTGTATTGAAATAGCAAACAACGGGCATAAGGTACGTAATGGGGATTTTATGAATTGTCCCTAGCATGAGCAGCCTTCAGGATTTACTGTGGCAATGCCAGTCCGTCGAAAAGGGGTCGAGCTGGCTAATCCCACAACCAAGAGGTCAAGACAGAGTGGATAGGTGTGGGTTTGCTTTTAAACAGTACATTACTGTATCAGGAGGGCCGGGATGCTGGGTTACTTAAAAAGTGTCAGGGTGCAGCTGGCTGATCTTTAAGCACATTTGTTGTCAGCATGCTTATGTTTTAATGAATCGTGTCTGCCAATAGGCTATGTAGGCATTTTTCTCCCTTGACTTGTTTCTATTTACATAGGCTATGTAAAAGACTTACACACAGAAACCAACTAAAGACAGTTGACTGTAATTAAACTAACAGTCTTAATCTCTTTGTTTGACAAACACAAAACACGTGGTGCCATTGTCAGGTAGGGCAGCCATTTCACACATCAACTCATCAACAAAAGAGGATTGATTAAAAGTCCCCTTTATTACCCACTGCATCCTTAATGGACGCTAGACTTTCAAAATGGAAGAAACAATTAGAGTTTTACTGCTTTGCGGGCACTGCTGATTTATATAAATCACTGCAAGGGTGTGCATTTTCCAATAAAACCCCAAACCCACCCCCAGCATGCATAATCGACATGTCCACGCTTAGTATACACTTGCACAATATTTTTAAAAGGTTTGTTTATAGGCAGCTTTTCAGGGATTTCATAATTGATAGTGTTTAACTTTTTGTTTCTTTTCTTATTTTGCTCAAGTTGTTTTTTTTTGGTCAAGGCAAACAATGGGTAAATACGATTTGAAAGTGTTGCATGAATTTTAATTTGTAATCTGAGAAAAGTGTGCTGTACATTTTGTCTTGTGTCTTCCATTTTATCTTATTTTCTAATCTCACACTAAAACAAACGTGCGCACACACACATATACACGCACTCGCACACACACACAAACAGCACAAACAGTAAGCAGCTGGATTTTATTTCAGCATAAAACCGCAGGCCTTTGAATAAAATGATTAATAGATAAAATATGACCATGACATCTGGAGGAGTGACGTTGAAATTTGATCGCATGATTCCCATTCATTATCGAGCTATGTTACAAGTAGGTTACAATCTAGTTTGAGTCACCAATTCTGAGAAGAGTTAAACAACTACAGTACTCTGTGACCAGTCAACTTAACCCTTCTCAATCACTGTACAAAAAACATCAATGGTTTAAATGAATAGTTGGATGGATTATATGTACTGTAGGCTTTGTAGAACCGCTTTGTTTTGTCAATGTATAGCAGGTCATTTGCAATCCAAAGTAGGCCTATTGCACTGATTGACAAAGGCACACAAAAGACTACTTGAATATTTCGTGGGCCTTTGATTTAAGCATTTCTTATTCACATGCTTTTAATGACATTTGCGATAGAAAAAAATACGGAAAAATATAACACTGCAAAACTACTTGAATGCAACAATGTAGTGTTCTAGTGTGCTGCTGAGGGTTTCAGAATACTGAGATATGCCAATTGCAATACTGAAAACTTTAAAACTTGTGTAGAATACATGAAGGCTCCTGTAGACCTTATGTGAACACTCTTTTTTATAATGTCACATTACTGACAAAGGTGTGGATACTGTTTAAAGACCTTTTGCCTTAAGGCAATAGGCATGTAATATTCTGTGTAAATCTTATCATTCAGGTTTAGTCCATACCATTCCGTACATACTGTACTGTATTATATGACTGTATTGAATTTAATGCTTTCTTAGATGCAAGTTTTTATATCATGGTCTAATTAAGCAGCAAAAAAATGTGATAAATGTATTACGTAACATACATTTTCTATTCTTCTTCTACACCTTAAAAAAAGAAGCTGTACACCCCCATAAAGCATCTACAAATCAAAGGTCTTAGATGGTCCCTATCCACCTTTCACACACTCTAATCTCAAAGCGTTTGATTCACACCAAAACCGACACCAATTAGTAACACCGACTTTGTACAAACGTTCTTTCTTTAAACCTGGCAAAAATGTATTTTGTGAAAGAACTTTATTCTGATGAATTCCCAAACTGTTTTCATGAGTTAGCACTGCGTGATCAAAAGGCCTACAGCCATTTCATGGTTAACATATTTCAGTTTTTTGTGATCCTCCTTTTATCACGAAAATCTAAATATGCGCCTTTTCAGAGCCTTATTATTCGCGTGTCATAACAGGGCCTCTTTAAAAGTTTCTTGGCTGTAATGTTTGTAGAATTATGCTTCTCTATACTCACTTAATGATGTTGTGTTTCTTTGTGTATTCCAAGAAAGATGTGGCAGCAGTTAACTTTAACTTAATGCCTAATGAAATATTTGTATTACTCTACTGTGCATTATATAATATGAACCTGCCCTTCAATAGTTTTTATATGGAGAAGCAGCATTTTCACAGTGAAACACTTTTGATTCCAGGCTACTTTTTGCCTGTTATGTGACCGTACCTTGTTTTGACATCAACAAATACAACGTGGAGGAAACAATGCCGTTCAACAACTTAAGAGAGGGTGGGTTTTTAATGTTTAAACCTGCCCTGTACCTTTTGAAAAGATGCTTGCTGTTACAGTATACTTTCTCATAAACAGTTGTTTCATGAAATTATCGCCATTTATTCTCCTTATTTCAGCTTTCCCAACCCAGAAAGAGTCCCCACAGTAATGGAAAATACCCAGGCAAGGCAAACTAGGCCTACCCAAAATCTTAAACCCTATTTACGTAAAATACCCCCTTATCCATGGTATTTTATTGTTTGTTTTTTACCTCTAGCATTTCTTCCTTGGGTGTGTGTGTACATTTCTTCTTTTTAATAGTGAGGTCAGGTGTAAAAAATGCATTGAAAAACAGTCATGCTGAGACATATCAAAACCTGTTTTACATAATGATCTAGATTTTTTCTTATTGAAACACGCGATGAATGTTCCTTTCTGGCTTTGTTTTGTTTTGTTTTTTCAAGTTCTTCTCTTCCCTCCCTCCGACCGGATCTGAAGTGAGAGAAAAAAAAAAAAACAACAACTTGGCAACATTCCTTCAAAGTGACATCTTTAGGCCCACACAGAAAACACGGTTTGAAAAGGACGAATTGCTTACAGGAGCCAACATACAGTATAGCCTATTTCCCTCATAGCGCTTGACCCCGCGACTCGTGCACCCACATACACACAACATGCACACATGCACAAGTCAATATATAGCCTATAAATGTGTAGTCGCACCCAAATAACACTGGCCGACTGATAATGCTATAGACATCAGTGATTAACAACCCTTGTAAGAAACACATATAAAGGCACCCCTCCCCATGAAAAGAAAGCACCTGAAGGGTGTAGCTCTCCACTCAGAGAATCACTGGTCTGCAGGTTGCAGCTTGCGCGATATTGACAACATGTGATATTGATCATGAAAACGGCAATATCGATATTCATTTTGATATTTTTTAACAGGTTTATGGGAAAATGCATCAAAATATATTCATAACATTAAAATACGTTTTCTTAAGTTTACAACATATGTTTATTTCAACATATTGGACTGGTACAACAGTAATTTCAAGCTACCGAGGAGGCAATATTTTTGGCAACTAATGTTTCCTCTTTGACCTCCATTGAGCTGTTGTCTTCCTCAGACACACATCGTACCTTTCTGGCTAAATCAAACAGCCACACAGCCAATAGACTCCTTTCCACCAACACATTGCATACTTTCTGCAACATTTTCGATATGATATTGCACAACGTGATATTGCAATAACGATATTTAATCAATATATTGTGCACAAACCGCAAACATATGCGTTCATCAATCACCCGAACCTGACCTGACGCACAAAGCGCAAAATTGTGGCTACCGATTTCTAATATAATGCAAGGGACATATCCTACTTTAGCGCAGACAATATTGCAGAGCAGAGCCACCGAAGTCTTATTGTCAGAATGTCTCTCGAGACAGGGAGATTAGGCTACGGCCTTGCTAAATGCCTATTAACATTTTTTTTAGTTTATCTGTTAGCAAAAGCTACGCTAGCATAATACGTGACTGCATAGCTTGTCTGCGTATATGCTACTAAATAAACAAAGTTTACTTAGGCCTAATGCAGAATATTGACAGCCAGAACGTGAGAGGATCTGCACTGGTAAAAATGTGTATAATGCGCGCGCGCGCGTGCGTGTTTGAGATTAGAGAGCGAGGATCGAATAATCCCCGCTCGCACACAATTTATTATTATTATTATTATTTAATATTATCAGTAGATAATATTTGGTCAGAACGTTGCTTTGCAGCTTTTTGACCCGACCCACCCGTACCTGCAATATTTTCTGATGAGTTTATCCGAACCCGCCCGACCTGTGGGTTCCGGGTGAGCCCACGCATCGCTATTGTGCAACCATACAGCAGGTGTCGTGGTGGTGGAGACTCGAGGTGTGTTCAAATTCAGCGAACTCACGTGAACGTTCGTGGCGACGGCATTTCTTTAAACTTTAAAAATGTGAACGTTTTGCATGTGAACATTGCAAATTGTTGGGTTTAAACTGTAACCCTTAGTTACTGTATGTAATATTTTCAGTAACTACAGTAGTAGTGTAACTAGTTACTATTTCCAAAACGGTAATACTATTACTATTACTAATCCAAGTAATGCTGCATTATTACGTTACAACAATATTTCTGGTTCTAGCAAATTTAGGGTAGCCTAATTGAACCAACCTGTCAATCATCTGCTTTGAGAGGCTGCAATGTTTTCACTTTGGCTGATTGTTGACTCCTGAGTTTAATTATTGTTCCAATAAAGAGGATTAAATTCTAAAATGAGCTGGTTACACAGGTTGTCAATTTTCGGAAGGGGTGAGGAAGTGTAGTGATTGTGAAAGTAATATATTAATGTACCTTGTAACGTAACTATTTACATTTAATACCCAGTAATACGTCAAGTATAATATTCTTAATTATTGAAGGAGTAATAAATAACTAGTAACTTTTTACTATTCCTGAGTAACTTGCCCAACACCGGTCCCATGTCCACGTCTGTTCGCCGAGAACAACCTCCTCAGACCGTTTGTGCGTGCTTGCAAGCGTTCGCAGCGAACACTTGAAAACAAAGCAAAACAGTTTTGAACGGTTTTGTTTGTTTGCGACGTTGCCATGCGTTCGTCTGCATGGTGGATGTCGGGCGCGCAGGCTTTTCCCCAGACCGCCTGCCAGTGTCTGGGACAGGCATGTTGCCTCACCTGACCGTGTGTTTACCTCAGATGTTGGGATTATGAGGCAGCCATGTGGCAGATACTGTATCCTCCCTGCCTTTTGCTTGGCATCGCTCAGGGCTCAGCCCTGCCTATAGTGTAGTAGTTAGTCACAGAGCCAGCCTTTTCCCGCCTGGGACACAGTCTCTACAGGCTAACTGCGTCAAGACCCGCCTACTTGACAGGAGAGGTATTTTGATTGACATGCATGACGACCAACTACATGACTTATTAATTAAAGCGGGTTTTACACTTAATACTGGAGGAATTTGTTGGTAAAATGAACAACACACATCTGACTGGCTCCAGGTCTTAAACATATATGCTTAAAATACTGCTTTTACTGCTTAAGGCAAATGGAAAGGCTGAAATTAGTAATTTCAAGTGTAACTGCACCCCAGCTCTGAGCCTGACTCCACCCACTACATCTTTGATAAATGCGTCAAGGAGCTGAGTAAAGGTAAAGGTGCTTTTATTGTCACATCCATGTAGCAAAATTGATCCTCTGCATTTAGCCCACCCCTCACCAGAGCAGCGGGCAGCCGCTGTGCAGCGCCCGGGGACCAACTCCTGATTGGAGCCAGTGTCACTGGTCACATGACACTGGTCACATGACACTGGCTGGAGAGTGAACCTGACATGTTTTTTTTTTTAATAGTGGGGGAAACCTACGCAGACACGGGGAGAAGGCTACTGTGCTATTCACTGGGCCACCGTGCTGAGTGCAGGGAGGGGAGGGGCTGAGAGATGGGACAACCATTAACATTAACGCTAACATTTGGATTTGATGACGTATGAGCATACTAAGTGTACAGATGGAAACTAGCCAGTTCCTGGGGTGATTTTTAACGTATATGACATGTAGTTCTGTTTTCAGCAAATATAATGTCGATTTTTACAGAAACGGGAAACGCCAGCATTGACGTATCTCATCACAGACCAATCATGTTACTTCGTTTATCTCAAAAAACACATCTTAGGGTGCAGTTACACTTTAAGTAATTAAAGTACTGCATTTACTTTGTACCTGATTTGCATACTTTATAGATTATTGTGAGTGACAATGCTAACAACAGCCAATGCACGCTCCCTGACAGTGCTAACAGGGGTCTACAGTATGTATCAGATGTTCAGCACAAGTTGCTTATGTGACGTGGTGCTAATGAACGGAAGACACCGAGACTAACAGTATAGCACCTCTCCTGCCTCTACAGCGCTCTGCCGACTGTGATGCAGCAATACTTTGGCACGTGTGCAGGGTGTGACTAGTCCCATGGTGGAGGATAGCAGGTGGGCCTCACAGTGTGTGTCTGTGGGTGTCTCAGGGTGAGCCTGTGGGCTGTTTGTGTGCATTTACTATTGACGATCTTAAAAGTGCCAGTGTGTACTTTATTGGCCAGAAAAGGCAGAGCAAGAGGTAATACGGGGTTCACCTTCACACGTGAGTATGCGTGCGCATGTATGCTTTCATCCATCAGTGTCACACTGATGTTGTCATGGTAGTCTAATTCTGCTCAGATGTTGTGCACAAAACAGGAGGTTTAAAATGTTTAATAATAACATCCAAATATTAGATTTACCTTTTTTAATGTAGCAGTTGGCAGCTGAAGATGTATTCATATTTTATAATCTTGGCAAGTGAGTCGCAGTGCCAGATTGTGCTCTAGCATATTTACTTCCTTATAATGTCTAAGACGACTCACTCTAAAACCATTTCCCACCCATGCTGTCTTTAACTCTTGAAGAACATTATCAAGATACTAGATAGATAAGGCTTTTCTTGGTGCTTGCTAGTCGACAGCTCTTTGTGACTGATCCTGTTGGGGGGAAAAAGATAAACGTAAAAAATAGAAAGCTGTCTGGAACGTTTCTGATAATATTTTAACTAGATGAAACGCTGTAAGAACAAGAGAAATAATTAGTTAATTAATCACGTGTTTTGTATGTAATTTCTCTATCAGGAGAAGTTGCGAGAACTTACAACCATACTGTTTTAGGGTTTATATTTGTGCCAAGACTCATTGATGCCATAACCACACAATAACACCCATTACTACAAATATTAAAAAAGCAAATCACTTATTTATGCAATATGTGGACAATTAAGACCTTCCCATTAGTGATATAATGGGAAATGTAATTAGCAGTCGTAATTATTTAGCTTATTTAATACAGTTTTTGTTTACTTATCAAGCCCATTCTAGCTGGTAATTAGCAACCATGAAGTTTATGTTTTAGTATTTACTCATTCAGGTCAGTTTTTTTTTTTCATGTTGCAAGCTAAACAACTTCCGTATTGTAGATTGAGGATATTTATCAGTGGCATACAACAATAGCCATCACAGGACATAAGGTATAGGGGGTGTCTTTTGTTTCCATGTGAAATGTGGGCCTCTGCCCTTTGCGACTAATGTGATAAAGGCTATACTGTAAATACATTTGACTTGAGTTGACAATGTTAAGTGTTTCATTCAGGAAGTTCCCTAAGCAATAACACTGCCTTTGGTCAGAGCTGCCGTGATGAAAGCATTAGGTTTTTCCGAAATGAAATTCATAAGAGCCACTGTTTTTATGAAGTTATACCCCCAAATATCTGTTGTCCCTAATAGACTCATACTGTAGTGCATTTATATGGGGGCATATTGCTTATTCAACACCAGCAAGAATGTAGCGCTGCACAAAAGAGATGTTGTTCTAGGGGAGCACTCCATCATGACCCCCTACTCGGTCTGCTTCTGTAAAGCTTTTATCTTTTTCATCCCATATTTGCAATGACTGAGTGGCGTTACACAGAGAGCTTTTTGTTGTTTGATATAAATATCATGCCCTATTTTCCTTGAAAGAATTAATCTAATAAGATCACAAGATAGATGATAATGTCCTTTATTAACTTACTGAGTGGGTGAGTAACATTGTTTTAGTTTTTTTTCCATACCCTGCAGATGTATCATTACTTTGTACTTGCAGATTATGCCTGGTGGTACAGTACAGTCAGTTGATCTTGAGACTGCAGTTGTTTAGATATTATTTAGGAAAAATATTCCCACCTGTACAAATCTGTCCACAAAACACAACTGGGTTGAACACGTCTCTCGTCTCTTGTGTTGTGTCTGTAGGAACGGACTAGAAACAGAGTGCGTGTCTGTGCAGTACAGGCTCTACTGGGCCAGAGGAGATAATTCATCAGCACTTCAGCTCCAGTAAAGTAGCCGGCCGTCAGATAAGGTGAGTGTTAACCCGACTGTTCTTGTGAGCCACAGTATCTTTTACATGAAGCGTTTGGGGCGGTTGGGAATTGTTCTCAGGGTCCTGAAAAAAATCTTTTCAATTACAGTAACTTTTCTTTCTTTACATGAACTACTCTAATCTATATTCGTGTATTTTCATTTATCTACACAAAGGTGTTTGTAGTACATTATATGGTGGCATCGGCAATTATAAGCTAATGCACGTGTTGTCAGGTGCAGGGAACATCTCCACAGATCTAACACACTGGTTCACCCGCAGTACAGATATTAAACAAAGTGATTTGTCATGCAGTTGCCCTCCAAAATGCGACTTACGACGACTGCTCTCTTGCCCTTGGCAACAAACCTTTTCCACATGTGAAACATTGCTTTCCATACCTCGACTTGGAAGTTGCACCTTGTTGTTTGGTGGAACAACTTAATTGTGTGAAACATGCCCACCAGCAACACAAACGAGTCACGGTACCCCAAGGCCTGCGTTAATTAAGCTCTGAAAACCCATGAGCAGAGAGCTTTCAGCAGGTGTCTGTTTGCCTTGGTAGGGGACTCGCTTTTGGCAGTGGCTCATTATAAATCTATAATTAAGTTATAATTTTATTTGCCTTTTTTTTTTTAAACGTAGTATCACAGGAGATCAATGTGGTTTAAACTCTGATTCTGTACAAGTGCACTCTTGGCTACATTGCTGTTTCATTCTTCATTCTCACCCGGCAATTTGTATTGATGAACGAGGAGCGGCGCTCCGAATAACAGCGTCTGAGGGTTTTCCTCTGGTTGCTGTCTGATGCTTCCTACAAGTAAGTTTGCTGCTCAACCCCATTTTGCCTCGGCCCCCTGCCCCCGACGGCTATACAGGAGGGTGTGGACCGAGTCGAGTGTGAACGGATGTGGGTGGGTCTCTCTTAGGGGCGTCGTCCTCCAGGCACTGTGGCGCTGCCTGTGGGAGGAGCCTGCTGGTCTGTGGGAGGAGCCTGCTGGTCTGTGGGAGGAACCCGCTGGCCTGTGGAAGGAACCCCCTGGCCTGTGGGAGGAGCCCCCTGGTTTGTGGGAGGAGCCCACTGGTCTGTGGGAGGAGCCCCCTGGCTTGTGGGAGGAGCCCACTGGCTTGTGGGAGGAGCCCCCTGGCCTGTGGGAGGAGCCCGCTGGTCTGTGGGAGGAGCCCGCTGGCCTGTGGAAGGAACCCCCTGGCCTGTGGGAGGAACCCCCTGGCTTGTGGGAGGAGCCCACTGGCCTGTGGGAGGAACCCCCTGGCTTGTGGGAGGAGCCCACTGGCCTGTGGGAGGAGCCCCCTGGCCTGTGGGAGGAGCCCGCTGGTCTGTGGGAGGAACCCCCTGGCCTGTGGGAGGAGCCCCCTGGCTTGTGGGAGGAGCCCGCTGGTCTGTGGGAGGAGCCTGCTGGTCTGTGGGAGGAGCCATAGACCGTATACAAACTGTGAATGTAAATGGGAACACCCCCGTCACCATGGTGACACATACCGAGAAGAAGGCTGCTCGTGCTAACTCGCGCCAGAGAGGATAGAGCGGTGTTTAACGTACAGTAGTACAGTAGTAACGGCAGTGTTCCACCCAAGCGGGAACTGCCGATGGTGAGACATGAATACAATGCAGTGCCAAACCCTGCAATTCATTGAACCTGATTGAGGCAATCTTCCAAAGGGAGTCAATCCTCATAGATTACCATGTTAAAATGTCCGACTTTACAGCCAAAATGAACATGCTTACAGCCTGGTTCAATAAATGTTTTTGGTCTTTATAGCTAGTTTTCCCGTTCATGACAACTACTGCGGGTGAATTTATTTATAGCTCATCGGTTAAAAATATATTAGTCATCCCTTTATCCCATTTTAATGGATAGGGGGCGTTACAGGCGAAGTGAGGCACTGAAAAGATGACGATGGCCAAAGCCAACTTACCTGCATTTTAAGCACATTTCAATGAAAGACATCACAATCGAACTGATTTCGATTCTCGTGTCACGTTCAGTTAGGGCAGGGCTAATCGGGCAGTTGCTTTGGTGTAAAACAGGCCTGTTAGCTTTACCAGTGAATCAACGCCCCCCACCCGCCCCCTTCCGTGCTTTGCCCAGGGGAGACATGCATACTACGTGTTGTAATAAGGGTAGCTGATATAATGAAGGTCATTGTAATCAGAGCTAATGTGCCAGGGAGTCAAGACACTGTAGCTTTATTTGCCAGCAAGGCTCGGCATTTGGTGTCTGTGGGGATTGGCTGATAGCGTTATCTTTGCTAACCTGATGCCAATACAGGCTTCGCTCTGCTGTTTGTGTCAGCATCAGGGCTGAACTTCTTTCCCTGTGATGCGTTCCGTGTGTGGATAGGTATGAATCGGCGCTCTGCTTAGCACCGTCCTGGGTAAATCCCTTCCCAAGGTATTTTGGCTTTGCTCAAATCACAAGCTTGCTTTCTCTCTCATTCTGTCTGTCTCTGAATGTGAAGCTGGCCTTGCATATGCCTCTGAATGTACTTGACATAAAACTTCACATTGACTTCCGTTTGGGACTCATTTGTTAAGCGATGACCTCCAAATGTAATCCTGTCCCCCGCGGATATGCAAATGAGCTCGACTCAAATTTCTTTTTGTTTTTGCCCAACCAGGAAAGTGGCATTTTTACGTAAATTTCATCCAGCAGGCTGAGAATGGAAAATACTTTGTATTGAACTTATTGTTCAAAAGTTTGATATAACTCTCTTGTGTGCTGAAATATCTTGTATAAATTTGCATCAGACCTGATTGTTTAATTTCATTTTTATCTTAGCTAGTCATTCTGAGTAATGAGATAGATTACCTGGCAAAGCCTTGTGATCAAACTGAACCAAGTTTGATGATCCAACATCTGGAGCCTTGATGAATAATTAATTATTCTTATTCAAATGTAGGCTTTTATGCTGAGTGGATGCCCATTGCTGAATTTTTAAGACTTTATAGAATAACTTAAAGTGAAATGGCAATTATTTGCAATTTCAAAAGGTAGAGTCAGCGATTCCAAGGTTAAAAACTTTTTACCAAATTCAGTGAATGTCTCTGTCTGTTAGCTATAATGCGGTGTTTCTACACCACCCTAAATGGCTCTGTGAATGGGAACACCAACCGATGGCAATGCAGTTCTGATGTTTGGGGGCGGAGCTTATGAGGGAGCAGCCTATGGCACCGAAGGGAGGGTGGGTTTGTTTTGTTTTTGTTTTGTCCAAAGTTCAAATAATATCAACAAGCTTGTGTGAGTGTGTGTGTGTGTGTGACTATATCTTTTTAAAGAGCGGTCGATATGATTTCTTTCTTTCACCGCGTTGCCTCTGCAAAGACAGCCACGCTGTGCGCCCGAGCGCGTCTAGACGAACGGGCTCAAGTGACGTCCCTGCCCCCCCCATCCTTCAGACCTCCACCCCTTCCCTCTGCCTCTGCGCCCGTCCTCCAGGACCACGGCGAGATGATCTCTTTCGCTTCGCATCATTAGCTTCCATCTGTTGCGCGAGCAGGGGCCTGTCTGTTCCGGAGCATGGCAACGTGATGGTCGCCGGGTCTGTGTGTGGAGGGCGGTTTGGGGGGGGGGGGGGGGATCATCATCGCTATGCCTGGCTCATGGCTTGACCCCCCCCCCCCCCCTTTCCATCCTGGTCTCCGTCAGTGCCTTGTCCACCTTCCCCCGTGACCACCGGTGTTTTTTCTTACTAATGTATTGATTGTATGCATATTGGGAGTAGGGGGCCATTGGGTTCGATGTGCGCCAATCTGGCTCTACTTTTAAAGTGTAACTGCACCCCAGCTCTGAGCCTGACTCCACCCACTGCACATATTAATGCCATTAATCAATAGTATCATAAAAAAAACATTCAATATTAACACCAGCATTGATACCGTATGTCTCACCACAGTTATATGTATATATACACATATTTTTTATTATAACTATACAGTATAATCCAACATTTAAAGGCAAATGCAGTATGTTTACCTGAAGGAAAGAAAAGGATAAATATGTAATCTAACATTTATAAAGTACAGTATGCTTACCTGGAGGAAAGAAAAGGATAAATATAGGGCCGGTTTCACAGGCATGGATTAATCCTAGTCCTAGACAAGAAACATTTTCAATGGAGATCTTCATAACATTTTTGTTTTAGTCTTGTACTAGGCTTAATCCATGTCTGCGAATAGAATAGAATTGAACACAAATGTAAATATAAATGTATTCATTCTCACTCATTTTAAGTAATCAATGAATCCGAGACTCACCACATATGCAGCTATATGTCACACTTCTTTCTATAACGTACAGTATATTATACTGTGTGTCCAACACCACGTATAATACTGCGCGTGTCCAATTAGGGGTTTTTGGCAGGTCCGTTTTAGCGCTACGGTTGTTCCAAAGCAGGAAGTCAGTGTGCGCATCAAACAGATGTAGCATTTTCTTCCCAACAAGGAAATATTTTATTCATGGTTTACATGAATGATAAATCTTCAGAAAGTCTCAGTGCTGATGGGCATACACAATTTAACATCTGTCTTCCTCGGAAAAATGAATAGCGTAGTGGAGGCGTGCAGGGAATCAGCGTTGGATGTTTTCCTCTTACTTTACCTGATCTGATTATGTGTCTAAAAACAAAGCATGCTCTGTAGGAGACCGAGGTTATAAATACCAGGTCTTTTCATTTCCACTGTTTAAGTAGAATCAAGTCAAGTCAGTTTTATTTAAATAGCCCTTAATCGCTTTACAGTTTCAAAGGGCTGTACAGGCCCACATTTCACATGGAAACAAACTACAATAGTCAGCTACTGCACGCTAATTGTAAGATAATACACTTTTTGTCAAATTCACCAAATATCTCCTCACATTTAGCTATTTTACAGTTCTCTGCGTGCTGAAAACAATAATCTGGTATTTGTACACAGCCCTGGCTCCGTAAATAGCAACATAAACAAAGTGGCACTGCTCATAACAACAATGCCCTTGTTTTTGTGATGCTTTTGATTGTGTGGGGGGGCGGAGCTTCTGAGGGAGTTTGTTTTGATTTGAGCTCGAAGTTAGCAAGCACTCTCGAGAATGACTAACCCTGCCTTTAACGTTCTTCCTCATGGGTGGCCCTGTTCACGATCCTGTTCAAGTCACTTCTTCTCAGCCCTAGCCACACTGAACCATGCGATCATACATTAATGTGGCCTTACAGTGCATTCTAACTACCATTCATAATTCCCATAATGAATAGTCTCGTAATGTCTCCCGCGTGGACAGTTGAGGGGAACGTGCATTGGAAGGACATCCAACGCAGGGAATCTCTGGATCATCTCCGCTGAAGACGGAGCCATCAAAGGTCAAAGTCGCCCAAGATGACCTAACCTTGCAATGTAACACCCGTGTGTGAAAGTGGACTCGTTCTATATGCTGGGATTGCCATAATGTACCGCTAATGTCTAAAGTGCAGAAATAAAACAAGAGTTATAGGCCGGGGTGCAAGGAAAGCTGTGTGTGTGCTGCAGTCCTGTGTAACTCTATAGTGCGAAATAGCTGTGTTGGTATCACCAGAGGTGACAGTCTATTGCCGGAGTGCTGTATTTGTTGGAACCATTATGAAATAAAGTCTGAGAAAAAGGACACTATTCGGTTTGAATTGATTCCCGGAAAACTCCAGAAGTGAATATGCTTTCATTTTGATGGTATTACTATGGGCAAAATGTGTTGTGTCAGTCTCACCTCCCCATTACTTTGCTCCATTAAGGCCAAACCGACTTATTTTATTTTTGCACAGTCTATTTTCTGTGATAAAATGAAAATCTGAGAGGTTTATTAAGTCTGAGTGACACCTAGAGCTAGGAGCCAACAGGAAAGTAAGTCGTGTGGGATCTGGTTTCAGCTCATTTTTGCTCAATTTCCCTGCCATGATCAAATACTGCACTTTCCAGAAGAGCCCTAATGGGAGTGTCAGGTTCACCAAGGCCCGGTTGCTTCCTCTGACTCCATTATCTGCTAGGATCTCCAGGTTTTTGGCACTTGCTGCGTTTCCAGTGCAGCCTGCGATGTGCATCGGGGAGATATTCCTAACAAATTTCACCCTTTTCTACAGATCGATTCCATTGCTTTTTTGAATCCTTCTGCTCCTTTCCCCGATGAATTTATGGACCCCTTTCCTCACCCATACCCCAGAACCTTAAATGTCAGCTGCACCCGACTGCTTAACCAAAGATATTGGATTGATAACAATGATGGAGCATTGAAATGCCTTTCAATTGAAGCAAAGATGGAGCGCTTCTGGTCTCTTAAAGGTATAGTCAGCTAATGCAAGCTAATTGTAAGATAATAAATGATCTATAAATGATCTCCTTGCAATTTACTAGCTTACCGTTCTCTGTGCTCTCAATACTTCTACACAGTCCTGGCTCCGTAAATAGGGACATAAACAAAATGACGAACACTGCTAACAACAACAAGCCATTGTACTGATCTTTGATTCACAATGCTTTTTGATATGTGAGGCGGCACTGCGGAGGGATATTGTCACTAGCAGCATGTTGCTGTGGAAGCTGATGTAGGCAGTGCCCACATAGCTAAATCTACCATACATGGCTTGAAACAAAGTAAATTTATCCCAAAACAGTTTGCTGCAGAAATACAGATGTGGCCTTGGGAATTCATATAATATACATAAAATACCCATGAATGCCCCCAGAGATAAATAATTGAGAATATATTGGTCAGTGTTTCCCACAACATTTTGTGAACGACATTTTTCAAGATAAATTTAATGCACTTTGAGATGCTAGATCTATGAAGAGCTGTGTGGCAAAGCAGGGCTCTCTGTTTATAGATATATTTACATATAATATTTAGGAGCGGAAATACAAATTTGGGGGCACAGTGGAAATTCTATTTAGGTAATGAAGCCCAAAGATAATGTAAAATTCACCTGTTCCGCTGTGCAGTGTCCAACTGGCTTCAGCGATGTTATTATGAAAAGTTCACTTTGGTTCATGATGAAATGATGGCGGAATAGATGTAACTGTGGCGGGCTGCCATGGGATTGTTAATGTGTGGGAAACACTGATGGTGATGTCCGTGGACATCCTCATTGTCTTGCATGGAATGCTGTGTTTTTCTCGTCTGCATAAAGGGACCTAAAATGAACTTGGTAGAATAAGGTCTGGCAACATTCACATCACATTGTGATTCGTGAAGAGTTGTTTCCTCCTACTGGGCGTAGACATCTGATATCTGATTCATTTGATCAAACATGTTTAAATTGTAACTGGACTGCATTTATATAGCGCCTTTCCTACCTTCCGACCGCGCTGTACAGGATGGCCTCTCATTCGCCCATTCACTTGCTCATTCACACGCCTGGCTGCCGTGCAAGGAGACACCTGCCACGCGGTCTGGCGAAAATAGTGCGAGAGAGAGAGAGAGAGAGAGAGAGAGAGGGATGGAGAGAGAGACAAGCGATGATGATGACCCCCCCCTCCCCCCTCCCTTCCTGATGGGTTTCCCCCAGGCGTGAGATGCTGGT
>JAODTR010000022.1:890503-903784 GCA_025399935.1 Amblyopsis rosae | reverse complement strand
AGAGAGGGAGAGAGAGAGGAGAGAGGGAGACAGAGGGAGAGAGAGAGAGGGGGGATGGGGAGAGAGGAAGAGAGGTGGGGAGAGAGAGGAGAGAGGAGGTAGAGCTTGAGAAAGAGAGAGAGAGAGAGAGAGAGAGAGACACCACACGTGCTCTCTTCCATGTTTCTGTTTATTATACACCCATGATCCTCATAAGAAACCTCTCTCTCTCTGGTGGAATACCATATGTTTTCACTTAAGCTGAGTTTATTTTTCTCATCATTCGACAAGCCAAAAGCTTTGAGAAAAGCCCTGCTTTTCTCATTCTTTTAATTTTTTCCCCCTCTCTGAATATTTTCGAAACGCTGCGGTTTGAAATTAATTTACAGCCACTACAAAAGAGCTCTGCATTTTAATGGCATTGTAAGTAATTTTAAGTTAATTCAGTAACCTTTCAAATCGGGTTCAGAAAGCCACTAAGCTGATGTGGTTGTTTGGTGAAAAACACATGGGCACAGAGAGGGTCCAACGTCTTTTATCATAGTTTCAGTGATAACAAAATGCAACGCACAAATTATTGTATTAAAAAACTCATTGGACATTGTAATGTTATTATAATCAATGTCCACATAAACAAAAAAAAATCCATAATTGAAAAATGATTGTTGTTCACACGGTGCTTATTAGTTACCTAGGGTACTGGTGTAGAACAACGGCTAAATATATTGTACAGTTAAACCAGATTTAGGCACAGACACGAAAGCCAGCAATATATTGTATTCTGGTGGCTATAGTGAGACATCCTCCACTGATTAGGGGAGAAGAGTCAGCAGTAACTACAAACATCTGCCTGGTTAATAATATTTTAACCTCCTTCACCCACTATTGCTCCACAACCCACGACGCATAGTGAGCATTGATTCTTCTCTTCATAACGTGCTCAAACAGTATGAGTGCACGATCGTGGTGTCATCTCCTCTTTAGTGCGAATCCCCCCCCCCCACTTCCCCGGCCCTGCATTAAATGTTATATGCTGTTATGGGGCCCAAAGAGGCTTGGCAGTCTATTTTCCAGTGATGTTGTCAGCCATGTGGCACACGCCCCTTGAGAGGTGAAGGTAATCAGCCTTTTCATCTCAAGAGGAAGGACCGGGGCTCGCGTCCTGACTGACTCCACATTTGTAACCGGGAAATAAAAGCTTTTACACGTTTTTAAACCGAACACAGTAGACTCTTTTTTTGTGCTTGTTCTCACTGTACTGTATGTACAGTACTTGTAAGACGGAAGACATTGTTTTAAACTGTAACGTATGTTCATAATTTGCTAGCTAAACGTGTTCATCATTCTGCCAACATTTATTTATTTTTGTAAATAGGCTTATGTTTCCTTTAGTCGTATATGGTTTTCTGGTACCTTTTAATTAGTAACATTAGCTATATACTATAGTTGCTTAAAGCAAGAAAACAAAATGCAACAACTGTTCTTATTTAAGAACATATTTATGTAATAAAAGTACTGTTATTTTGAAGTGTATGAATGCTCTGCAGCATTCAGCCACGAGATCAGTTCAGGAAAAAGATCAAACCCTGAATCCCCTTATTAAAGAACAAATTAATTTAAAGGCTTTGAAATCACTTCTCCTCCGAGAGTAGATTGTCTTCAGAGAGCAGATTCACGTTTGCATTTCTTTTGTGTAGGTGTTGAAACAATTGCTCTGTTCTCTGCACCTCCCTAAAATAGCAGACATATCGAGCTTGTAAGAAAATTAGTCAATTTAATTTCCCTGAGTAATGAAAATGTCATGCACCATTTAATAAAAATCCAAGAAAAAAAGTCTGCGTTTCACAAGGAGGAGATATATGGGGCCCTGTGGAATTGAAAGTTCGACAGTTGCCCCTTTTGATGTTTTCTTAGAGTTTTGTTTCTCTTTTTTCTTGATGTGTTTTCAAATTAATCCTAACAGCTTGGATGTAAATATGAAAATGAGGGCTGTTCGGTCTCTCCCCCACAACCCACTGTTGAGCTGCCTGAGGTAACCGATATCTCTCCCCTTTTAAACTGCAAATTATTTTACGTTTATGAGTTTGTCTCATCTTCAAGGTCAAAAATGTAATTTTTGCTCTTTCAAAGGGTTATAACCTTAAAAGAGAACCTCCATCCATGCTGATTAATGAGCGACACCTTCATTTGATGTTTCAACTGTGACATTTTAAACTTTAAATATTTTATATGCATACCTATGGAAAAAAAAAAATGAAGATATGCATTCATGTGGAATAAACGGTAATGCAGAGTAGAAAGGTTGTGCTGGGTATCATTTTAATAGAACAGTTAGAGTGCAATGGTTTTTCTTGGTGATTTTTATTTGAGGTTTTTATGTGTGCGCAAGCTGATTTAAAGACACACTAAATCAACGGGGATGGGGAGTAGCGTATTATGCATTTAATCAAGGAGCAGGCCTTGGGAGAGTGGATAGCCATGTCACCAGGGCACCGGCGAAGGGTTGGCTCTAACGTGTGGTGTGTGTTCGCCTTTGTTCCATGCCATAATGGGCCGTTTTCACGTAATTTGTGCATGAGGAAAGAAACAACAGGGCTTTTTTAACACCCTCTGTGGTGGCCGAATTACAGCATTTTTGGTGTAAACTCTCTATTTGGGGGGGAAAAGAGGCAAAAAATCACTTGGAGATAATCTTGTAATAATAGCCTATATCTGCCTATATCCTCTAGAGCAGTTTCTCCACTACAGAGGTACACATGGAGGCCATTTTGGAGGGGGTGATCATGAGGCCAAACCCCTTTGTTTTTTTTTTATGTTTAATCTCGTTTTATTGTGTGTAATAAAAACTTGCCTACATTTGGTCCATGTTTCAATGGTGTTTATGGTTCTCGGTTATGTTTTACTATTTCATGAAATTGTTTATGGCTTCTGACTGCCCTTTTGGTGGGTCAGAAGAATAAAAGACTCAAGCACAGTAGTAGATTTCTAAAAGAGTCTATTCTATAGACAATGTCCCCATATTTGTTTGTACTGTACGCTAGTCTCTCTACAGTGACACTCATTGGGTTTCATCAATCAAACTGTTACAGGGTGGCATTGACACAGAAACACAATTTAGGTAACTAGTATACTGAAGTAAAATATTTAATGTAGTGTAGTTTAACATAGTACATCAGTAGTACAGAAATGTATTGTATAAAATAGTACATAATTACTATAATACTATATTACATACTATATTATAATAACTGCTCATCTTAAAACTAGACTATAAAATTGCTTTTACAATGGATCCTCAGATGAAGATACTATCTTTTCTTAAAATATGATTATTTAACTGGAAACAATTATAATATAGCAGTGTATATTGTGTCTAAGTCAAAGCACAGTGTCTGTTTACATTGTCTTTCCTTCATTGGTCTTCTCAAGGCTACATAAACTAAGAGACAACTTAAAATAGGCGCCTTGGAAATTGTCATATCTTTCTGTATTCCCAAAAAATTCACAATTCCCTTCATCCATCTTTTATCCTTACCCACTTACTCTTGTTCAGAGCCTTATCCCTGCTGACAGGACACCAGTCTAACCACTACTGTATGCACAGGCCAGTCAATTACTGTTGTGTGCCTGACATATATGTCTATGGAGGTGGGGGAACTGCACTGAAGAACACACAAAAAATGCATAGTGTATATACACACACACACCTACTACACAGCCCGCTAGCTGCTTTCTATGTGGACACTTGTTTTTCTCATGACATCAAGTTAAGCGTTCAGGCGTAATGCATTTGTAAATGAGCTCGAGCGTTTTTTTCGATTTTTTATTTTTTTTAGCTATTCAGATTAATATGTTTTAGCGTCGTATTTATATAGGTTCCTTGTTAGGCCAGGTTAACGTCACTGTCTACGAGATGTTTCCATTATTGCTGGTTCTTTGAAAATTAATATGTGTGCTTAATGCTTGATGACTTGCTTTTCTACCGGCCGACAAATCTTAATGTTTAATTTAAAAAACACAATGTTCTTTGTTTGCAGTTGTCTGAGGTCTTAATCAGGATGGCAGCGCACAAATTAACAATGAATATATGGAAAGCAAATCAAGCCTCAGAAATGCTGAAATATAAAACTAGTGTTGAATTCTGTTTATACATTACTGTGAAAAGCATGCATGGATTTTCATCTGAAAAAAGAAAAAGAAAAAAAACCGCCTTTGTTCCTATGATATACATTAATGCACATTTCATTGCATTCTATTAAGTTGTCACTTATCTCACGAAAACAAATGGTTTTTTGAGAAACAATTTGTGGGCCAATTATGTAATTTAATTTCTCTTTAACCTCTAGAAAACTATCACCTGGCTGTGCAATTACGGCTAAATATTTATCCGAGGTACGACTCAAATGGGGACATGTTTTCTGTAAGGGCATCGTTTGTTTTCCCTTCGTATGTGCTCCTGTGGGGGATTAATAGTGTCAGTCACTTTGACTGGCACCTCTCAAATCACATCCTCACAGCAAAGTGGCAGATTTTTGTCAGGGAGAGAATGCTGTTATCGGGACAACCTTGTTTGGAGACTCACAAAACCGCTAAACCCGCAATTCATGGGAGATCTGTTTACAATCTGCACCGGCCATTGACTGCTAAACAGCCCGCGCAGATCCACCTTGGGCTACTCAGAGGGGGAGAGGAGCAGAGCAATTACATCCTCAAACAGCAATCTGAAGCTAGGTCGGCATGCAAACAGACATCAAGTACACACACAAACACTGACAGATTCAGACACAAGCGAAACGTTTGCTCAAGACTTTGTAAAGTCTTGTTAAGCTTTGGGTATGAATATGTTTGGCCTTTCTATTGATTCCTGTGTTCTATGCAGTACCGTAGTCGTTTGGCTGACAAGAGTTTTGAACAGTAGTTCCAATATTGATATTTAGACATTGTATTAAATAATATCTGTTTGACTCAGTTTCAGAGATGTTTACTGATTTCATGCTACTTGCCGTCTGCTCATTACTGCACATTAGTATCCATTAGGGCTGTCCCGAGTCACAGGTTTCGAATACTGCATAATGGTACAGTATTTGCGAAAGAGTATTCGAATACTGTATTGTATAATACACCATTAAAAACACTATAATTAATGTTTCATAACCTGTTAAAAATCTAAGCCAGGACCAGGATAAGACAGGACCGTTTGCGGGTTTCAATAGCACATAACTGTACAACAGCAAGTACAATCAACGCTTTTAACTTTTGAGTCACCTATGAAGTGAGTAGTAGTCCACCAGACCACTAATGCATAGTATGCATGCATACTATGCATAGTTCACAGAAAACAATCAAAAACCATTGCATTAATAAATACTGCACGGCCTGCTGTCGCGTTCATTTTATATTAGCCGGCAGAAGTAATCCTCCATTCATAGCTGCAGTGAGAACACATATAAACATAGCCATGCTCTGAAAATGGCCGCTTTGACTGACACGTCAATTGACCCAATCAGAGCTGTCCAAAAACATATTAGCTGTATGTATGTTGAATGAATTAGCCCCGCTCTCTTCTTACAGACAGAGCCAATTGCAATCGATTGTGTTGACAATATAAGGCAGGCAATGACATTAACATGTTGGTTTATATGGAGACAGTAGGGATTAATGGGAAGCCATGCATGCATAATGTGAGAAAAAATGAATACTCGAATCCCAATATTTAAAATTGAATACACACCCAATGAACAAATACCCAAATAATCAAGTATTTGGGGCCAGCCCTAGTATACATATTCTTTAATTACACAATGCTGTGATTGAGATAAACATATTAAAACATGTATATTATAATAAGTGCTATCATGCATTCTGATTCTCACACCTTGGGAAGAGATGTTTGTAAGGGAGCAATGCACAGCACCTAAACACAATTCTTTAACATTGAGCCAGACAGAAAGATTCATCTGTGTTGCAAAGGCTATAAAAATATCAGAAGAGGATTTAAAGCATTAGGGAAGATGTCAGCAGATAATTTTATTTTGCCCACCCGTCAGCAAAATTATTATAATTTTTTTTGTCGTCATTGTTAAAGTAGATGGGGCCTTTTAATCCAAAGAGGCTAATTGTTGTTTTTATGGCCCCAGAAGTGTTTCTCAATTGGAACACATTATATCGTCAGTGTGCTCAATGATCAAATGGTGAGAGGCTTGTCCTATGGGGTCCATACAGCAAATATCTGCTTTCATGTTCAGACAAAGCCTACAGTAGGTGTTGCAATGCAGATGTTGCAGTGTTCCCTCAGTGGCTTCAAGTTTAAACACATGCTTTGAGATGTAGTGCTAGCTACAGTCGTGTGTTTAGATTTAGACTGATACAACAATTATACTTGTTGAATAAATGTTAGCTTTTTTCTGTTATCATCGTTATCCTTTACGACAGCTGAGTTAAAGTTTGACGCTTCCATGCCATGCTGAATGCAAGACTCAGCCTGCAATGCTAGAGTGCAGTGGGAGAATAATTCAATAAAGTATTATTTCTGGTATAGCATTAGTTTCCATGTTGCCTTAATATGCATTAAAGCTTGAGGATGATGCCAACATGAACATATACAGTGTCATCCATTCAATGTTTTTATTAGTTGAGTTACTGCACATTAGTTATTTTATTCCTAAAGTAATGAATTAATCACTGGTGTTTTTCTGTGCACTTTTCTGTGTAGGAAAAAAGTTGCATTAATCACACACAAATGACTCATGGATGCAGTTAGTTACATTTGTCAATATATAGCCTTTACTATGGTCATAACAGCTATATGATTATAGTTTTTTTGTATATTGGTCTAAGGGGGTGGGGAACCCTGGTCCTGGAGGGCCACACCCTGCATGTTTAAGACGTCTCCCTGCTCCAACACACCTGATTCTAATAAATGGGTCGTTGTCAGGCTTCTAATGACCAACACATTAATCAGGTGTGTTGGAGCAGGGAGACATCTAAAACATGCAGGGCAGCGGCCCTCCAGGACCGGGGTTTAATAGGACTGGCCTATGAACTAAGGAGCGATGAGGCGGAATTATGTTATTTGAGATATTAAACTTCACATTTGTCAACTAATCATAACTAAGATAGAGTTGGTGGTGGAAAAATGAAACATTTGAAAGACCATTTCAGAGTAAGCAGAGGGGACCGGTTCTATTTATTTATTGTCACCGCCCTGGAGACTCACAAATTGCCACAATAGTGCACTGGCTCTGCGTAGTCCTCATTCGTCATGGAAACAAACTAGCCTTGTGGGACTGTCCTGATCTCGCTAACTCCAAATTCATTTTACCGTGCGTATCCGTCTGGCATAGGGATGGCATCGATACAATACTGAGATCGGAAACCAGTCCGATACTGACTTAAATAGCTGGATCGGTATCGGTGGCAATTGGACAGTTGTAACCGATCCAAGGGGGTACTCCAATTAAATTAATTTACACACGTAGGTCTATTGTCAAGCATCAGTCATGTCTAACCTGCCCAGGCCACACTTTCAGCAGCAGGTTTATAAAATGCATTTAAGTCCTAAAATAGAGAATTGCTGTCTTTTATTTTGCAACACAACTTAAAACTTAATTTAACACTGGAATCGGATCGATACTCTGTATCGGCCAATACCCAAAGTGCCTGTGTCTGTATCGTATCAGGACTGAATAAACTGGATCGTGCCATCCCTAGTCTGGAACTCCTTCAATGCAAAAGCATTTGTCGAGCGTGTATAAAACGATCATGGAAATCAGCGCCTAGATGAAGTATTTCCCAAGATAATAACATCAGCATCAGTGTTAATAATGTGTAATAAGTTACTAATTACTTATTGCTCCTTCAAAAAATAATAATATTAGTTACATTACTAGTTACATTATTATATTACTTTCACAATCACTACCCTGCTTCGCCCCTTACGAAAAATGACAAACTTTTAGCCAGCTCATTTTAGAATTGAATCCTCTTTATTGGAACAAAAATGAACCTTAGGAGTCAACAATCAGCCACAGTGAAAACATTGCAGCCTCTCAAACCTTATTATTGGAGCGGCTGGTTAAATTAGCCTAGCCTAAGTTTGTTAGGACTACAAATCTTGTTCTTGTAACGCAGTAACTATTAGTTGCTTTGATTAGTAATTGTAGTATTATTACTGTGTTGAAAATAGTAATTAGTTACACTACTAGTTACCGAAAAAAGTAATAACATTGCAAGCAACACTGATCAGCGTACGTTTTGGTTTCCACCGGTGCTCTAGCTGATTATAAACATTCTGATTGGGCGAGGTAAAGGTAAGTGTTCCAATCGTATGTAAGGAAATTTGATTAAAATGTAATGACACTGACACTCTTGAATTGAGAACTTCCAGACTGATTCTCAGTCAAACTGAAGCCGGTCAGATCAGGATGGTGTCACAAGACAGCTGCGAAAAGAACCATATGACATGATATACAGTACATGTACACTGTATTGTACCTCTGCACATGAAATTAAGCAAAAATAAACATAATGCATGTGCAAGTTTTCCCTGTGATTTTTGGTACTTATGAGATGCTGAGTGAATGATGATACGTGACAATCAGTCACAGCAATTAGTGTTACTGTTAAGAAGCCTTTTTTGTTTTCTCTCACCCATACAGAATGTCACAAATAAATCCTCACTTGCATTTGCATATTAATTGGATCTGAGACGTCAAGCATCTTTCATTAAGCAAAAATGATCTGCATATTTGGAGACATAAAATAGTTGATTTCGACGTGGGAAAAGAAGTCATTGAAAATTGACCGCATATCGGATGACTTCTCATTCATTAACCCGTTAGCCCCTGGCATTAGATTGAACACATTTTAACAACAAACTGATTAACAATTAAATAATGTTCCACACAGTCAAACAAAGCTAAGCCATGGGCACTGGAATAAAGCAGAATGAAGTGCTTACTATCAAATATAACTTATGTCTTACAATGTTTCAAGATTGTTACAATGTTGTATATAATAACTGGCATATTCTGGTTGGTTTCTTTTTTGTCACAATTCCGACTAATACTTTCCATTTGTGAATTTAAATGTACATTTATTTTTAATTAATATATATCATATTAGTGTTATTCTGAAAGCCAGTGTGTGTTCATTCCTTCAGTAATTTAGAAGTTATATCAACGCAACAAGGAATGTTCCTCTTCAGCAGTATGTCAAATACTTGCATTTTCTGTGTATGTATGTGAAGTTCTGCTTGAATTTGAATCAGCAATTTAGTTGTATATTTGGTTTACACTTAGATTCTTTGGAGACTTATTGCCTTACTTATGATTATGGAGAGAACCATTGTGTCATCCGCAGATGTCTTTCAATGTTTTGCTCAATAGTTAGCCTGCTAATTACTATAACAACCAAATAGCCTTTGAAAGCCTTGCGTGAACATAATGTCCTATTGTCTCAAGATTGTGCACTTGTAGTGATAAACTTCTACCTCTCAAAGTGCGCTCGCCAAATGTAAATAAAGCCCCAGGACAATGACAAACGCCAAACAAAGTGGACAAGAGGGAGAAAGATGTTGTTTGTCTGAAGTCTTTGTTTGTCAGACACAAGCGCGCTGTGCTTTGCTGTTGGCCATTCTAAATGGAAAAATGTCGTCGGTTGGTTCGACGCGATTAAAGCACAGCGGCTGATAATAGATGGGCTGTACAGCATGTCGGGGTCTACATAGTTAGGGGCTAGACTTGTGAATAATTTGATTAGGTTGCAGGGGAATATATCTGGAGGATTATGTAAATAAGGTGCCCCCGTGCAGAATTCTTTTGAACTCTTCAGAACTCACATCTGCCGGGGTCGACAGCTAGACAGGACGAATGCCTTCTTGTGGCCCGCTTCCTTCGCGTTAGAGGAAAGTGTTTAAAGGTCATTTCCAGAACAAACAGACTTGTCCTGAAAGACCTCTCTATTATGAAGAACTTTAATTTATTTTTTGTTGATGCCCATGCAATTATCATTTTCTTTGAGTCAACAGTAGCTTAAGCTTAGGACAATTAGTGTTGTGTCCTAATTAGCTAGTCTGCCCATGTAGCTGCTAACGTCCTCCTTGCGTATGTACACAATGGAATGGCTTTGACCTGTGTACACCACATTTTACCATATATCTGCCTCTCCCTCTGAGCTTTCTGATTAGGAGATTTCCCCCCTCCCCTCTCCTCAACTCCATATCCAAGCCTTATTTGGTGTATTTCTGGGGTGGGGATGTGTTTGTGTTGGGAGCCATGGCAACCAAAGTCAAGGTGACCAGGAGCATGTTGAACACATTAGATTGCGAGAATAGAGGCAGGAGACAATGGAGTCATTGGAGCAAAATGGCATTTTCCCTGCTGCCTGATTGTACATGGGGGATTCCGGAGACTTGACGTGCCCGGCCGGACAGGGTTAGCTGTGGATTTATAGTCTGTGTTAGTCTGACCGCTGCTGAGAGGCGCTCGCTGCCAAACGGCGCTCGTTCCTGAACGCCCCTCTCCTTCGCTCTGCGCAGGGAGGCGCTGTGCCGACTGAACGCGTGGATGCACCGTCTAGAGTCACCTGAACAAGACGCGACAAGCAGACATGATGCCATTGTATGAAGAACACACACAATGTAGGTGTTTAACTTTGCGGTAAACGCTTAAGGGTTGGTGTTTCAAAATGCTGATCCCCCCCCCCCCCCCTTCCCATCCGCTGCCACCCTTTCCTTCCCACGTGAGTAACCTTGTGGGGATATTGTGCCCCCCCCTCCCTCTTCACTTTTACTTTCTTTTGCCTGTCAACATTTTATTCCGTTCTTGTGTTGTAAATCATCAGAACTAAAGGTCTCGTATTTTACCAGCTGGCAAATCTACCATCCTCTCAGAAGCACATGGTGAAATGATTAATGATCCACAACTGTGGTTGGAATTGTACGACCTAAAATCTCATAGATGAAGTTTGAATTACTAAATTAACCGAAGCTGTACAGTTTCAAGCACGTTGGCAGTAGCGTGCCCCGTCCTGCAAAATACAACAGTTTTACAGACAGTGCCTAATCTCATGGTTTATGAGACCTTCAACCCCATAGATACCCTACAGTGCTGTTTACTTGTGAGAAGAGGCAAGGTCTTCAAACCCCTTGGCTGATAGAAACACGGCACAGGGACCTCCTATTACATATTTAGTTGCTGGGCCAACAACGCATTATTGTTGTAATAAAGTAGGCCACTATCTAAGCCATTTAACTAATTGACAGATTTATATATTTATAACACAGGTTGTATTTGTGTAAAATGCTAGAAAATAAGTTTGGGATAAAATAATTTGGAGGACCCCGTGCAGTACCTCTGAGGACCCCCCCCAGGGGTCCCGGACCCCCTATTGAAGACCTCTTACATAATGAACATTCTTCCGTGTTGTTACTCCACATAAATGAAGACACTCTTGCTCTAGATTTGAGTGTAGGCGATTCCTTCTGGTCCCACTGCTTCAAAAGCGTAACAGTTACCGTGAGTGGGGTCGACTGAGAGGTCAGGCGACCCCTTCCCCCTATAGTGTGGGTAGGGGTGTACCTTTTATTAGAACTGTTATCTCACTTCCCTGGCTTTACATACCATCAGTCTGGGAACTCTCAACTGAAAACCGTTTTGTCAGTCAAAAAATATAATAATAATAAAAAATAAAATATCTTGATGGGTAGTGACTGGTTGTGATTGGTTTAAGGTGGTCCAATCGCCTGTTAAGGATTTGATTGACAGCTTTTGGCACCGCCTGGCTGACAAACGATTTTCATTTGAGAGTTCGCAGACTGATATGCAAAGTGAGGCAAATCAGCATGGTTTCACCAGGCTGTCAACTTCCCATCCAAATGCACAGAAATACTCATTTAAAGAGTCCTGACAGGGAACAGGCCTCACTGGGAAACATTCCCATTCTCGCTGAATGTCTCCCGGGAGTGCGTACCGAGCACCAACCGGTTACTTCACGAACAGGAAGGGTGATACAGTAGGAGGGCTTACTGTAATTACGTTCAGAGACACAGATTTGACCCAGTTTTCACTCCAGCAATTACTTCTGGAATTTTAAAGAATCTTCTCTTGTGGTTATCTAGCGCCATTGAGAGACTCTGCTGTGCTCCGGCTTGTGACCACTTGTTGAAGGGGTTGGGGAGTGATTTAGGGAGGGCAGCTGGATAACAGAGATTTTATTTATCTATTCTGAGAGCCCTTTATTTTTTGCAAGCGGGTTCTCAGCTTGCAGTTGCTGCTTTCATGACTTTGTGGCATATCTGTTGTGAGCCGTGTGTGAGCATGACTAAAGGGGAAACAGCTGAGAGGACGAGTGGGGGAAAAAAATAAGGATGAAAAATGGAAAATGCCAAAGATGTTACGTAGAAGGCAATCCAGGCTCCTGGAAGTGCTGCTCCCGCTTAAAGAGGTTTTAGGGAAGAATATGAAAAAATATGAAATAATAATAATAAAAAATATAAATATGAAAGAGACGCTTCTGTTAAGTTATATATATGTATATTAGCGTAATTAGACAAATTAGTTATTATACTTAAAATATGTACTAAAATCTATCAATATAGCCTATCATATTTAAAATATGTACTATAATCTATAACATATCCTATCTATCATGAAAAGTTTCATGACGCGCATTTCAGCGGAAATATGCTCTTAGCATTATTCCCTGGCTGTTTGACAGTGTTTTACTGTGCTTTGTGAAACCTTCCCTGACATCTGAACGTGTGATTGCACTGCTACGTGTACGAGGATAGATATGGAGGCATTATTACCCAGGAGAGGTCATGGGGTCAAGCATTAAGCAAGCTGCCTGCTTAGATCCCTGCATCAGAGACCTCACTCTGTTGGCCCGGGAAATACTCAGGTGTCTTGTCTAAATAATCAAGGAGTTCTTCAGCGTCTGACTTTGCAAACTGATAAATAAACACAGGAGACTGAGATTAAGGAGCCCACAGCTCCAAACTGAAGAGTTTTCCGCTTAATTATAAACTGCAGTGTTTTCCCCCATTCCCCTCCCCCCTCCCTAATCTATTTTATTTCCCGTCTGTGCGATTGGGTCTTGCTCAGGGACAGGAATGCCCTGTTGGTCTTACGCTGTTGCTGTTACCTTTAGTCTAATTTTCTACGTTTCATAACAGTGTTTTTTGACCTTCTACATAGGAACAGTATGTTTCAACCTCATTTCTAAAAAGCAGGAAAACAATGGGTCAGTAGGACGTGGGGGGGGGGGGGGGGGGGGGGGGGGGGGGGGGGGGGGGGGGGGGGG
>JAODTR010000022.1:876515-887591 GCA_025399935.1 Amblyopsis rosae | reverse complement strand
AGTAAACAACACAAGTAACATTAATAACAGACCATCACCCCACAAAACCCCCCCCCCCCACACACACACTCACACACTGATCTAAAACAATTGGCCCAGTCGGGTCCATTTTGTACCTGTGACCTCTACCACTCCGTGTAATTTGAGTGACAGAGGAGGGGGAGAGCGGGGGTGAGAGAAGTTGAGCCATCAGGTTGGGGCCTTCCCCCCCCCCCCCCCCCCCTTCCCCCCTCAAGACCGGGGCCTCGCTAGAGGGCAACGGGCAGTGTCCCCACCTGGGTGCCTGTCTTGCACATAGCAGCAGGTTTGAGAAGGGGGGGGGAACTGATGGTGAAGTTTCCTCCATTTACAGAGCAGAGGCCCGGCCCGCGGAGGGCAGGCGTCGGCACGGAGGGGATATATGGATCGGGTCGTCAGGAGGGCTGACGTGGGCTACCTGAGGAAATGAATATTCCCTCAAAGTGCGCTTGGTGACCCTTGGGTGGAAGGACATAGCACTAACACAGCGGAAGCCACCCTATCCTTTGATTAAGGCCAGTATTGTACAGTAAGCGCTGCAGCTTTTTATTTATTTTCTTCTCTCTCGCATTACCGCTTTAATAAGCAGGGTCTGTCCGTCATTCACGAGGACGCTTGCTAACTTTGAGCTCAAATCTAAACAAAGGCGACCCTCCCCTCAACGCCAAATGGGGGTGCTCTCAGAAGCTCCACCCCACACATTGGAAATGCATTGTCAAGCCTAGGTCATTGTTGTTGTGAGCGGTGTTTGCCACTAGTTGAAATTTATGTTACTGGGCGTGGTATTACATTTTGAGATGTCTCAACAAATCTTGAAATAATTGGTTTGATTGTTTACATATTGGCAATGCTTATTGTTGCCCTGCTGAATGTCCATTTTGCACACTGGTTTTCCAGTCATGGTGGAAAATCAGATGTTTAGTTGGTGAAAGAATGTAAGAATTATAATGGGAACCCTGCACTATAGAATACCCTGCATCTTCTAGCTTGACTTTCATTGCAAACAGCTAACATTGAAATGTTTTAAATGATTTTCCCTCTCACGTGTTTGCTTGTCATGTTTTTACACTCAGAGCCTGTGGGCGACGCTCATCTCTACTCCTCTCCATCAATCTTCATCCGCTTATCCAGAGTCGCCCTCCACTGACTGTACACGAATTATGTAGCTGCACGATTTTCAAAACATGAACAAAGCTGCATTTTATATTATTAAGGCGGTCACTAAACAGAAAAAATAATCGATAGGAGGGGTATGTTTTTTTTTCTTTTGCCGTGAAGAGAATATGTATCCATTTCTGCCAAACAATGTAGATGTGTATTATTGTCAGGCAGACTTCCACTTTGTATCGAATGAAGGCGGTGCGGTGGAGGAAGGGCTAAACATGCCCAGGGGGCCGCGCACTGAAACGTCTCGTTTTCAGGGGCAAACAAACACATAACAGGGAGCAGACACGCCTGTCACATCTCCCTTAGCTTCCCCCTGTCGCCCCGCAGGGCAGTGTGTGTGTGCGTGTGTGGGGGGGGGGGTGGTTGGGGGCCACCCCGCTATCTGCCCGGTGATCGGCGTGACATTAAAGTCTATATGTTGTCGTATGCAGTGCAGATACACACACACACACACACACACACTCACACACGTACACACACATATACACAGATGAACTGTGTCGTTTATAGCTATAGCTTAGGTGCTATACGTCACACACTGTACACCACCACATACGCTACATTAGCCACTTATGCTAACCCACCACATGTATAGCACATACGTTACATTAGCCACTTATACTAACCACCACATGCATAGCACATACGCTACATTAGCCACTTATGCTAACCCACCACATGTATAGCACATACGCTACATTAGCCACTTATGCTAACCACCACATGTATAGCACATACGTTACATTACTTATGCTAACCCACCACATATATAGCACATATGCTACATTAGCCACTTATGCTAACCCACCACATGTATAGCACATATGTTACATTAGCCACTTATGCTATACGGTACACAGCATAGTACACTGTACTGTGGCTCATGCAGTGTAGCATCAAAATATTCTAGCTATAGAAACAACCCTAAACACAATGGAGCAATGTATGCATATTTAATGAAACTAGTTTTTTGTTTTTTTTAATATTATGCCGTCAAATTCTGTTAAAACCATCACAGTAAATCAGAAGCGTTTCCTGTTGAGAGACCACCCGTTGGACCCCCTCTACAAGCTCAGAGGCGGCAGCAGATTCAGAGTCAGTCCCACACCGAGTTTGGAGACCACGGCCGGCCGGCCGACTCAGTTTTTAACTTCTCCCAGATTGATTAGCGCTGGTGGTGGCGCCGGCCAATGGAACACCCTGGGGTTGGGGGGGGATTAGCAGTTTCCAATAGTACCTCATATACCTTGCTATTGCTCCTGCACTGTGCATCTGTGCCAGCCCTATAATATCAGCCGCTGCCATTCATTAGCACCACCACGGCACATAAGCGACGTGGCGTGATACTGTACATGTCTGACTCATGCTGTAGACCCCTGTAAGCTCGACAAGGATAGGGTAGTATATTTTCATTGGTTGTTGGCGTTGTCACTAACAACAACACTTTGTTCAACAAGACTTCATTCCAGCACAGTGCTGGCGAAGTGCTTTATTTTCTAATTGATGTATTTACGCTTATTTTAAGCATTAAACGTAGCTGATTTAACATATTTACATGCCTACCTGCAAACCACCAGACATGTCGATTAGTTTTACAACAAATTCCTCAGTATCAGTTTAAAGTAACTTAATGTAACTGCACCTTAAAATGTGTTTTTGAGCTGTTAACGAAGTTATAGGTTTGGTCTGGGATGAGACACATCAATGCTGGCAAAATTCCCGTTTGAATAAAAATCTGCCTTTTATGGGCTGAAAAAATAACTACACGTCCTATCTTTTAAAAATCACCCCAGGACCTGGCTGGTTTTGATCGATACACTTAGTGCGCTCATACGTCATCAAATTGTTAACGTGAATGTTAATTAACTAGCCTCAGCCCCTCCCCTCCCCTCACTCAGCTCCTTGACACATTCCTCAAAGTTGTAGTGGGTGGAGTCAGGCTCAGAGCTTGGGTCTAGTTACACTTTAACATTTGATTTGGTCAATGAGTTATTTAGGCCTACAGTAGTTGGTCGCCATGCGTTGCGATGCGATGCAGTTAGCCAGCGCGGTGTCCCAGACTCACTGGGCCAAGTCAAGGCTGGCTCAGTGAACAGGGACAGAAAAGTTATGTTCTGCATCGCTATAACAACAATGCTTTATTTATTTTTTTTTTTCATGCTTACCTCACTCAGAATTATCTTCTCCGTTCATGGAACCATCTGCAAGCCTTACAAGTGATGGGAGATTTCATAGAGAGTATCATAGATGGAAGCAATTTAGTGTTTTTAGAGCATATATTTTGGGCCGAGGGAAATGAGATATTTAGCCTCGCTGCTTATGATTTGACAACACTGCCTTGAATTCACTCAGTTGTCAAATTAATTCTTGCAAATGTTTTCACTGGGACCTTCGTGTTTGCCTTGCTCACTGTTAAAAATCTGAGAAAAATACAAATGATTGGGCTTGGCTCAGTAACTTCATTGTGTAGGCAAACTAGACGGGCTTCAGTGGTTTCAGGCCTTCTGAGGATTTGTGAGTCAGGATTTATCTATTTAATTACACACTCATTCTGCTAATGTAAAAGGAGGAGTAAAACGTGGTTAAGAAAAACTGTGTTAAAAAAAAAAACACATCAAGTCTATAAACCCACAGTTGCAATGTACTGAAAGTTGCCCCCACGTATAAGCCCTGAACTGGGCTAATACGTGTCTATTCCGATTAGGATTAGTATTTGTAGAAGGGACTCATGAACCTAGGGCTGGTAATCTAATAAATCAAGATAGAAAAACTCTGAGATTGGTTTACTGAGGACCAGGAGTTTACCGCTGGCCATTGCGGAGAGACGGGGATTAGCTAGACATTAGCTAGCCGCTACACAACCTCGGCTCTGTGGTAAGCAAAGGGAGAGCGGGAAGGGGTGGGTGGGGGGGTGTAGAGAAAGTGCGTTTGAGGGGAGGGCTGGCTAAAGGCTGGTTAGACAGCAAGTTAAACTGGCAGTGACAAGGTCAGTTTAGCCCTTGTACAAAAGGCTTTGTTCCATTGGCAGATTAAAGGTCTCTTTGACAGTTTTTACACTTTTGGATCATGTTGAACATGCTGGGAGCTAATCCTGTCTGTGGGGGAAGAAGCCCAGTTACAGAGATGAGAGAGATAGGTGCAGCAGCTAGCGGGCATAAAGGACCAATGAGAAGCCCGGAAGGCCCTGACAGCAATCATGCATTAACTGGCAATAAGATTGCCGATATACAGAGTTAGCAATGCACATTTGACCATACTGTAGTATCTCGGCTGTTTGTATCGTATGAGTTCTTGTATGACTCTTTATATTACAGCTGTTAAGCATAATCCTTAGTCCCCGGGTGAGGAGGCCTCAACTCCTTCGTCGCCGAGCAGAGCCGACGTCACCGAGACCAAACTGTGCCACAATCCTGACCTTGAGAGATAGTTGGCCTGTTCTGCCAAGCCTGTAACTTTCCACTCGTCTTCCAATGTGTTCACTTTTAAGCAATAACATGGCACTCTCTTAAGCCCTTATAAAATCTAATATATATATGGCTAAAATAGAATAAATAAAGCACAATTTTCTACAATACTATTCTATATACTGCGTTAAGTAAAATTATAACAAACGAAATACTGCCTACAGCAGTAGTACATTTTGAAATACTGTAAATCAAATTTGTTAGTTTTTAAAGGTGTAGACATTGATTGTATTATATTTTTTTTGTCAAATTCTGTAGAAAATCTCCTCACAGTTTGCTAGCTGCCCGTTCTGTGTGTGTACTGAAAAAAACGTCTGGTGTTTCTAGACAACCCTGGCTCTAAATGAGAACACAAACAAAGTGGTGCAGACCACACCACCCAACACTGGTTCAATTTGCGGAGTTGGAGCTTCTGAGGGAGCACTCTTTGGCAGGAAGGAAGGTGTTTTTGGTTTGATCTTGTCTTTCCCCAGCATTGCTGACTCCAGCTTTAGTTGTATTAACTTAATATTTGTTGTTTTCTTTAGACCTGGCTTACTGTAGATTTGAAATATTATCCATCTGGGAAAACAAATTTAGTGCCGATCATTGCCCTTCCAGCATTTTGTGTGAAACACAACTAAAATAGCATCTCAACCTGCAATTTGAGCCTTTTCTGTTTACAACTCCCTCATTGTTTCACATAACCTACTGGTACAGGTTTGGACATCAATGTGGAACGCAGTTTCATCTGCTTGCCTGGCCTGTTAGACGATATCAAAAGCAGGAATGTATTTGTTTCCTATTCACGTACTGTAAAGCCTAAGAAATATCTCTCGCCTCTTTTCTCTCTTTCCGAGGCAACAGTTAGCAATATCACTGGCCAATTAGCAAGGAAAGTACAGAGAAATGGAGAAACCAATTACTTCTACGAGTTAGCTAAAGGCCATTTTAAACTGTGTGCCCATGACATAATAATGTTTATGGTAAATATTATAGTCGGAGATGGTGAGTGTGTGGCGTGAGAGGCAGGGAAAAAAAAGGCATCAATCTCGCATCGAGAATAATTTATTAAGATCTGAGATGCGGCAATTACGTGGAAAGGGCCAAAAAAAAAAAGCAAAAAAAAAAAAAGCAGCTAACTCCAGGAACCGCATACATGATTGCAATCTTGATTAAATCCCCCTGGATCTAATGAGTTGATTTTCTGCTGTTAATATTGCATTGGCTGATGATGGATTCGTTAAGATAATGGAACGAAGCTAAAATATAAATGACTCCCTGTCAAGGAGCAGATTTTCGTCATTTTCCGTCTGACACCTACGCCGTGGGGATTTGGTGAGGCCTTTTTGTGTTTAGAAGCATCAGGATCCGGAATACTAATTGCCCATGTGCGGACGCATCTAATGCTTCTACTCCTCAACCCCCCCACCCCCCATCCCTCCTTCCATTTCTCCCCCCCTCCCTCTCTCCCTCCCCCCTCCCTATCCTGGTCTTTGTAAATATCTCCCCCCACATCTCATGACAGAAACAAAGGGAAAAGAAGCAGCTTTCTTCCTTTACTGATAGGGAATATATCTGTGGATTCACTACAGCATGACAAAAGAAAACAATACAATAACACGCTGTCACATGTCGCGTGTTTCACACTGTTTCCTATGAAGTATCCCTTTCTAACTATCGCACCACGCAAACACACACACAGACACACAAACACAGACACACACTCACACACACACACACACACACACACACACACACACGCACACACAAAACGACCGGCACTTTAAAAGCCGTATGTACTGTAAGTGAAGAAATTGTAAAATGTACATGTAAGCAATAGACTCCTCATATTGACCTGTGTTTTTGAAATGAATTAATAATGCGGTCTACGTTTGCTGCCTCCCAGGCCAGCTGAGCCTGTATCGCTGGGCTTTAAATGGTCTGTCACTTAGGTCATCTGCAGGAGTGAAATGCCCGATGCATAGCATATTGATCTCATATTACACACGAGTCACAACAGAACGTGTACAGGTCTGCAAGGAACCTGGTGTAAAGAATTAAACCAAAGCATGAGTAATCATCTACAGTAGTCCATGCTGGTGTCTGTAAAAGAAATGTGAGAATATGCTGTGTTCTTTGTGTTTGTTTAGCGTGCCATCAATCAAAGTACTGTTCATACAGTACACCTGTTTATATTGTTTAAGATACCCAAGAGTGCACTAAGGTCATGTTTAAGATACCGATCGCAGAACAGTCACAGTACAATAGTCGCAAATGTACGTGCCTGCAAAAGCATTACCAGAGCGAATCTATAAAAGCGCGCACTTCTCGCAGATGAACCCGATTATTGTATGTGTAGTTATTTTTAACCTACATACCAAATCACAAACTCCCTGTAATCGCCATTGTTAGCGAGTTTAATGCTTGGCCTGACCCCTCCTTTGTGGCGATTATGATATTGTTCTCTTGTCCTTGGAACATTACCGGGGAAACTGTTGCGCCAGGCCATCTCCATGGCTTTTCATCTCCATGTCACTCTTTTTTTGTCCCTTAACATGGTTTTCCTAAAAAGTCCCTTTTTTTTAAAATCAATCACGGGTGCGGCCAGAAAGCAGGCTTTGTTCCCGGCCCGCCCCGGGGTCGTGCGACGCCCGCGCCCAGCCCCGGTGACAGGTCTTCAAAAGGCACAGAAAGGAATATTTTTTTGGGGGGATTGCGGGGGGGGGGGGGGGGGGAGCGGGAGGTTTCCATGGCGCTGGCACTTGTTGCACACGGCTCACCACTCTTCAGTCCCGCGTGAGATTGTGGACAACAGAAATTAGGCAAGGAGGGGACAGCAGGGCCGGTGAGTTAACGTCTCTCCCGTCCTGGGGTAGGAGAGAATGCGGCGTTGCGACTGACAACACAAAGGAGGGTCCTATGAAGTGCTGTCAGATATGCATGAGTTTTGTCATTAAGTAAACGCTCAATTTCTCATTATGCAATGCACCAAAAAGCCTCCCCTACTAGTATGCACGCACGCACGCGCACGTGCACGTGCACGTGCACGCGCTTGCACACACGACACATTGGAACTGCAGCATGGAGTTTATTCTGGTAGAAAGGCTTCATGTAATTAGAGGTTGTTTTATTTGGAATGAGGTTGTGTAAACATGTAAGTTTCTGAGTTTATGTGTGGGAAATGAAACCAGGAAACCTAGACAATAGATTGGCAATCATTATAGCAAAGAGGGCTATTATTTTAAACCTCTCCACTCAATGGAGGGTCTATTTGTGTGTTCCTGTTTGTTAGAATCGAATACCACTTTGACACACTAAGGTGCGATATATCAGCTTGACATGTTCAATGACTTAAAGTGTAAGTTTAACTTTATCTTTACTTTGCATTTAGTGTATTCTTCACATTAACTTAACATGCCTCCACCTATACATTTCACACATGGGCGCATCGGCCCTATTTTTAATCACAGTAATCTTACAGCAGCAGTAGCTAAAACTGTGTTGACTTTTTGCTCAAGTTCATCTAACAATGACGCATTCCTCTGTCTATGGAACATGTCACCAAGAGGTCAAGGGGTTTGTGTGTCAAGACTCTTTTAAGCAATTTGCAATCATTTCCATAGCATCATCACCACCTTCAATAACAAACAAGGTTAAACTCTTTATTACTCTTTACACACACATTCATAACAATCGTGGCTGAATATATTTAAGCAGTAGATAACAAAAATATCAAATCAACATGCTAGACATGCCTGCACTGTGTGATGGCCTACTACACCGCTGTATATACTGCTTTGGCTTGAACAATTTGAGCAAAAGGTAAGGGTATCACATTCCCGTCATGTTGCACTACAATGTCAACGGTTCATGTGTACCTAGCATAACTGTGTTTTAACTTTTACTTCAAATCATGTGTTTGAGGTTCTGAGCAATGTGCAGCTAGTCTGTTTAAAAGGTTAAGACAGTCAGGATATGTTTCCTGATGGGATTTTATGATGCCAGGCATGCTCTGTTTCCTGATGAATATATTAAAATTATTACTGTGCAAACAGAGTTTCTAATTACTGACCTGCTTGCCATTGTACTGTGCATTCTGTATGCCCCCCCTTCCTCTCCATGGCTTGTTTGTTTATCCGCACCAGTGAATACAGAATAGTCTATGCAATGTCATTTCCATCCTCATGAAAATGATTTTGAAAATGCCAATCTCGCCTATTATACAGTGTAATTACTTGTCTGCTTTTTGATGTTATCATGTCTTCAGCCAGTGGGGAAATTCTAGAGAGGCTGAGCAGTTTTGTGCAGCTTGTTGGTTGATCTGACGACTTGAAATGTCTAGCTGACATAATTATTGTCGATACTGCAGTTTATTATACGCTGTAATGCTGGCTTCCACTTCTAGATTCAGGACTTCTGTCAAGTACAGAAAACATATCATATCCCAATATTTGCTTTTTGTTTAGCATGGGTTTTTTTTTTCTTAGTGTGAATAGAACTTATTGGTTCTCAGATAATAATCACACGTATATGCACGTCATTAACTTTTTCAATGCATACTCAACAATTCTATTTTTCATGATGGTATTCAAAATATGGGATCCACCTTGTCACATTCATGCGTCGCTGATGAGCTTTTCTCTCGGCTTTTGTGTCACGAAACAGGTCTTTCGACTTGCTGCGCCAAAAACATGATGTTTTCAGCTCATTAGGTGCCCTTGCTGCCTTGCTGATGAGGGTACACGACTGTCCTTGTTAACCGGAAGCCTTTATGTAGTAGGCTGTGTAAAACAAAAAACGGTGTCGTCCGTTTGAAAACGAGCGCGCCGCGCCGGCCATTCCACATCGCCCGAAAAAAAAAAAAAAAGAAGGGCAACCCTGTTGTTTACTTGTCTGCCTGCAATGTTGCACAGGGGCTTGATCGGGGGAGTTGATAGGAGCTGCAATTTAAAAAGAGGACTCTGCAGCTCCGAACAAAAACAATTAAAGGAAAATGAAAGATGGCCCCCAAGGGTTAAAAACAGAAAATGATCAACATGCATTCTGGAATCCACTAGCGCCCCCCCCTCCCCCCATGTCTCCATCTACAGCACCACCTCACAAACACCCCCACCTGTCCAACTCACTGGGCCTGCATTGTTATGTACGATCAGATCTGCCAGTTCTTCCTCTAAGCTCCTTGTCACATTTTGACTTAATGAAGTGCAACTTAGAAGGGAATTGGGTTCATCATGCTAGTAGCACGACACTCCCTTGTTGTAGCAAACAGTGGCGGCATGGGACCGGCGCGCTACAGCGCGAGTCGTTATCATTCCGGTCAGTCTGTTTAACACAAAATTAAACAAAGAAGTAATTAGTGCCTCATGAATTAATAACTGCACTGTTGCCGAGAATAAGTTAGGTTGCTGAGGGAAGATATAAAATACGTAGGAAGATCAGGTTAGAATTATTATTACTTTTTCAGGGGATGCTTGGACTCTCAAGGTTAGGAAACTTTCAAAAGGAATGCGGAGTTGCCGGTTCTGTCAAAGTCACTGTCTGACTGGAGTATTCAGTTATACAAGACATATATTGTAAATAGCTCTCACCTGCCAATAAACTGTATTGTGGACAGCTTTATTGTATACTGATCACCATGTACTGTGTGCATAATCACACTAGTGCACACGATATTGTATATATTTCAAAGTTATTTGCATTTTTATAGTATTATTGAGTATTATTGTAAATAAGTTTTATGCAGAAATATTTTCCATGTGTATAATGCAGTTTATAAGTAGGCGGTGTCACATGGGAGAAGTTGGATTCATTTTACATTCTGCAAGAATTCACTGAGCCATTTTGAGAATGTCCAAGGTCAAACCTCCCAATAATACCCTCCTCCCCCCTCCCCCTCCCCCTGCTCTAACAGGATGTCAGGATTACCGATTCTAAGTAAATGATCATCAGCCAGCTTTGGTGAAATACACACAATAGTGGTTAACTGCCGAGTATACAGTACCTGCTGCTTTCCTTGCCTGAGAGGGAAAAGACAAGCGAAGCCTCTCCCATTATTCTTGTGCGGGCCGCTCTGGCACGAGTCCCGTTACACTGAGGGCAAGAATGACAAGTGCATGGCTTCCTTTTGATTCACCTGGAACTATACAGTGTGTATACTGTATATTGTGTTGAGAGTGTTTGTCTCTTAAGACCACCTGAGACCATATTGTGTGTTTAGAGTGTTTGTCACTTAAGACCAGCTGAGACCATATTGTGTATATATTGTGTGTTGAGAGGTGTATGTTTGCCACTTAAGACCACCTGAGACCATATTGTGTGTTGAGAGGTGTACGTTGTTTCTTAAGACCACCTGAGACCATATTGTGTATATATTGTGTGTTGAGAGGTGTACGTTGTCACTTAAGACCACCTGAGACCATATTGTGTGTTGAGAGGTGTACGTTGT
>JAODTR010000022.1:854588-876415 GCA_025399935.1 Amblyopsis rosae | reverse complement strand
AAGACCACCTGAGACCATATTGTGTGTTGAGAGGTGTACGTTGTCACTTAAGACCACCTGAGACCATATTGCGTGTTGAGAGGTGTACGTTGTCACTTAAGACCACCTGAGACCATATTGCGTGTTGAGAGGTGTACGTTGTCACTAAAGACCACCTGAGACCATATTGTTTGTTATGTGTAGATGTGTGTCATTAATGTGAACCTTATTCTGCTCTCTCCTCAGATGCAGTAAGGCTATGAGAGGAGTGAGGCTACCCACAGGAGGAGACTGAGGTAAGACAAATCTACCACGTGAATGATTACCGTCCCCACCATCTCCCCTGTTCATATCTACAATATCAGGCGTCTTCATTAATCCCTGTGGATCAATGTGTCTGGGGGTTGTAAAAATTGACAAATGACTTATTAGAATCCCACCGTTTTATTTTCCAACTGATTAACTCACAGCGATGTCGTACACTGTACAGACACTGTGATGTATCTGTTTTCCAAAGAGACTCTCGCAGAGAAATATAATGCTCTTCTGGCACATATTGTTATAGCGCTACCTTGGAGTGAGTTTACATTTACAAAATCTTTGCGTTTTAGTTGTTTAGCAGACACTTCTATCCAAAGCTTTATAATAGATCCGTTTGTTCAAAGTAGCTGGAGCTAGAACGTCAGGTTTTAACATATTATTATTCACTTTCTCTGTTCTTCTTCCAGATGAAATCTAGTGCTATTAAGTCAAGTAAAATACAAATAAATATAGAAGATATAAGCTGTACACTGGCATTGATAACTAATTGCATGTTAGTATAAAGCTCCATCTATGCTGTATTTGTGATCGATTTAGGTTTCACTGTGTCTTGTTAATTATAACATAATGATTTTTTTGTCTGTTTTATGTCCATGCTGCCATGGCAATATGCCACATTGGCCTACTTGACAAAATAATAAAAACTATTTAGCATTTATTTCCCTGTAACATAGGTTATAGAAATCTAAATACGGATGACGTCCACTAAATTAACGAGAGTCTACAACCTTACTGTTGCTGATTAAAAAACAAAATCTGTCTCTGTAAAATTTGACTCTCGAGAGGACGCTAATGACTTGTGACTTGGGGTCGGGGGGGGGGGGGGGTTGCTTTTTCTTTCTTTTTTTTTTCTCTCACTGAGATGAAACCTTCCATGCTAATGATGTTAGCTGGTAGACACACAATGCTGAGGTGGGAGTCTGTCAGGGTGGATGCATACAACAGCCCCTTGCCCCCGGCTTCCTAGTCAAGAGGGATCTGTACATTCAGAGGTGACACCGTGGGCTGTCTCTTGTCAAAGCAGAGACCCTCGCCATCACCGGGGGTGGGGTGGGGGCATGCCCAAGCACTGAGACAGGGCTACGCAAAACTCTTTTGTTTCTGGCAGCATCACATGCTCGCGCGTGCGCGCACACACACACACACACACACACACACACACACACTCCCCACATGAATCAGAGTGCCAACTACATGTCTAATTTGCCTCCCTACCACATAATGTTGCCTCGCACCGACTCAGACAGATCCAATAGCGGTAATCAACGGTGTTAGCATGTAGCAGTCCCACTCACAACTGCTAGTTAGCACTAAGCCCATTTAGCCTCGCTACACAAGCGCGTAAACACACACACACACACACAAGCACAGACCCACACCAGTAATCAGGCTGTGTAGGAAGGCGCACAGAGCCAAGTACGGCACATGCCAACCGTAGGGAGATTACTGGTCTTTGCCGAACCCTCCCCTTTGTCTAACCCTGTATAACTGGAGTATAGTTAGTTTAATTGGCTTTTGATATATTTTAATTCAACTAATCAGAAAGCCCAACTGGCAACGACACGAGCCCTGCTTTGCCTCTTTACTCCCCCCCCCCTCGTATTCCTGGGTTCCCTGAGACCAGGGCCAGGCAACACAACCACAGCAACGTCCCTCTCTCAGACAGACAGCGGGAAGAAAATTAAACTGACAAATTTGTTTGCACTGGTTCTGGGGACCTCCTCAGGGACTGCTTGGCTTTTAATTGTGCTCGCTGAGTAGGAATGTGTGGCTCCGTCTAGCAGCAACAAAAGTGACTTTCTCCCTTGTTGCTCCCTCTTTGTTTTTTTGGTGAAAGATGGTCGCTGGCGTTACAGCATGTGTATTTGTTCACTGTGGCTCCTCTCCTTCCATGCGTGGACACTGTGTTTAAGTGGCTGCGGTGCAAGCGCTCAGCGAGGTGGACTATTCCAGGACCCCCTTGTGAAACACTTTCCGTTATTTCAGTTTGTTCCCGAGCCGTCGCACTACTTCACCTCGCTCGCATTAAAGATCAGAGCCGAAATACCTCACTTAGTATCGTCCTGTCTCTCCGTGTTAGTACAAAATCGGTGGCACGACAATGAAGGGTCCGCCTACCTGGTTGGTTTTTTTCTTTTTATCGCCCTTTTTTCCAGTGTGTCAAAACAAGCAAAAGGCTACATGGAAACGCCAGCTCTGTGTAAATATTTATGATGTAACATCTCCATGTGAATGGGCCTTCCTCCGAGGCTCCATCCATCATTACGGTCGCGTCTTGAAAGCCCACCTCCCTGTGGCGGCTCAGGCCTATAGGAAGCTCAGACAGGGGCAGTGTGCCCCCCCCCCCCCCCCCACCCTCATTCAAAGTATCAGTTTTTCCTTTGACTCGGGGCAGCCCAGCTGTGAGGGCATTTCATGTGTCAGCCCCTCCGCTCCCTTTCAGAGCCAACTTCAAAGTCCGTTTTCTTTTGGGGGGGGGGGGCCCATTGTCTCCCTGGCACGGCTGCCGGCTCAGAAAAATGGCCGACAGAAAAAATGTGATGTAGGTCAAATTACAGCAGTTGTGCCTCTTAAAAGTTGGAAATCCTACGTTTAAATCTCAATGCCCCGGTGACACGCCTAACCCTACACCCCCCCCCCCCCCCCCACTTCCCCTTCTCCCCACCGCCACCTCTTCTCGGTTGGTCTATTTGCCTCTTTATGCGTGTGTATACTGTACTAGAATAACATGCTTGGCAAAATATGTAGAGGAAACAAGTCTAACAAGCTTGTTAAAATATAAGCCATAACAGGACGGTTTCACTTATATCCTGTCCGTTCTGTCGGCTACATTTGGCTCGCTGTAATCAGGAAGTAAATATCACATAGCTTTGTTACAACAGACTAAATTATATGAGGGTGGAGGCTGCCCTGTGGCTTGTGTTTTGAGGGTATTTATTTGCTCCTCTTAAGTGTGAATGAGACTTAAGGACAGATTTTAGAGCATTAGCATTGTTGGGGCCTGCGTGCGCAGAGCTTGTGCAATGAGTGTAAATGTGGAACCAGCCTTGATTTTGTACAAACACCGAAGGAGGGATCGTATATCTTTTCCTCCCTGCGTCGAATTCAGACGTCCCTAAGAATGTATAAGTGCAGTCGGTATGTTCGCTGCCTTACCTAAGTGGATTACAGGGTGTTAGGCTTTTCTCCTTGCACAACTTATCGGCAGAAAATAGGCGTTGCAGACGCTAGCGAAATATTGCCACCAAGTGTCTCATAACATTATCATTAGCCACGGATTGCTGAGATGTGATTAATACATCACCATTTTGACAGACTGAGCCCCAGTCTGAAAAGGTAATATGGATCATTACAATGGATGTAGAGCTCAATACCACCATCCAAGTTTATCCATTTATCTGCAATGATGGGCTCCTTTGTGTTGTGTAGCAGTGTTACATCTATCTAAATAACAAAAGATAACGCTCCCGTACGCAATTGTGTTGCTGTTAATATTCAGCCCGCGCAACAAAGCACATGGGAGTGGCGTTTGGAGACTAGATCTGACTTAGAACGAGAGGAAACGTCCATAGAACATCATCAACGTTACAAATTGACGTCCAGGCCTCAAGTTCTGAGCACTTTTTTTCCCGGGCCCAGGTATCTGATTACCTTCAAAACTAAAATATTGCCGCTGCATTGTTCTATTACAATTGGCTGAGTGCTGAATGATGCAATTCACCATTTAAAAAGGTTTTTTCTTCCATTCAGAGTGTGTGTTTGCTTGTGTGTGTACTGTATCTGGGTGTGTGCGTGCGTGCGTGCGTGCGTGTGTTTGTGTGTGTGTGTGTGCGTGCACGTGGGGAGGCGGGCACTCAGTTGGCTTTGAGCGATACATGTTAAATAAATGCCATTTTTCTCTCGTTTTGACTGCCTCTTTTCCCTCAGTGGGTCCATTGAGTCTTTCAATACCGTCTTCTTCCCCCTTTCCCTGCCTATTTTTTCCACGAGCAGGAGGGTTTTACTTTACTCCTTTGTCATCCTAATTGATTGCATTAACCTTTTGAGTATTGAATTTCCTGTGCATCACGTCGAGCACAATGTGGAATATTATCATAATCCCTCCAAGTAATGGACACAGGGCAATCAACAATGCTTTAGGAAAAATACATCTTTGAAAGATGGAGCGCTATATTTTTCAGCCCAAACATCTGCCCGGGCTGAAGCTGGGTAAGCTTTGAGAAACTCTGAGGATGTCTTATTTCAGCCTTTTACCACGCTTGAGAGAGTCGCGCTGCACACACTCTGGTGTTTGTAATCCTCTTAACTTCCCCTTAATATGGTAGTTACAAATTTTTTTTAGATCTTCTCAATTCTAAATAATGACTGTTTGTACACCACCCGTCCACATACGGAGAATGTTTACACACATTAAATACAAATACAATACAAATGCTTTTTCAGAATCAGTTTACTATAGCCAAATTCTACGTGGCCAGAATTCGTTCAAATGAATATTGCACATAGCATAGATTTTCACAGAAAACTGCTTTGAACGAACACCGTCAATGACGTCCTTAATTTTGTAAGATAGCTTATGTCGATAATGAATACTTCAAGCCTAAAACCTACAGACCACACTCCAGTACCAGCAGTCCCATAACTGCCTGTTAACGGGGCTGTTAACAGGCTATTAAGTTCACTCTGTCTTTTTATTTAAACATGGTTAAAAATAAAAGCACAAATTTGGACTTCACACAAGACCAGCAGAGCAGTGCTCATAACTGTCTTATAAAGGCTTAATGTCAGCAGGGTTTAGAGGACTAACACTGATCAACCTTGAGCGAACAGGCAGCACATGTATAGATAACTGCAGTGGACAGCAAGTTATACAGTAGTCCGCTCAATGCAATTGAATGCTACCAATACTGTACTGTATAAGCACAGTGGATATATACTGTGTATTGGAAAATAACTGTGTTTAGACACAGTATATACTGTGCATACCATACAGATTAAAAGCCTTGTTTTTTATACTGTATATCCCTTTATTGATAGATGTTGTAATTTTAATGGAAAGTTGTATGGCTGCATTAAAACAATACAGTTTCATCTACATATGTTGCCCCAGTAAGCCACTTGGCTTTGATTAATTTGAACAATCTTTTATGTTAAACTGTAAACACTAGAATAAAGGCATTAGAGTAATTGACTGTTAAGCAACAGACAAAAACAGTTATCATGTTTCCCTAGCAACACAAAGTATTGTCTGGGTTGCTCTGATGAATTGAAGCAAAACACCCTGTAATTCATATCAATTCTATTATATTTTTCAGCTCAAAGAGGACAAATCATTTGAGACAGGCTCTTATGCACGGACAGATGGAAGATTTGCTCAATATTACTTTTACAAAGGGGTAGTGCCTTTGGGTTTGTTTGTTTGAAGCCAGAATATACAATGCTTATGCACACAGAATATGGGCATTCAGAGAGGGCACAGTCACAATTAAGGCCCGCCATTTTGGCATCGTCACCTGTTGTATCGATCAAATTGGAATTATGTGATTGAGTGGAAATGTGGGTCAACAAATAGGTCAAGGTTAGTGAGCAACACAAAGCCTAATTCTGTCCATGTTTTATATTCCATCAAGCATCACCGGTATTCAGATGGGAACCCTTAGTGCTCTCAGCATATGGAAACTAGGGGCCTACACCGGTAGTTCAATTATACCAGCGCCATTGACCTAAAGATTATTGACATACTATCTCCAAGTTCTATAAATGTCATGGATGAAGATCAACCCGGCCTGCTTGCCTGCGCTTCGTTGTGTGGTAACATCTCGAGGTCAAAGGTGAAGTCAGTGATTGCAAGATAATACTGCCCTTTCGGTGTACATGCTGGAAAAATAACCAGGTGTTGCTACACAGTCCTAGCTCTGCAAATGGGAACACAGACAAAGTGGTGCAGACCACACCACACAACAGTATCCTGGCCTTGGCAATGTGTTTTCAGTGTGTGTGGGGGGGCGGAGCTTCTGAGGGAGCACCCTATGGCAGTTCAAATATCAACAAGCTTTCTCCAGAGTGACTGAATACAGTACGCTGTACCTTTAAGGGTTCACCCTCTCAAAGTCTGCAGGCTTTTTTTCACCAGCTACTCCGGACCATGTATTCATCGCATGTTTTAAGGAGACATTGTAATGTATCTTAGTTTTGAGTGAATCTATGATCATCTAAGCTAAATGTTTACCTCCACTGGGCTCCGTGTTCTGTCAGACATGGAACTAATACTGTAGAAGGGCAAATCGGGAGACATCTAATTACACCATAACCGATGGTAAAGATATCCTAGGTAGGGTCTCGGTTTCAACCATAGATTTCGTACAGGAAAGCTTGGAGCTTGGGTTTTTGACATTTATTCGGACAACTGACACTCGCGTGTCCTGTTTCTTGGCACTGGGCAGGCCTAACCAGCTGTCGCACAAATGTGCTCACTAAGTTGTGCTTCTCTCGCAGCTCTCCGTCTCAAATATTAAGTGACAATAAATACGATACAAGAGTGGAAGAGTACGGCTTGTTCAAACCCCGGCAAAGATGCAGTTCAGGCTTGCGTGATTGTAACACACGGTATATACCGTAGACGCCGCTTCCTGTAAAATGTGGCTATTTTTTTTTAAAATGTTTCCCGTCGCCCCACTGCAAAAGGTTTTTCCACCACCGAAGTGGAGCGGACAGTCCCTTTCTATCCTCCCCCCAGGCCTCGTCTGTGCCATCGCCGCTGTCAATTCTCCCTGTCTCTGTATTCAGTAACATACTGTATGTAGAAACAATCCCTATTGATCTAATCTGGTTGCCGCTTGCTATTTTCAACAGTTCCATAGAAAGCCCCCAACCCCCTTCTCCCCCCCCCCTCTCTGTTTTCCCCCCTCTCTCTCCCCCTTCCTCTCTCTTATTGCATCAATGCTGTGGGACACACACACACACACACACACACACACACACACACACACACAGGCAGGCAGCAAAGAGGATGCCCCCCCACTCTCTCTTTCTCTCTCTCTCTCTCTCTCTCTCTCTGCTCCGTTTGATTGGATATAGTTGCAAGAACAGACTTCGGGAGCCTCTATTTCTTTATCGCCACGCACTGCTCACACTCACTCCTGCTATTTACTTAACTTGTCACAGAAATGGACCCTGATTTGGGGCTCACCACCGCGCCAAGCCACACAGGCAGTGTACTGTAGTGGCTGGCTCTCATTAAAGGCACACAACATGATCGAATAATAAAAGCATCCCCTCTCTTAAAAAAAAAAAAAAAAAGAGAGTGCCCGCAATATTGGCCCCCGCCTAGTGTGAACCTATGAGGAGAGGAGAGGAGAGGGGTCACTCAGCTAAAGGACTAAACAAGGGGAAAAAATAATAATCTGATTATTTTTTTCTATTTTTTTTGCACAAATGTAATTCCGCAACCAAAATTCCTGAGTGTCCCTTTAAATAAATAACAGACGGACACCTGGATGGTTTCTTGCTTCGCTGATCGCTGTCTCCTTCGTCCCAATGGCGATGCTGAGGACTGGCTTTTATGCTCCATGACCCAGTCCCCTTCACACTATTGTCTGCCTGTACATTTTCTGCTGCCTTTGCTATTCAGCCAATTACACCAAAAGAGCTTTAGTGATATCCGACCCCCCCCCCCCCGCCCCATCCATGCCCCATTCCTTCTGGTGGGTATTTATCTATTTATTTACATATTTCACAGTTGAATGACAAGCATTCCAGAAGGTAAAAAAAAAATGCTGAAGGCTTATAATGTCAAATTTAGTTTGTTCTTCACGGGGACCAATCAATAAGTAGTTTGCTACAGTAGTTTTGGGGACCTCTCCCTCAGACTGTTACAGATACTTTGCCTGTTGCGCTAGAATTGTACCCCCAATTCCTAGTGCCATGACCACATCATCTTTTGACTCGCACATTAATCTGTACCCCAGTAGTCTTCAACCCATGTGTTACTTAATATGTTTATATTATTTAGGATTATTCAGTCTGTTGTTTCTTAGGCTGATTTTCTAATCGTCATGGTAACGGTTCATGGTGCGATCCAACAACACAATATTCAACGTCCTGCTGTGCGTGCGCTCATGGCTATACTGTAGAGAAGTAGGTCCCCGTTTTGATGTTCCCTTAAATGTCAGGTCAGGGCTGGCGTTTGTATGTCCAGTGTGGATGTTTAAAAGAGGTGCCATGAAGATTCGTCTTTGAGTTATTAGCATTGTGAGTTATTAGCTAGTGTTGGGCAATCCTGGTCCTGGAAGGCCGGTGCCCTGCCATGTTTTATATGTCTCCCTTCTCCAACACACCTGATTCACATGAACGGGTCGTTACCAGGCTTCTGCAGAGATTGATAACGACCAATTCATGTGAATCAGGTGTGTTGGAGCATGGAGACATCTAAAACATGCAGGCAGCGGCCCCCCAGGACCAGGATTGCCCACCCCTGGGCTATAACCATACCTGGTGTTTAAATATCCTAGATTTATAGATAATATTTCATATTTCATTCATTCATTTTCTACTACTCAATGAGGCCTTGATGACATACTGTGACATGTATTCTGAGATGTTTTTGAAGGGCTTGCAACAGAATGTTACAGTACCAACACCATATCAGAAGTAGTAGAGAGCCACAACGCCGTTCAGGAATGCATCTGCCATCTTCTGCACGTTACATAATGGTGCTAACATCTGGGTACGACTTTACACAGCACACGCAAAGTCACACGGCAAACCAGGCGTCCGCCAGTCCCACTGCTGCCAAAATCGGAGAGCTTTTGTTGTTCCGTCTGTCATAAAATGCAAACCAAAAGTTACACAAGTGATAATCGTACTACAGGCGAGACCACAAGAGGCAGAGTATTCCAAAAACAAGGGAGCAGCTAAAGAGCAGCTAAAGACCAACCACGCCCAGCGGTGGGAACGGAAAGCAAAACTGCTTAATGTGACAAAATGAAGGCAGAGACACTCCAAGGGAAAGTTGGAATTAGGATCCTGAAAGATTTATGCCTCGATTTTATTTATAATTTGTTTTCTCTGCCTTATTGGTATTGAGTTGCAACTGAATATTTGATGAACACGGCACAGAACTAAGGATGTTGTGTCAGCGAGGAAAGAAGAGCAGAGATGAGAAACAACAAAGACATGTATTTCTGTTGACTCCATGAGCAGAGTTTGTGTTCCGGGAGTACGCACTTTCAGGCTACTTCACACACGCGCAAACCACGTGTGTGTGTGTGTGTGTGTGTGTGTGTGTGTGTGTGTGTGTGTGTGTGCGTGTGCGTGTGCGCGCGCGCATGAGGACAAGTTAGTATATAAGTGCAGTTAGATTGAGCCTATGCCCGTGTATGTACGGTATTGCGCCCGTCACTGCGCGTTCTCTGAACACCATCTGCATTTTGCTGTTTACGTGGCTTCACATCCTAGGGAGGATTAAGAGAAAATCCCCAGGGTTTTTTTTCCCAACCAGTTGACAAATATCAGATTTGTCTCTCAAAATTAGCTCCATCTATATCTCCCGCCATATGACACACAAAAAAGATTATCGTTAATACCCGGCCAGCTTGAGTATGGAAAAAGCAGATTAAAGTTTCAGTTTGGTCATATTTACCCAGCCACTTTAGGCATTAGGCTGCCCGCATTACGCACTAGAGAAACCTCTTCACAGTCCCTGCATCACGCACACGCACACACACACACATGCACACGCACACGCACACACACACGCACACACACACAGCCTTGTACCATCCAGATACAAGATGTGTACCATGAAACAATTAGACATCATACTTAAATAATCCATCATTGCGGTTCGGCCTGGAGGTGATCTTTCTCTTTAAACAGGCCCAGAGAGTTGCTAAAGAGCCCGAAGTGGGGAATAACAGCAGCAGGTGCCCATTCACATGGAGCTTTGTAGTCTGTGCATGGGCGCTGTGCTGTTGTTTTAGCAGCCCACTGGCTAGGAGCAGGGGGTGGCTGGGAAATGGACCTGGTTAGCTGACCTCAGACCCCATCTCTGTCCCATTAGCATTGTGACTCACAGCTGCTCTTATTCGCTGCGTACGCTTAACACATGCAAGGAATTTGCCTTGCTGAGGTTGGTGCGCTGTGTAAATAAACTGGACATAAGTACAAGCGAAACAATTGTACACAAGCCAAATGTAAATGTGTATGTACACATAGAAATACACAACATGACATGAAAAACACACAATTGTTATATAAACGGTTGTTGAGGTTAGCAAGATGATACAAAAATAGCATATTTCTGTACATAATATGCAGTATGGGAATTAACATATATATATATAGTATACATTTAATACACTATGAATTTACTTTCAGATGTTTTTAAGCCTGTATTTCACATGACAAACAATTGTTGTATAATCACTTATATTCCCTTCCTTTGAATCCTCATTGGTCACATGTATTTCAAGGAGCATTAGCTCCCAAAACGCTCTCCTCAACCCCCGAGGAGGTCGGCTACATAGCCCGTGACAGACTGCAAGGCTGCACATGTATTGGGGGTGTGTGGGGGCGTGGATGGGGTGTAAACATGGAAGCTATTTAAGCCTCTGCTTAAGTCAGTATGTTCCCTCAGACCGTTTCATTATCAAATGTACAATGGTCATCTTCCCGGGCGGAGGTTCTGAAGGCCCCGGAGGTCCTGGTGGTCCCACAGGTCTTGAAGGTTTTAGAGGTTCTGAAGGCCCCTGAGGTCCTGGTGGTCCCACAGTTCTTGAAGGTTTTAGAGGTTCTGAAGGCCCCGGAGGTCATGAAGGCTGCAGAGGTTCTGAAGACCCCAGAGGTTCTGAATGCTCCAGAGGTTCTGAAAGCTCCAGAGGTCCTGAAGACCCAAGCTCCAGAGGTCCTGAAGGCTCCAGAAACCTTGAAGGCTCCAGAGGTTCTGAAGGCCCCAGAGGTTGTGAAGGTTCCGTAAGTTTTGAAGGCCGCAAAGGTCCTGATGGTTCCATAGGTTTTGAAGACCCCAGAGGTCCTGAAGGTTCTGAAGGCCCCAGAGGTCCTGAAGGGGCCTTCAGGAGGTCTTGAAGCATTAGGCCCCCCCACCGTTCCTACTGTCCCAGGGCTGCATGGTCGTGCTCACATCCACCCAGAAGACCACTGCCCCACCCAGAGGTTGGCCTTATGAACACAGGAGCCCCATAAATGAAATTAAGGTGTCAATTAGTCAATTACGGAGTAATAACTCGCAGGGCAGACATTTAGAGACAGAGAGCACCTCGGCTAAGTTCATTTCCTCCAGCCCAGGAGCTCCAGAGTTTAGCACGCGTCACCCACCGCCCAGACTCGCTGAATAAGGGCCCAAGCACCCTCCCTAATCTTATTTTCCCTGGGTATCTTTTTTTGATCAACAATTTCCTTTCATGGGTTTGTTTTTCTGATGCAGGGGAAGCACTTTTTCTCTCCCCAATTTGGCTAGGGAGAATTTTATAATTTAGTAATTAAAATCTTTGTTAGGCTTTAGAAATTGCACTAATTGAATTTAATGAGAAGATGAATTTCAATTTTATTTGATTAGTGGGACCCCTGGCATAGGTATTTATGGAAAAAAAACTCTACAAAAATATGCTGTGTGGGCTAAGATGGCATAATAGAATTACAGATAATCAGATTTCTCTGTCATGAATTTCACTCTAATTTCACTATAATTTTCCATTAGATAGCTGGTTTACAAATATTTGCTCATCTGCGATGGGAAAGGCTATCTGTCTAAAGTGATTACGGAGCGGGCCTTCAGAAATATGTCCCCTTTTTTTCCCCCTTCCCTTTTAAAAACCAGATTGCGCGGGATCAAAATTAGGAAGATTGCATTATGGATGTCTGCATCCGGGAGAGCAATGGGGCAGATATGATGATTATGGCTGGGGGATGAAAGCGGTGTCAAGAAAAATGTACGACTAGAAAACATAGAGGCCTGTTCTATCTAGAAAATCTCTGCTCTCAGCACACCGCTGCCAAGCAACAAGCTATATCATAACTCACGTAATATCATAAACGCTGAATGATTTTAGAGTATGTTGACAAACACACATTACCTCATGTGAGCGTCACGTTAATTACTGCCAAGTATACAGTATATCCACCGTGCGGTTTGGCCATATCCTGTGAAATGTCTCCATGCATGTACTGTACGCATGCAGTGCATATCATGTACAATAATTGTGGAAGTCAAATGAGAATCTCAAGAATTATCGTCGTCGGCAATGCAAATTACGGTCATCACGTTTCAGTGTGTTGTTGTAAGCATTACTTTCTGTACATCTGTAGACACACACTTAAGATTCATCCTACTCTCTGCGTGAAGATATATATATTTATACTGTATATATTTATATATAATGCAATATAAACAGACGTGAGAGGGAATAATAGCTTGCATCGCAGGCAGCACCAGACCAGCACTGTGGTGAACTCCCGTTGTACCCCCGGCATCAGAATTAAGCTTTTACACGTTCAATTTCCTGCCTGTTTGGCACGAAATGAGGAGTATGCGTGGTCTGGCCAGAACACACACTCTTTAAATGTGTTGCCTTCAAAGTTAGTCACAGAGGAGTTCCGTCACAGGCTACTTCATCTTCCTGTAAACCCCCTAACAGGCACCCCCCTCCTTTACCATGCCCTGTACACTTAGTGGCTCCGCGCACACACGCACGCACGCACGCACACACACACACACACACACACACAGTTGCTCTGACTCACTCTGCCCTGCAGTGCGACGGAGAGGAAGAGGGGTTCACAAACAGTATCTGACTCTCTGCAAAGGTCAGATTTCTCACGCTGCGTGTCTCTGGGCTTTGGGCACAAAAGCCCCTGAATTCACGTCTTTCAACCGGGGCCCCGGCCTTTGTCCCCCCGGGAACGGAGGGCTCAGAGCGGGCCCGGCACCAGACCAGCTCCCCCTAGTGTGCACCGTCGGGGGCCGCCAAACGTCTGGCCCTGCGGCCCTTTTGACTGATGTGTCCCCGCCATGTCACACGCATGCACACACACAAATATACTCTCTCCACCTTGCTCCTTCTCCAGTGCGGTCCACACAAAGGCCGCCGGCCACATCAAACGACACAGCCCCACAGCGGCCCCACAGCGGCCCCACAGCTCTTTTGGAGAAAAAATGGCTTGGCCCCCAAAGATGTCCGCTCAGGGCCCTGCCTCCAAATATAATTTTTAGAGTTACTGTAGTCGCTTTGGTGTGTGTGGGTAATATAGTGACATACTATAATGGCATACTGTGTGCATTATTTGCTTGACAACAACGTGATCGACAGTCATGAAACTATAGCTATTGTCTACTTTTAACTCGTTTTGCATTATAATACTTGTTTACATGCTTGCTTACATGTTTTAAATGTTTTAAAATAATTATAAATACAGTACATTATAAGTATATGGAAAACATGAAAATATGTGATAGAGGTATATGATGATATTTACAGTATTGCAATAATATTTTGTGAAAATATCCAGCCCTTTAAGCTTTGGTTGAATGTTTAGCTTTAGCCTAAACTGTTTTTTGCTAATGAGCCATTTGGGTGTCAGACTACACTAGCCTTTGCTAATCCGTCCAACAAATACATTAGTTCACCGTAATCATTTTATTTTACAATTTATTCTAGATTTTTTTTTAGCTGACATTTGATAAAAAGGATTTTAACAAAGACTTTAACAAACACACACTTTTTTGTCTGCTCGCCAAATCCAGCCTTGTATAAAAGTATTTGGACTTTTATCTGACAGCTAACTAAGATAGTGCGTTATTATTTACTGTGCAATGTTAGGTCAAGGGTGGAGCCTTTTGATAGAAACTCTTTTAAGGACATTTTCCTTTATGTGGTTTTTGGAGGAGGAGACTGCAGAAACCTTTTTTCATTATTAACCAGGATGAGTCATCATAATTTCAGAATCAACCAAAACCAGTTTTATGTGAATACTTTGGACTTTGCTGCCAGCAGGCAGGAACTGATGTCTTGACTCATATTGTAGGTTCATAACCATAAACGTGTTCATTTCCCTATTTCTATACCCTTGTGTAAATACTCCGTCTTTGTTTGGCCATTTATTTCATGCTGTTGATATTTTGTGTCGGTCCCTTGTAAATTCCACATTGTTTACATAGAACCATATTTATATGGTCATTATGTGCAAAAGGTCCAGAGGCACTTTGCATGTCACCGCAGAAGAAACTGCCAGGCAAATAAGGGGTTTGTCTTATAAAGTATTCATTGTCACCTAGTAACTGCTGTCGTTTATCATTTCACCTGAAATTACATTGAAAACTGATACCTTATCAGTGGGAGGGAGGGGAGAGAGAGAGAGAGAGAGAGATGAAAAAGAAGGTCTTTATTTTACAATAATACCTGGCTGAAATAGATACTTTCTGTTTCATCAGCAGTAGTGTATTGTTTTGGTCGGTTTTTAAAATGCAATTGACTCCATTTGTGTTAAACGATTAAACATGTAATGCATTGTATGCACAATTAAATGAATGGTCGAGTGATATGCTGTAAAATAAAAAATAAAAAACTATCAAACCCCTTACAGTACATGCTTATCTTTCTAACATATATCACAAGAAGTTTTACCGGTAGTCGTCCTGTATTTATATAAGTTACATTCCCCTTCCTTCTATAAAGTGTAATAAAAGCCTAAAGAAAAATACAATATTTTCCTCTCCCAACCTTGTGTTAATGTGGCGCAGCCCTCATTTGAATAGAAGCAGCGGAGGCTCCACCCCAAGCGAAAGGATAGGGGACCACATAGATGGAAAAGGCCAGCCCACTGAGGAAGGGAAAACACTGCTCCGGTGCCTGTGCCATAATTTCCTATCAGCCCATTCAGACAACATCACCCGGAGCCCGACAGCGCTCGCGCGCGCGTGTGTGCGTGTGCGTGTGCGTGTGCGTGTGTGTGTGTGTGTGTGTTAGCGAGTGTGTGCACGCATGCGTGTGTACGGGCGAAGCAGAGGTAGAGAGAGAGAACCACCGCACAAGAGCCAGCAGTGCGTGCACGCTACAGAGAGAGAGAGAGAGAGAGATAGCGTGCGAGAGCGACACACACCGAGAGAGAGAGAGAGAGAGCAAGGGGGAGGCTCCGTATTCTTTAACCTACCCCCCGTCAAACCACAGGAAGGAGGGGCCAGACCTTAAGCTGCCAATCAAATCTGCTCGTGGCAGCCGGCATTATCTCAGCAACAAACTATTGACAGATTACATGTCAAGGAGTCTAGTGCATGATTGAAGGAAGCCTTTTTTTTTTTTTTATCTTGTTACTTTTTCTGCTTTGTTTCCCGCTACCAACCACCACCATTCTAATGCCTTTCTGACAGAGTTGAGTAATATTATGAAAGTTACATGTCTGAGAGGATTTAACTTCGACTTCCCTGAATATGGTGAGTGCGCTTCTTCTTTCTGTCAAATACGCTTTTTTATTTTTTTATTATTAGCTGACAGTTTAAAGGTGTGCCTTTATCACTGGCTAAATACACAGAAGGGGGGGGGGGGAGTGATTGAACTATGTGCCAGTGTCTAGATACTCGTGTGTAGCTACACCCTTGTTTATGGCTCTTTGACAGTGCCTGAGGGTCGTATCAAATATGAGCTTCTACAGTACCACATAACTGCTAATACTGAGTCGCATGCACACGTGAAAAGTTCACCAAGCAAGTTTCATTTTCTCTTGTAAGAGTCAAAGTGTATTTCTGTCCCGTGTGCGTTACAGTGGCGAGCGACCCAGCCTTTTCTCTCTCTTCATCTCTCTCTTTTTTTTCTCCGTCGTTGTTTGTGGTCCCTTGGTTTAATTACATGTTTATGAATAAGCTTGCGTCTGGTACTGTGGAAATACAGGTAGGCTATCTGTGTGCCCTCATAGGTATTGGCAATGTCATTAGGGTGCTTGGAACGGCCTAAGGGTTTGTTGCCAAGGGTACAAAGCAAACAAACTATTGTGTTGTTGCTTGTGTTGTCTGTCATGCACAGGGAGCAGGAGCAATGACAACGTGTTTTCAGGTGGTTCTAATTACTTTATACATACACAGGTGCAGCACGCTAAAATAAAAACACTGCACGTAAAAATATAGCGTGGCGTTTGTACAATTGTTTTTACAATAAAAGAAACATGTATTCAGGATTACTCCTCAGTAATCTAGAATGTACAATGGATTGGCGTTGAAACTATCGGATTTATGAGCAAAACAATTGGTCGTTTGTCAAGAGGGCAAACTTGTCTTTTAACGTAATTGGATTACAAGTCGTACTTAACAAGCATCACTTTACTTTGGTGTGGATGCGCTTCGTGTTCATATGGCCAGTGTTTGTCATCACATATCATATTGTGTGTGTGTGCCCTGTGCAGTCCTCCATTATGCATGGATGTATATTTTTCAGTGTCATTTTATATTTTGCATCATATCTAAATATAAGTACTGTACATAACTTTTTTTTAATACGCTCGCAAATATATTTGTGTATGTTGTGTTTAATTGTTTTAACAGTTATATAAATAGCACAACCGAAAGGATTATTTTTCAAGATGTCATATATATATATATATATATATATAAACATTTTTTTATTGTATTTGGAATATTTGAAAATGTTAAAACAATGCTCAAAAAATATTAGGAATGAATGTGTGGCATGGCATTTTTTTAGCCATGGTTAATGCAGTCAATCTTCCAAACAAAACTGTAGTTTTCTCACCAGTATTTTGCACACACAAATTGAAACTACATTGCCCCTCATCCTCTGCAAATTGTATATGCTAAAATGAATAGCAAATAACATGCAATTTAGAGGTGATGTTTCTTATTAAATATGACTCTCTGACCACAGCGTTGCTGAGGACATGGTTATTATGCGTTCAGTTACTTTAGCAATCCTGCAGTAGAGTTTAAAATAACAGCACCGGCACACGGGCTCCGTTGTTGTCATGACACACCCTAATTTCTAACTTTTTCTTCAGCTTTAGAAAATGTTTTTCTCCTCTCCTGTGAGTCATAATGTTGATTGTCTTGTATTCCGGAGAGTTGTGTCATTAACCCATTGTGGCCTGTTCTACCCTGTACGGCCCATCTACAAAACGGGCCCAGAATTAGGAAAGAAAAACAAGCCTTGGTCAGAAGGCCGTTAATAACCTTTTATCACAATTTAGCAATAACCAGAATCAATTTGATGTCTTCAGCAATAAAAAAAATGCTGTTGCTGTCCTAATTCTGCTGCTCCTTGGATGACAGTAAATTTACATTTTTTAATTAAACTAGCTGGAATTTTTATTAGGGGGTTGGGCTATGCTAATGGGAATGTTGTGTACGCAGATTAACTGAGTTTTGAGATAAATTTAACAGGGAGACATTTGGAGAGGAGGAAAAAGCGAGCTATTGTCTTTAACCTCTTTTATGCCGATTTCTCCTCAGGGAGCCTTGATATTCTTGTCAGGGAAGAGTGCTTTCTACCAATGAGGTTATTCGTATTGCCTTGTCAACCAAGGAGTACATAAACATGTTTACACAAAAAAGGGAAAATATGCCTTATTCAAATTATGAATAAATTCGTATTTTATCAACAGCAAACAGAATAAAATGTAAATATGTAAATACTTTTTTTTTTGTTTTGAGTTCAGCAAGTTTTGATCCCTCATTTGCAACTTTGCAACTTTTGTTCAAGATATTTTTCATTTGTTTTAATGACACAAATTATTCAGGATTCAGGATCTGAATTCAATTTTTTTTTAATTGTTAAATGTTTAAAATGTTGATTATTTTATAAAACCAAAAATATATTCCAAAAATTTGCACTTTTGTTTCAATTATTTTCTCAGCACTAATAAAACACTAAAATAAAAAACTAAAATGATTGAACCATTTAAAAAAAAAAAAGGTCAAATACAGTACTTAATTGCAATGTATATGTTTGTGTAGTTTTACGGTCCACACTGAGTGTTTGATTGATGTTTTGCGAGAAAGTGTGTGTGTTGGTCCCTGGTATTGGCAGAGCAGTATTGCGCGCACTACAAAGAGAGCGAGAGAGTGGGGGAGAGAGAGAGAGAGAGACAGGGGGGGGGCAGAAACGGGGTCGAGAGAGGTGGGGGGTAGAAGAGAGGGAGACAGAGACAGCTCTGTCTGAGTCCTGACTGAGCATGTGCCGTGTCATCAGACACAAGCCACCCAACACCATAATTACTTTAAACCCCCCCGGTCCCCACAAAACCTTTTAGTACCCAAATCACACCAACTGGCCCCTTTTTTTATTTTATGCCGGGTCGAGAGAAGAAAGAAGAAGCGCCGGAGAGAGGAAGCGTTCAAATAAGCTACAGATGTCGGGCGCGCGCCCGCAGCAGTTAGCCGTACGCGTTTCGGGGGTTACTGGATACGGGCCGGGGGGCAAGGCAAGTGGCATCATTGCCCATTTCCTTCACCCCTGCGCACTCATGCAGTGGCCAGCACCTAATTAAAACCTCAAAGCTCCCCGTCACCAATCTGGAGTAATGGCCTAATTAATACTCGGCGGGGAAATACTCGGGAATAATAAACAGGTTGCACCTTGGGCATCAATTGGCTTTATTACGTCAAATATACCAGGACAAGTTTTATTATCACAGATCATGCATGTTTGTTGCTAAGAAGAAAAAGAAATGCAAAGTAACAACTGTAGTTATTATTCCGTGTTATGTATTGCATTGGAGAATAATTACTTAACTACCTATAGAGCATGTGGATAAATACATTTGTGGGGAGGCAATGTTGAAGCCGGGAGTTTCTGCCGCGTCATGTCGGCGATGCTCCCAGACACTGCCTTTTCATCTCCATTTCCTAATCTTACATATGAAATTATAATTTCATGCAAAGTAAGAGGGAAGAATAGTCTTTGCTCGTTGATGTGCCACATAAGAGGGAAAAAGAAGAAAATAAAGAGGCAATTAGCACAGTGGAAGACTTTGGCGCGTTTGTGTGAAAGCACGGGCTCCGCTAGCCACGAATGAATTTGCATGCTTCGCTTATCGGAGCGTACTTATTAGGCCAGCTGAAAGAGAGATTAAGCCGGCGCAAAACGCGGTGACTAATCCTTTTAAATGTGGCGGGGGGTCTTTAAGGTGTGAACCAGCCCGAACGTATGGCAGCGTGGCGTGGGGATGGATATGGAATGTGCCGGGGCCCAGGTTTCACGCGAGGGAATGCATTGCAAAGAAAACGGAAGCGGCGTTAACGACAACGGCAGTGACTGACAGAGGCTATAGATTATTACTATCTGGTGACCCCCTTATCTGCCCTACAAACAGTGCAGGCCATGTCAGACATGGTTGAGATAATGATAGTGTCAGTCTCAGACCCAAGGCATTTCTTGAAATAAAAAAAGATTATTGTAACTTGTAGCTGCTTTGAAAGCAAACTGCTGCGCCGATACCGCTGCCCGCCGCAACGTGAAGCCTGCCTGGACCGTTCTCTGATAGGCGATGGGAGAACACATTGTAGGAACACGAGCTCCCTTCTTTTTCCTGTCATACACTCTCCCGCGAGGGAGAGGCAGTGTTTGCTCTGCAGAGTTACATAGCCAGTACCACTGTCCCCGTCGGTTAATTGACTGCAAACAGGAATGCAGTGACGTTTAAACACTGCCTCCCCCACTCCTTCCCATCCCCCTGTCTCTCAAACACATACCCTCACACACACACCTAGCTTCTACGAGGTGCCCGATATGCCACCCCTCCCGCCCTTAGGGCCCAGGTACTGTACTTTGCGTGTGTGTGTGTGTGTGTGTGTGCGCAAGTGTGTGTGTGTGCGTGCGTGCTTTTCTTGTGACATTCTCCTCTCCAGTTGGGTCAGTAGCAGGCAGAATCATGTATAGTATACGTGATGAATCTGATGCACAGCTGCTCCTTTCTGTCACCGGGGGGGTGGGAGGGTTCAGTTTGTGGAGAAGCTCAGGAGTTTGCAGTTTGTGTGATTTTTTTTTTTTTTCTTCTTTTTTTTTCTTCCGCGGTAACTGATAGGATTACATGGACGGGGCCCCACACCTGTTATGAGGCTGTTAGCAGAACAGTTGGCAGTCCCTTGGTCAGAGTTTAGCTTCCCCACTTGCTCCCCTATCCGTCCTGTTTCTTCGCCTCCGCTCTCCTTTCTCTATGCTCGTTTGGGAGAGGCGGGGGGGGGGGGGAGGATATCTCCCAGCCCAGCGTGTGGAGACAGGCTTTATCCTCTGGGCTCTTGGCCCCATGGCTGGGGCGAGCAAGGGGGTCGCACAGTGCCTGACGGCAGGGTCCGTGCCCCTACTTTGTGAAATGTATGCCATTGTGTGTGTGTGTGTGTGTGTGTGTGTGTGAGAGAGAGAGAGAGAGAGAGAGAGAGAGAGAGAGAGAGAGGCTGGCTGACATCTCTCTTTCCTTCTCCCCCGAGACTCGCTGTCTGCCATCGGTTCTGCTTCCCCCCTCCCCGACCTCAGTCACGCTGGAGCCGCATGAGAGAGACGACCAGCGCAGCAGCAAAGAAGAAAGAATTCAGTGGGGTTGGGTTGGTGAAGGGGGGGGGGGCGCAATAGGTTCTCGGTAAATGCCCAGATTCAAGTCGAACCAGACTATTCCAATGGTTAAGGGTTAGGTTGAGAATATTTGTGCCCATTTTAGGAGAGCCACGGCCCTGTCATCTATTATACATACTTCTGTAAGGAGTGGAGAAATGAGTAATACATAAATATTTGTTGCTTGTTGCGTCACGTTACACCTTATTATCGTGAGCAGAAAAACTCTTGCACATTATGTAAGTGAGTATTTAATTGAGCATATTGTCAGGCAGCTTTTGTTGCGATCACTGACGCTCATCAGAGGTCAAAACAAATGAAGCTGTTTTGTGCAATGTCCCCCAATTGCCATATTTGGCGTTCGCCAGCAACTTCAGCTCTTCAGTTTCATTTCAATGGGCTACAGCACCTGTTATACCCCTATTGTGCCAGAATTTTCTATATTTGGCAGGAAGTTGGGCTCTCTCTCTCCGTCAATTGGTGTGAAGGTCACTGTTTTTAGTACTGTGAAAAAAGAATGTTCCAGAAAGCCTGTTAATAGGCCAAGGCAAGAGTTTTCCCCCCTTTGCACGTTATTCTCAGATGAGATAATACAAGACAACATGATCCAACATGCGAAGTCTATGATACATTTCTCACCGATCCTCGTAAATGTCACGCTGTCCTTGCCACGTTATTGGTAGTTCGTGTTGAAAGAATCACACATAATCTACCGTGCGTTTCAATGTGTTCAGTAATAGAATGTGAGAGTCAAGTCAAGCACTTTCACAGAGTAACTTTTAATTGTCCTGTTACACAATTTCTAAATGACAATAAAAGAATGGAGCGGGGCCCCTTTAAGAGCTTTATCTTCCTTCCTCTTTACCCAAAGTGTCATGTCCATAACCACATCACCTGATCTACAGAGTAAAATAACCGCTAAGGCTTATTGTTTGGACAATATTGGACCCCCCCCCCGCCGCT
>JAODTR010000022.1:831899-843660 GCA_025399935.1 Amblyopsis rosae | reverse complement strand
CCCCCCCCCCCCCCCCCCCCCCCCTCCCCACACGGGACTTTTATGTCAATTTAATCTCCTTAGAGCGGCTGGTGTGCATTTGTTCGAAATAATCAAGGAAATATGGTCAGAAATTGTCAGCTTTCAGATCTAATTTACCTGACAGCCTCCCTCCCTCGCACGCTCCTGCGCGTGCGTGCGTGCGTGCGGCAGTGGCAGTGCTTCCTTTATTTTTTTTATCCCCCTCTTCCTCTCTCCACTCAGCTCTGTGGAAAATGCTTCTGACAGTCTTGAAGTGGGCTTGCTTGGTCGTCAGAGAGGAGTTCTGGTGTGTGTGTGTGTGAGTGTGTGAGTGTGCCATTTACTCCATCTTAGCACCTCGAGACACCGGTGTGCGTGTGTGTGTGTGTGTGTGTGTGTGCGCGCGTGTGTCGCGCGCACGTGCGCGCATGCGGGAGCGTGCCTAATTGCCTCAGCAGCATCCATCTACTCAGCCTCAGTTTAGGCCACATTGTGCTCCGGCGGTCCCCGCGTCCGCAAGCAGACTGCAGCCGTGACTAAACCTGTTACAGCTACTTAACCACTGACAAACAGGATTGACCAGTGCCGTGCACACACACAGACACAGGACCCATTGTCTTCTGTTGTATTAGCAAAGAAAACCCTGCTAATTTTAGCATATTATTCACTTATTAGTATTTTAATATTTCTCCATCTCCAGCTTGTAATATAACCGCTGTGATATTGTTCAAATTATCACCCACCTGGGCAATTTGGTCTAAGCTAATAACCAGTCATAAAATAGCCCCGCTAATGTCCTGTGGCATGTGTATGGCGGTGCACGGCATGGGGCCCATATTAAAGCGCGGCAGGGCATCCCAGCGTCCCACTGTGGGTGAGATGCCACTTCCTCTTAAAAGCTGGTGGACGCTGGCTGCCTCTGGTGACACAGGGTCTCAGTGTGGTCCTCAGACCCCCCGAGGAGACACTTAATTAAGGCCCGGGCCCAGACAGCCTCGCTCCAGATCCTGCCTCCCCTCCCCACCCCCCCGCCCCCCAACACACACACACACACCTCTCTCTCCAGACACCGGGGCCTCTGGGATGTCAGAACGCCGGGCCTGGTCGACCAGCGGGCCCCCTAACGGGATTAGAAGCCCTCTGAAAATAGGAACCCAAACTCCGCAAAGCCGCATCTGCCCAGAGAAGCCCTCCCCCCCTCCCCTCCACCACCCCACCCTGCCCTCCTCAGTCTACCACCCCCCATCATGCACCCAAACCCCCACCTCCCCTTACCCGCTGCGTCCCTCCTACACCCTGGCCTCTGTTTTATCAATTAATGTAATAAAATGTGGAACAAAGAGCTTTCTCTCCCCTGCTCTGTAATTAGAAGGGGAGATCTCCTGAGGACCGGCATTCCTTGGGCCCCAGAAAAACATAATCCCCCAACCCCCAGCCTCCTCCAGCTTCCCCCAGCCTCCTCCAGCCTTCCCCAGCCTCTCCCAGCCTCCTCCAGCCTCCTCCAGCCTCCCCCAGCCTCCTCCAGCCTCCTCCAGCCTCCCCCAGCCTCTACCAGCCTCACCCAGCCTCACCCAGCATCCCCCAGCCGCCTCCAGCCTCCCCCAGCCTCCTCAAGCCTCCCCCAGCCTCACCCAGCCTCACCCGGCATCCCCCAGCCTCCCCCAGCCCCTCCCAGCCTTCCCCAGCCTCTCCCAGCCCCTCCCAGCCCCTCCCAACCCCTCCCAGCCTTCCCCAGCCTTTCCCAGCCTCCCACAGCCTCTCCCAGCCTCCCCCAGTCTCCCCCAGCCTCTCCCAGCCCCTCCCAGTCTTCCCCAGCCTCTCCCAGCCCCTCCCAGCCTCCCCCAGCCTCCCCCAGCCTCTCCCAGCCCCACCCTGCCTCCCCCAGCCTCCCCCAGCCTCCCCAGCCTCCCCAGCCTCCCCTAGCATCCCCCAGCCTGCCGTATGCCACCACTGAAGCTGAACGAGGCTCCTGGATGCGCGAGGGCGATAATGTACAATAGTGTGCAGGGTCTGTTTTGCCGTACTCCTTTATCTAAGTAGGAACAAATGGATGTTGTGTCTGGAAAACGCGATACATTATCAGCCCCTTAATTGATTCCTATATAACACTATACGTTCACTGTCACCTCCGCTTTGGCTCCGGCGGGATTGCACGGCTCGCCGCTGTCGTTGCCGGGCCGACGGCGCCGACACGTTATGTGTCACCGCACACTGTTAGTGACGAAGAACCTGCCGAACCGTCGCACGGGTAAACATACCAGGTGGGGAGCCTGGTGGGGAGCCTGGTGGGGAGGGAGAGAGAGAGAGAGAGAGAGAGAGAGAGAGAGAGAGAGAGCAGAGCTTTCGATAGAAATTAGATTCACATAGTATGCAAATTTCCCCGGTTGGGAAAGAAAAAGGGGTCTTTAAGTGACAGGTTGATACGTGATTAAATGACAATTAGAGGACTGAAAATAAGCGTTGGCAGTATGTCAAGTGCCGGGCTGCGAGCTAAAAGGTAGTAGTATACTATTGTGCGTGAACAAAAAATGAAATAAAGTAAATAAAGGCCGGTAACAGGACCCAAAACAAATTAAAGAGGCGGGACCAGGTGTGTACCGATAAACCCAAGAGATGACGAGGGAATGTTGTGCGGAGAAGACACGACACGTGGGCGCTGTATGCAGGATTCATCATCAGGACGCTTTTCCAATAGACGCATACGTGTGGTTTCGCTGTACAGTGCACTGTAAGGTGGCAACATAACGTCTAAAAAACCTCTGCATGTGGATGTGAATGCATGGCCACAGTGTTTACTGTGTTACGGTGTTATGCCTGAAATAGCATGGCTATTGTCTGGCAAGTGATAGGGGAAGTTTGTGTTCACTTTTAGCCAGTAGACAGTGTTGACCTTGTTGAGCCAAATCTACTGACCAGTCACATTTGTTCACCATAGTAATAGAGAGAAAAGGTTTCTTTATTTAACGCCCCCTCTCCCTGACACAAAATCACACACACGCGCACGCGCACACACACACACACACACACACACACACACACACACACACACACACACACACACACAAACACACAGGCAGGGATATAAAAGGACGCTTATTCTGGCAACAGATGGCCCTGTCCACATAATCCCCTTTGATGCTGCGGTGGGCAGTTGCTCCTGAACATCTCTGCAGCCAAAGCTCTGACAAAACCTGAGCTACTTTTCCTTTAACTGACCCCAGTTGTCAAGCAGTTGTCAGCTGTCAGAGCTGGTTAAGAGTGTCTTTACTGGAGGAGAATGAAGGGCACAGGTCTCCCTCCCTCCCCTCTCTCTCTCTCTCTCTCTCTCTCTCCCTCCCTCCCTCCCCTCTCTCTCTCTCTCTCTCTCTGTCTCTCCCTTCCATGGTGGGTACACCGACACATGTTGAGGCCGGTCTCTCTCTCTCTCTCTCTCTCTCTCTCTCTCTCTCTCTGTCTGTCTCTCCAGCTTCCTGTTTATTTTTTTTATCTACAGAGAAGTTCATTCCACCTCTTTGGCATTACAGCTAAAGCTGTTTGACGGTCACTCTCACAGAGACCATTTTTCTTCCCCTCTGTTCCTAGTAGGCTATTGAAGACAGAGCTTTAGCAGAGTCCAATATTAGAGCCACAGATGGCTGCAGTTGGGCTAAGAGGCTTAGATTTCATCAGAGCTCACCTTAATTGTTCTCAATTGTCACAAAAGAGCGTCTCTGCATTCCGTGTGTAAGCTGTTCTCTAGCGACAGTAAGTGTAATATCGGTAATGTTTTTAAAGGTGCAATATATGACCGCTTGTTTCCAAAGCAAAACCTGCCCTTCATATTTTATCATGTTATACCGCTGAAAGGCCGTGGAAGCTCAAGGGAGTGGTAAACTGTTGTGCCTTATTATTTCTTTGCCTTTTCAAAGGGTTATTGTCGTTTTTTTTTTCTCTTTTTCGCTTCTCCTCACAGCCATCTGTATGTGAGTTTAGAGAGCTGTCCATTTGCAGTTGATGCTGATGAAATAAGTCTGCTATCTACCAAGAAAGTGGTTTGGCCTGCGATAAGATGAGATCCCCATGATAGCAATGATCTCACTAATGGGATTTTTAAAAGAATTTAACGAGTACCCTTAAACCTTCAACATCCTCAACAACTCTGTGAATATGTCGATCACGAACGGGCGCTTTTTCTTCAATCTACTCCATTTTAAACATTGATAATATACTGTAGTCTGCCTTGCAGCCACTTAAGAGCTGTGAGGCAGTTTAGGCCGTGGTTTCACATGTAATAGGAACTTTCCAATTATGAATGAAGCAATGAGAAAACAGTGAAAATCCAGTGTGTTAGATTGTGTGTAACACTTACACATAGAGTTGCGCTAAAGACACCTGATTAAATTAAAAATCACTCACACAAATGTTTGAGAGCGCCGGCACAATGAAGCACCTTTAGTTCTTATTAATTCTGCTCTGTAAATAGAATCAGACGTGATCTTGGTCTTGACCTGTGTCTTTCATAATTTCCTTCGTTCTCATACGTGATTGGAGGCCAGTAGTTACATTGTGTGTTTCGAGGGTGAGGCATTCACAGCGGTTCCGACATTCTCACTGGAAAAGCAGCGGGTTTGAGAACTAGATCAAATAATCTCTCGCCGGCAGTACAAAGTCTACTTCACTATGTGATCATTGTTTCAGGGATAACCATCCCTGAGGTTTGCTCACGTTTTCAGGAGTTCTGCTGAGATGCATGTACGTAGCTAATGGGATTGGATTTTTGTTCTTTCTCCACCTATGAAGCTGGATGCTGAACGGATATGCACGGTGCTGAGTCGCACACAGGACTATTTCAAGACTGAAATGCGATTGTTGTAATACTTTAATCCACCTGTCCTTGGCACAGGATGTTGCCGAAGTTGCCTAATTATTTCAGAGGCCTCTATCCGCATACACACTATATGTTATTCATCTTTATGTCATTACTCATTCTCCTGTGAGGTTTTTCTTCAAGCATACTGTATATGAACCTTTTGTCTACTGTAGGATCCTGAAAGTCAACTATATATCAGCTACTCCTCTATAGCGTACATTACTTCATAAAGCCTATACTCTAATGGGAATTTTAAAAATGCATGTATGCAGAGAAGAGTGTAGTTTCCAGACAAATCACTTTAAAGAGCAAGCTATTAAACAACCAGAATTCTCCGAATCATTTCAGGTTTAAGCTACGATCGTAGGCAAACACAAATATTTTCTTTTAATTAAAAAGGCCTCTTCTTGCTGTATCCCCCCCCACACACACACACAGACACACGCGCACCCAGGCACATGCACACACACACACACAGACAAACGCCCACACATAACCTAAGTGGTTTACACAAATCCACAAGCACATGTGCACATAAACAGTATACGCACGCACGCACGCACGCACGCGCGCACGCGCGCACGCCGACATCAGCAAAACGACAAATGTAGGGAAGTGGTTATTTTAATAGTTTGATTCATTCTGACTCGCCGCTGATCTGTCAGGAGCCAGTTGTCAATCGGAGCCAGGGACACCAGCGGTGACGTCTTCCCAGCTCACTGATAGGCCCCTGAGAGACAGTTAACCCTCAGTTCTCCCTCCAGAACACCCCAACCCTCCACACCCGGCGTGTGTGCTGTGTGCGCGCCAATGTTTACGCATGCATCTGTGTGTGTTACTGTACTGCGTGCGTGCGTGTGCATGCGTGCGTGTGTGTGCTCGTGTGCGCGCATGGCCAACAGCTTGATAGTAATGTGCGTTGATGGTTTCAGAGATACTTCATTTCACAAACAGGGGCCTCATTAACTGCAGTCTTCATCAGGCCGGCGAGCAGCGGGCACATTAGGGGTCCACAGGAAGTTAGAGTACAGCAGGAGAGTGCATTAAGCAGGCCTGGGGAGACTCTCTTCCTCCCTCCTCTCCCCTCCCTCCCCTTGGTCTCACCTCCACCTCCTCTTCTTCCTCCTCCTGGATCTTAATGCACCTTTCAGGGGAATTTAGACAGAGGTCAATAATTATGCTTTTTAAATTATTCAGCCGGGGGCCTCCTCCATAATGGTGCTTTGTAGACGCTCGGACACGGCAAAGCTATGGTTCGCAACCCCGAGACTGGGCCACGGTCCGGCCGGAAGAGCATTGATCGAGTGTGTGTGTGTGTGTGTGTGTGTGTGTTGTTGAAATATACATTTGGCTGTCGAACACCACACAGTACGCATGTAGACCAGCATACAGTATGAGCACCTCCTAATAAACATATACAATAAACGTAGTTTTAATAAGTCAGTGCCTAATGAACATTTATGTTGATTCATCAATGATCTCTTGATCACTATATGCGCTATATCTGATCGGATCCATATTGTGGATGGCTGACCGTGTCAACAATTGAAGTTCAACATGGTAAATTGAATGGAGAAGCTTTTCAAACAGGAAGAGCAGGTCCCGGCTTGTCCGTAGACATAGCAGGCGCTTCGTTTGCTGAAACAGCTAGTGGACCGTAGCTCGTCAGCCTCTGGGCCTGAGAATGTTTAGCTTGGGACACGAGCGTGTTGTTTTTGTCACATGGAGGAGGGAAACGCAGACAATGCAAGCGCAGCAAGAAAGAAAGATGTTGAAATCACTACAAACTTTTTCTCGAAAAAGCCGTCTATGTCAGCCGCAGCCCACGATAAACATCATCCGCCTCCTTTCAACCGCAAGTTATTAACACGTCGTGGGAAAAGCAGTGGAGAGAGCCTTGCTGTTGTCACAGGGTATAGTATTTATATTTATCTGCTTAGGTGAGGCATCGACAAACATGTCACACACCTGCAGTTTTGCAGCGTGCGGTATTGCAGTTTGGTGTCAAAGTACGCGTCCGCTCGGCAGAGTTTTGTCAGAGGCAGAAAGGAGGACTGTAATTACTGTCTGGCGATTCATCTAGTCACGGCGTAAAACAGTGTTTATCCAGTCGCCCGTGTTTCAGTCGTGGCTGTGGGAGGGGAGGGTTGTGTTTTGCACAACAGAGACAGCCAGGGCAATCGGGAAAGGATTTGTCCCCCTCTCTCTCTCTCTCTCTCTCTCTCTCTCTCTCGCTGTAATTCTCTCTCTCCCTCTCTCTCTGTTTCTAACACACCCACACACAAATAAACATAAAAAGCTAATTTGTTAGCGCACCCGGTTGCGGAGGCCCGAGTAGGCAAACATTGTGAGGAGAAAACAGGGCCCTCGGCGGCAGAGAGGAGAAAAAAGGGAGAAAAAGGGAAAAAGAGAGCGGGAGAGAGAGAGAGAGAGAGAGAGAAACATGGCTTGGAGAGCGGCCCGGGCACATTGTCAACACATGAAGTGAGGATGCTTTGAAATGAGATTAGCCTCTAAACGGCCCTGCCTCCTCCTATGTCCCATGCATAATTTGTGTGTGTGTGTGTGTGTGTTTGAGGGTTGCTGGTGGAGGTGTATGGCATGATGCTAAATGATCAGATGCATTTGTTAGCCTTTCTTCTTCTAGTCCGGTGTGTAGCGTTTATTCCACTCGAACTACAGTACAGATAGGCTCGGTCGGCGCGTGAGGCCGCCAACAGGCCAGGGTTTGCACTGCGGCCATACGGGGGGATGTGACTGCACCGTGCTGCACTTCCCACACTCTAAAGCTGACTCCCCCTTGGCTTTGGGTCAGGGTGACACTGGACAAGGGGAGGGAAAATGCCCCCTTCCCCCCCGCACCACCTCCTATCAACAACTCCACCCCTCCCCTGCAAAAATGAATGAAAATTGGAAAACAACATGCAAGGTCTACCTAATACAGGAACACTTGCAATATGCTGATGTTTTCTTTTGCACACTGTGTTTGCTAAATTGCCTTTGACTGCGTGCATCGGTAATGAAACTTTATGTCCTTGCGGAGAGGGCAGCAAGTCCGATCCAGTTAGGGCCGGGACCATCTCCCCTGTCTGGCTTTTGTAAGGGTCTGGTTTATTTTTTTATTTTTCTAATGCCGCCATCCTTATGAATAAATGAAGCTCGTGAAGTCATTTTTTCCATATTTGTGTAAATTGCTTTAAAAGCATTTTATCATGTCATAAAAAAAAAAAAAAGCGCAATTGATCTGCTGGGTTTAGCCCATTGGACAGCTGTGTGTTTAGTTAATGGCCACTTTGCTCCGAGCAGCTTATTAAAAAATTTATATATAAATGCTAAAATTGCATAAATTATTTAGATACAGTAAGCAGTTTTATGTTATTTTATTTTTTGTTGTTTTCAGGCAGGGAGTGGTTGTTCACTATGGAAATGTGCCACGTTACATTATCTGCTGAAATATAGTAATATATCTGGCCCAGACACATGTGTCCTCCCCCACACACATGCACAGGCAATGGGGGGGGGGGGAAGTATATATTTTTTGATGACTTCGTTTCAGCAATGTCACCCATATCCTGCCTGATTGTACTTTCCAGCTCTATGATGTTCCCCCATTGATTTGTTTCCCTGCCGCAGCTGCCGACCTCTATTGAGGGACGAACGTAATCAGCGCTGACGCAAATTAGATGGTTATTCGTTTCCAAAATTGACAGAAAAACAATAAAAAAGACGAAATGCTCCCAAATCAATAGATATAATGAAATTCAAATAATCCGAGAGATGAGGTCTCCATGGCAACTGATAATGTGGAAAAGAAAACAATTTAATAAAGGACAGACACGCTTTGAAAACAGATTGGGGGGGGGGAGCCAGAGCTGGCTGAGAGAGAGAGAGGACAACAGGGGTTGTGTGTGTGTGTGTGTGGCTTTAGTGGCCGTAGCGTAGCTCGCCCCCCCTCGGTCCCCTGCGGCGTGTGAAGGATCTGTGTCTGTCCCAAGGACACAGGAATAATTAGAAAAGCTTTCAGGCCAGAAAGTGCAGATTCAGGTTTTAATGCACAAAATTATTTCAGGGGCAGTGAATCGGAAAACCATTTGTTGGTGACCTTCCTGAACGCACCCCCCCCCCCCCCCCCCACACACACACACACACACACACACACACACACACACACACCCCTCCCACCCCACCACACCTCGCCCCGGTACAGGGCAAGAAGGAGAGCTGTTTGAGTTATAGCATATTTGTGTTTTTATAGTGGCAAGGGAAATGGAGTTTTTGGGGGGTATGGGTGGGGTATGGGAAGGGGGGGGGGGTCTGTGTGTGGGGTGGGGGTGAGTGTGTGTCTGTGGTGGGGGCGGGGGTCACAGGAATATCTTCATAGAGTGTGTGTGTGTGTGCGGTGGGCGGGAGGGAGTACGAGCAGCCGGAGAATAGGGGAAGTTGTGTTTGTGTTTACAGATCAGTCGTCAAATAAAAATGATAAAGGAGCCATTTAAGGGGAATGCTGGCGACGGTGCGCACGCAATGACAAAAAAAAGCAGCTGAAAGACAACAATGAACCGGGGAGGGAGAGAGTCAAGCAGGGGCTTCATTTCACCGCTGAAGACAGGCGAAGCGCGGGGGGCGGGTAGTGAACGAAAGCGCGTGGGTGCTAAGTGTCTTCATTTGTAGTCTATTTAAGGTGCGTTCACTGATCCTGTCCCGCTCACGTCTAATTCAGGGTCTCTATGTGTCACTACAGCGAGAGCATCCACCGTGTTTCCTGTAAATACACATTACTATGCTTTCCATTTCCATAAACCGAATATGATGTCAGCTTCACTGTCAGGGGAGACGTGTTGCTGGAGCAAACAGTGAAAAGAGTCAACAGAGAGCTCTGTTTCCCTCATTAGCTTATCGTGACTTTTGAGTATGTACACTCTTCTCAGAGCTTTCATTCGACATCCGTGTGCCATTCTTTTTACATCCTATTTTCTTTATTACTCTTTGTCTGCTTTTTTTGGCTGGGCGTTGGGGCCTTGTCTGTCAAATAATGCTCACCTGCCATTTTTGTGCGTGTGTGTTTGTCCTCAGAAGGGTTTGTTTGACTCAAATAAGGCGATCCGCCCTCTGTTCAAATGATAGCAATAGCAGGTCCGGGATATCAGGTCTTAAGTACAGATACCCTTATCCTGTTAGTGGGAGTAATAAATGCACCAACATGTCCTCACGCAAAGCTTGTGCTGATAATGACTGTTGTTTTATTTGTGTTTTTTCTTTTTTAAACGGCATGGAATTGTCATCAAGATAGGTGCGTGCGGTGAGAGCAGTTACGGTCTTACGCTACGTTTTAAGCTTAGCTTCCGTGAATATTGAGGACACAAGCTTTGTAGCAAAGTGTGCAAATCGTCTGACCTGGTGATGAGATATGTGGAGTCAGTGCAAAAACTATTTGAGGAAATGAGGTAAATAGCACTCACAAGTTGTAACGACTTGTAACACCTGCCAGTGTATTGTGTCATGTCAAAAATCCGCTCTTGAAATATCTGACGAACTCTACCTCCACTGTCATTTTATTTATTTTCTTTCGTCCTCTCGCTATGTTACTGCTTTTAACTATTTTGAAGGTTTAGTCGAAGGCATTATAGCAAATTACAGTTCACGAGCCGGCAGTGCTGCCGTTTGTCTGCCAGGGGGGAATATGCAGTCGTTCAAAGCCAAAGAGATATTTGACATTCTTCAACACGACAGCTAATATTCTCCAGTACTGATATTGCAATGTGAAAAGTGCCCCACAAGTGAGAGAGAAACTAGAAATTCCCCACCGTAGCCTAGCTAAGAGCCTTCAAATCTACCATGCCAGTGTCAGTGGAAACAGTTTTCTTCTTAAAAAATCTATCTCGTGTGAAGCAAAAAAGAAGAAAAAAAACCCCCACAAAAATACATTGTTTATGTGTTAATGTTCACATACATGCACAAACGCGTGCACAAACACACACACACACACACACACACACACACACACACACACACACATTAGACACATGTTATCAGTGTCAACAGCTGCAGTAGCAGTTGCAGGGGGAGTGTGCGTGTGTATATGTGTGTGTGTGTATATGTGTGTGTGTATGTGTGTGTGTGCGCGTGTGTGTGTACTTGTACCCCTATCTCTCTCACTCTCTCTCTCTTCCCTATCGTTTTCCTCTGCTGGCTCTGACCGCTCTAGTGTAACTCAATCTGTGTGTGTGTGTGTGTGTGTGTGTGTGTGCGTGCTACTACTACTGTACTACACTAAGCAGCATGTGGCTTCAGGTCCCTGCCAGGCCAGAGAGGGTCGGCCAGGGGCCCTGCCTCGGCCAGGGGCCCTGCCTCGGCCAGGGGCCCTGTCAGGGCCGGGCAGGGGCCTTTATGCACCAGCCACACACCTGTCAGTAACACACACACACACACACACACAAACATGCAGGCAGCCAGGTCCCGGTAAGTGTCTGACTCCTCTCTTCTGGGCCTGTGTGCCTGCCTGCCTGTCTGCCTGCCTGTCTGCCTGCCTGCCTGCCTGTCTGTGGGGGCAGGAGAGAGAGAGAGTGTGTGTGTATGTGTGTGTGTGTGTGTGTGTGTGTGAGAGCTATAGAGAGAGAGAGAGAGAGAGAGAGAGAGAGTGTGTGTGTGAGAGAGCGATAGAGAGAGAGCAGCGTCGGGGCGAGAGCACCGAGCAGAGGAGGGGAGAGAGGAGTGGAAAGAGAGAGGGAGAGAGAGATCGGGCGGGGGAGGGTACGTCTGTGTGAGAGGAGGGTTGGGAAACAGACAGGGAGAGAGGAGAACAGAGGGAGAGAGGAAAGAGGGAGAGAGAAGTGTTGAGAGAGAGAGACGGTTGGGAGAGAGAGTGAGAGAGAGGGGAGAGGGGGGGGGGGGGGGGGTGGAGAGCAGAACCCA
>JAODTR010000022.1:807070-822299 GCA_025399935.1 Amblyopsis rosae | reverse complement strand
CCCCCCACACACACACACACACACACACAAACACACACACCCATCTTCCCCATCTCTCAACTAGGTGGCAATGGCATTGTTTTTAATCATCAGAACCCCGAAATTATTATTATCGCGGCAATTAAAACTTCAGGTCAGAGGCACAACGAGCGGTGATCAGCGGCAGAGCTGAGAAGTTTTAATTAGACGATCAGAACCATTAATGCACACAAAAAAAAAAAAAAGGTGTGCGCTGGGAAATTAACGGGAACGTCTTAATCAGGGTTAGCGACTCCGAAGAGGAGTCAAGTGAACAGAGAGCAAAAAACAAATCATTTCCGCACCGCTGGGACAAAACTCAATTAAATATGCATGCGGAAAAATGGAAATTTCCAGAGCATCCGTGCCACCGACTGTCGGAGAACTATGGTGAAAATCTGCCGGCTGGGTCGACGACCTGCTTATTGTTATTCTTGTGCAATAAAGGACGAGAGAGCGGCCAGGTTGCGGGTTCCGGCCGGCTCTGTCCGTAAGTGGTGTTTTGACATGGCCGCTGCAGCCTCTCACCCATGCAGGGGGAGGAGGAGAGGGAGGGGAGTGGGGGAGACAGAGAACAGGGCTGAGAGAGGAGCAGAGGGGGAGATATTTGCACAAAAATAAAGATATAATTGTGTGTGTGCGTGTGTGTGTTTGTGTGTGTGTTGTAAGATGGCACAATGTTTTCCTAAGATCTACAGTGCACACACATACACACACTCTCACACACATGCACACATCTCTCTGGAGACGTGAAACGGTTCACTTGCTTCGCATCAGGAGCTGGAGCCTTCCCTATTAATCGGCCCAAAGATTTATAAAGTTATAACCCCGCTATTTAAAGAGCCAGAATGACTCTCGGTTACATATTGAAAAATAATCCCAGGCGTTCCGACATCTCCCAGGCTTGCCTCCTATTAATTAAGTGCAGATATTGCACAGGGTTTTGTCCCGGCGTCAGTCAAGATGTTGGAACTCCGCAGGAATCTACAACAAGCACCGTGCCTTTGTTTGATTAGGTAAAGAGATAAGCTGCACTTGAACAGGTACAGTAATGTCTACCTCACGCACGCAGGTCTTCCAGGGGATTAAACACTGAAACACTGCAGGAACTCAATGGTGTTTGCAGTGCAGTACGGCAGCATCGGGAGAACGATTAGCCTTTAGTACTATGGGTGTGTATTTTCTCTGTAGTGATACACATCTATTTTATCCCTCTTACATCATAACGGTTCTTTCTAACCCTTATAAGGCCTCACGTAAGTCCTTTTTGTCCACATGCCAAAGGGGAGGCAGACCCCAAACCCCTGACAGTCACGAAATCACTTAAACCCTCCATGAAAGTCTGCGCATATGGTCACACAAACAAGGCACGTCCAGTGGACAGGCACACAAAGCGAGAGCCCCGGGAACAGTCGGTATGTGTCAGAGCGGAGAGGTCGACGCGAACCCAAGCGTCGCTGCCAACAGACCGTCCAATAGCTTTCGAGAAGAAGCAGGGAGGCCCGCATGCAGCGCGTACAGCTTAGATACACATATTCTGACGGTCCATGAAAAAGCACCTGCCTCAAGCGCAAATACATTCAAAATAGTTTCTTGGACTTTTTCCTCAGGTTTTGGCCTTATACAGACAGCATATGGCACTCTTTCGCAGACCTGCACTGTTTCCAATAAAATAGTGTCACGGTTAACATAAGCAGTCGGAAAAATTAGTTTGGGTTGTTCAAATTCAAACCTGCCCTTTCTTTCCAAGTCCCAGCGCTTACAGTAAGGACATGTCTCCTCCTTGACAATTAGCACACCACGCTAAAACGCAGTGTAAATAATGTGGCCAGTGTGCGTGTGACAGTGTTCCTTCTCGCCCCGACGCCCATTAATAAGGCAGAATCCTTAGTGGACACACAGGGGTGTGTGTGTGTGCGCGCGTGCGTGGGTGTGTTGAGGTTTGATCGCCCCACAGGGAAAAGTTGTTCGTTCATGTAGGTCCCCACAGATTTGATCTCGGCGCACGCTATCAAGCGCACGGTCGACTTGAGGTAAACAGCCTGTGCGTTACCATAGCGATTCCTAATGCAAGCAACGGCAAGAGAGAAGGAAAAAAAACACCTGGTGTTGTGATCAGAAATGTCCCACATATACGAATGCAGTAGATTTTAACACACCTGGGGAAGTGTTGTTGTTCCAGCCACCATAATATTGGTCACCTGACGTCAGGAAGACATTGGATGCGTCTGAACATCGACCCGCGAAGACACTCCAAGTCCTTATTGTTAACAGAAACACATGCATAAATAGTCACTAATGGGAAGAAACAAAGCACTGTCGAGGTCATTTCCTACAAGGGGCTGAGATTGCAATGCAAAGGAAATGGGTAGTTAAAGCATGAAATACTGAGCACAGTAAACAGAAAGAATGACCTCCAACGCAACACCCAAATGACCTCAATCTTCTTTGGGAGGGTGTTTCTGGGTGAAAAGAAAAAAAAAAAAAGAAAAGAAAAATACCATGGAATTTATGTCTTCCACTTCCTAATAGTTTTTCCAGATGAGCCTTTTTTTCCCTCTCCAGAATCGCTGTCCTCTTAAAGGTGACCCCTTCACCCCTCCCTGCGATTGTCTGACGCCAAGCCAAATTGTACAGTAATGTTCCACTGATATATGCCCCCCCCCACACACACACACACACACACACACACACACTCCAAACCCCCCTTCCAAATGACATAATTCCTTAGGTCTTTGTTTCAGAGAGGAAGCCCACAATGTAAATAGGGTAACTGAGAAAGCATGTGTAGGGAGCGTCGAGTACATTGTCTGGAGGTGGTGGGTCTGCAAACTCGCTCAAATGATATATCCTCCAATGATTCCGCAGCTTTGCAAAAGAAAATGAAAACAGGATTTTATGTTGTGCAGACGTGATTTACATAATGGCTCACGCATGATTGTGCTTCGCTTTATGGCTGGGAGAAAATGAAGACCCCCGTACCTATTGTTACGGAGTGAATTGCGTCTGTAAGAACTTTGTTACCTCTCTATTCATTTCTTATTATAATTTTCTTTTTTCTATACAAAAATTGTGCGCCCAAATCACAGAATACTGTGGAGCGTTATCTTATGCTAGCATGGCTGAGTGAAGTGAAGTGACAGCTACACGCGCAAGACAAGTGCGACAGAGGCACAATAGCTGGCCATATTTCCGCACACCTAATTTTCTCTGTTATATGTAGAAAAAGGAGAGAGAGGGAGAGAGAGGGAGAGAGAGAGAGATAATACAGGCTTCCGTTTGTTTCTGAGTACCGGTGGTCCCGCCACGGCAGTAAAAACAAAAGTTATTGATATCATAAACACCATATTACTCACTAACCCCACCTCTTTGCCGACTACAAATGATTTACAGCATGATAAAGATCTGGACCCGATTTTGAGTCTGGAAAACTCTGTTGGAAGGTGAACTTTGGTAATCAAGGAAAAAGGTAACACAGCACATTTTCTGCCCTAAAAAGGCAGCCCTGGATATGGAATGTCAGCGGCAGCTGCTCGCTCCACATCAGAGGACATGTTTTAAAGATAGCCCCACTTGGGCCGGAATAATACCACCCATTCCTGTCCCAAAGCAGACCCCATCATGGCCATTGTTCAACAGGTCTGCACAGGGGGGAAATAGAAGCTGTCTTGTTGGGTGAAAGTGAAAAACTGTGTGTGTGTGTGTGCGTGTGTGTGCGTGTATGTGCAGGTGTGTATGCAATGTTTTTTGTTTTTTTTGGTACTTTTACTTGTATTACTGCAACATTGCAAAAAGACTAATATGAATAATTCTTACTCTATAGTAAAAGTGAGTTATGCTTCATGACGCGGCATTAACGTCACATCCTTGAGCGAAGGGGCAGGATTAGCGTCTGATGAGATACTCGGTCGCAGAATACCCGGTGTGGGAACATGTCCCCTAAAAAAAAACCTTAAAAGTGGAAAGCATTTCCACTCCTGACAGTTTTAAAGCTGTGCAGCCCCCCAACCCCAATACCCCCCCCCACAAGGCTCTGTAGCAGGGATCACAGTCTCCTGAGGTGAGAGGCAAGATAACGTTTCAGATGGAGTCGCTATAGCGCTGTCATGTGAAGGATTATGTATCCATGTATTTTCTGCGTGTCGTCCCGTGGGGGGTCAGATACAGAGATACGCTGGTTTCAGCTGCCTCTGTGTGTGTGTGTGTGTGTGTTTTCTCTCTTTCTCGCTTATTTTTCTGTGGCTGTATAGAAGGTGTGACTTATAGAGATATGTGTAACATCTCACTCTCTCTCTCTCTCTCTCTCTCTTTCTCTCTCTCTCTGTCCTGCCGGCCTGGTGCTGTTGTGTATGTGAAGTGGCGGTGCTTTTGGCAGTTATAAATAGCAGCTGTAACTGTTGCTCTATGTCAGTTTGTTTTTCCACGATAACGCCTCAAAGTGAATTACATTCTACTGTACTTTAGGTCGTGGTCATATTGTTATCGTGTGCCTAGCCCTCATCTGAAAAACCTGCTTATCGATGGAGAACGGGAGGTGTTTTTACTCTCCGCTGTAAAACAGGCAACTTGTCATATGACACAGCTTTGGCTAATGTTCCTTTTTTTCTTGCTTCTAGCTGAAAGGAGTTTATGCACTGAAAAGACCTCAGGAAAATCCAAGATGGCCGCCAAAAGAAAAGGTGGCCTAAAACTCAACGCAATCTGCGCCAAGCTCAGCCGCCAGGTGGTGTTTGACAGCAGCTCCCAGAATGCAGAGGGAGAGCAGAGCGTGGCGGAGAACAGCGAGCGCGGCAGCTCCCACTACGACGACGGCGGCGACGTCACCGGCACCCGTTTCCCCGACGACAGCCTCAACCTGAGCCAGAGCCTGGAGGACGACCAGCGGCGGCGGGAGGCCATCGAGAAGTGGGTCAACGGCGAGTACGGCGACGAGTCCCCGGCCCTGCCCGAGGGCTACGGCGGCGGGCGTCGCCACGACGACGTACCCCCCGAGGGCGTGTACATGGTGCAGCCGCAGGGCTGCAGCGACGCCGACGACGACCGCGACGACGACCCCGACGACGACCCCGACGACGACGACGCCCTTCTGCTGGGCTCCCAGGACGGCAGTTACCACGACGACAAGGACTCTGAGGAAGGAGCGCCCAAAGAGAAGGCGTATCTTCCGCCGTGCGAGGCCCCGGGTCGCCAGGCGCCATTCTCCTCCCCAGGTACCTCCCACATCCTGCTAGAGCCCCCACATGCCCCCCCCCTCCATCCCCCCCATCGCCCCTCAGAGCCCGCCGCTCTAGGGTTCAGACGAGGCTTTGACGGCCAGAGACATCGTCTCTGGAAGGAGGCGCTCTAGGGTCACGACGTGAATAGATAGTGGCAGCATCGCCATGAAGAGAGATTGGCATGGCGGGCAGCAGGGAAAACAGGCACTTGTCAGTGTGTGTGGTTAACTGTATCAAGAAACTCATATTTGGAGTAGGCTTACGCTGCCAGGCTCGCTTTGTGTAGGTCCAGATTGGCAGAGCCAGGCCAGGCGCTTCGTGTTACCGTCAGGATTACATATTGAGTCTTTGATTCCCCGCCTAAGCTCACACTGCTGAAAGCCCCTCTGTTGTCCTAGAGGAGGTCAGGCTGCATTTGCTCACAGTTCTCCCAGAATGAGAGTTTGTCTCGCAGCTCAGGATATTTATTGTTCACGAACGCGAGCAAAGTTTAATAAGCGCGTTCGCCGCTCGTGCTAGTTGTTAAGTGACTCGACAATAACAGCCCTGTTTTTAAGTTTTACATGATGTTCTTTTAGTATCATCATTCGAGTAGATAAAGGTGGCGCGCGCTCAAAAAGTTAATTCTCAGGTCTTTGAAGGAACACATGGTGTACCGTTGTTCAACCTGGGAGCCAGATCCACGCCAGCAGTATCTGAGAGCCTGACCTGTATAGATTTGAACACCAAACAGAGCAGTAAAAGGGTGGAAAAACAGGTTTCTAATAAGAGATAAAGCACGTTGCGTAGACGCAGAAAAATAAAAAAAAGCCGGTTCTTGTGGTGGGAGAGAAAACAGGTTTTGTTTTCTTCTCACTCACCTCGGTTTAGCGTTTTTATAGCGGAGGATCTGAACAACCACGTTGTATGGTTTAGTGATCTACTTCAGATGCACATGTGCTGTTTTTTCTTCTCTTCTTTCTCTTCCTTCCTTCTTTGTTTACTTCAAGTTCTCAGAAAATCGAGCAAATGCCTTGTCAGCGGAGCCAACTGCAAAATCGTCTGCGGTTTTAATTAGTCATTTTCTGTTTATTTCATGGCCGCGAATAGGCTCGTCGGTAAATATGTGTTTGTGTTGTAGAACAGGCGCGCACCTTTCCCTTCCAACACCAGCTCCCCTGCTACCTCGCATCTCACAACAAAGCCAGAGTGTTTGCACACCGCAGACACAGTGTGCTGTATCAGTCACTACTTTGCTCTCCGCATTGTTGTTCTCCTCCCGGGCTGCTCTTTGTTAATTGTAAGTAGGGCATCTATATTGCCATGTTTCTGCTGCACGGCCCACAATTAAAACCATTCTCTCTCTCTCTCTCTCTCTCTCTCTCTGTCTCTCAAAGGCTGATGTGGCGTGAGCATAATTATGCATATAAACATAGTGGCTTAATTATCTTTCACGACATCAGTGACAATGTAATTAACAAACATTGCAAGATCAATGAGAGAAACTGTGACCTTCACGACGTCAAACTCCTCACGTTGTGGGAGCTGTGCGGCTTTTCTGTCGGTGCAAAAACCCCCGAATGCTTTTCCTAGATAATTTAGACTATACTGTAAGCTATATGAGTGTTCATAAGCCAGGAAGAAAAGAAGAAAAAAAAAAAACCGATGACAAAGATTGCTCTTCGGGCTCAGACAAGCCTGGCCACAACTTGAAATTACAATTCAGAGTTCACGGAAAAAAGGTTATTGTTTGTTCCAAGCTGTTTGAAGGCCTTCTCTATTTACAGGCCGTTAATTACCTTAGCTCAAGCTAATGCACAAACGTGCTGTTCAGTTGAAACAGCCATGTGTTATGCCACTGTCCGTTTACACAAAATGCTTATCTAAAAAATAAATGTACTTCCTTAATTTTAAATTGCAGTGCAAACAAATTACTTACATTGCAATAACCCCTATGATAGAATTAGCCAAACTTTTCTGAATCCACCCCTGTTTCTGTATCTTATTTTGGCTGGCATCGTGCATGCATGCTTTGAAGTGGCAGCCGTTAACAATGTGTCCAAACTCTACATTAGTCCATATATAGCCACTAGCATGTCCCTTTATAATCAGCAACACCTCTGTCTTTCACTCCCGTGAGTGGAGGATCCATGCCACACTGATGGCCATGTTTGGTCAGCCCAGCGAAGATATAGTAACCATTTGTTATCGTATCTGGGAGGAGAAATGTGGCCTAATTGCCTCAAACATAGACAAGGCCTTAGCCTATGCTGGAATCTGTCGTCGGCATGAAGTGGCGAGATACGGGATTTTTCCAGTAGCCACAACCAATGGTGGGCAGTGGGGGAGAAGGGATGGGGGAGAAGGGGGGGTTAGATAGGTGGGTGAGAGAAAGTTGGTGCAATATGGTGAGAAAAAGAGGCAAAAGAGAGACATTCAGAAAGAGAGTGAGAGTGAGTCAGAGAGAGAGAGAGCTAGAGAGAGAGAGAGAGAGAGAGGGAGAGTGTCAGAGATTCAGAGAGAGTGAGTCAGAGAGAGAGAGAGAGAAGGGGGGTAGTGAGTGAGAGCTAGAGAGAGAGAGAGAGAGAGACAATAGCAGCAGTAGCAGGCACTCACTATCTCACTTTAACCCATAAGCCACTGTTTGCCTCCCAGTGTTTGCATGACATCATTAAGAGGCAGGCCAGATAAGGCTGGAGAGGGAAACTCATTTACATGGTGTTTTAGAAAGGTTATCTCCTGTCCGTCCCTGCTGTAATCCTTTCAGTTCAAGTCCAATCATTCGCCTGGCATTGATAGCATGTCACATGGTCCCCCTACTGGGTAAAAGCACACTGCAAATTATTTTTTTGCGAGGCTTTGATGATGATAATACACTATAGGCAAAGGAAATAGATTAGCCCGGTGTCCGTTAACTCGCTGGGCCTCATCTCCACCAACAAGGTCATGCGTGTTTCTTTTATTGTACCACGTGATTTACCAGCTATTATATTTACTACAGTAGCAGTTGGTTGAAAAGTAGCAGTTGGCGAAAATATGGGTACAAAGGTATTCAAAGTACACAAAGAATCGCAATCACCCGGGCCATAATAATGATAGTGATGATAATGTTATGAATAAAGATGACGATAATGATCCATATCATTGTACTTTTTTAATCTGAAAGGTGAAAAGGGAGAGGTTCTTTTTCACATGTTTAGTTTATACTGATTTCTGTTGCACTCATGTGATTCTTTTCTATGTTAGGAGGGTCTGCATTTGCTTTAGAAATAAATCTATATGATATAATAACTTAAATATAAGGACCACTCCTGCAAGATCTGGAAATGGACGTCAATGTAAATGTGTTTTATGTCAAATGACTTTTAAACGTCGGTTCTGCAATTACACATACAGTATGTACACAAACAGGTCATAGCCAGGCCTCGCATAAAACAAAAGACAGCATTGTATTTCTGTATTAGTTAATGTTTAATAAATAGATAAGCACAGGGCATGGTAAATGACACCGCACAGTAAAGCCCACTAAGTCTCTCCATGTCATTTTGTGGTCGTGTACATTTGAAAACAGGGTGGATTTGATCAAATGGTCAGTGGCAAACAAGCAAGGTATTTCCTCTCAAATATCTGATCCATTTCTCCTAAATTTTTCATGCCCTTTCGATCTGGCGGATCTTCTTTCATACTGCTGTTTTGCGGAGAGGAGCAACCCCAATGTGGTGGATGGAAATTTAGGGATTATTTTACACGGCGCGCAGGAGATGTGAAAAGCAGGGGGAGAGTGACCGATTTAGCAATAACATAGAAACGTGAGACAAGAGCTGAAATATTTGTGTATTAATTACCAGGGCAGTGGCTGATATTACATCAGCTCGTGTGTGAGAGATGGCGATTAAAAGGCAATCAAATAAATAAATAAATGAATAACCAAGCAAGGTGTAGAAACCCGGTCTCGGAGGCCAGACCCAGGAGAGGAGACCAGCATATTTGGTTTACACCAAAGTGAAGTTGTCATCTTATGCATTTACTGTCATGTCTGTTTTGCTGTACTGTACCTTGCCTGACAAGCACATTGACACAAGGAGACATTTTTGGAACTCAACTGGTAAAGGAAAAGGCTGCCAGACTTGATGTGCAACATACTGTATTGTATAGTTCCACACCTCTGCTCTTTCTAAGAAGCAGGACAAGTAATACAGAGCTCAGCCTCTTCTTGCTTTAAGGCAAAAGCATTATGTTTCCCTTTGCCTGCTCCCTGATCCCTGGGTGAAAGTTTATGGGCCAGAGGTAATCTCCACATAATGCAGTTAAACTGTAAATTTACTACAAAATGGAGGTTGTCCACTTTAACTGACCACCTCAGATATGTTCCATTTCACAAATATGCTAAAGAAAAACAGTGTAACTTCTTTGTTTAGAGGAAATTGCTATTTTCTTTTTTTTTTTTATTGTTTATTAAATTATTTTTTTTTTACAGAGAACAGTGTTAGTGTCTACTGTAATGCAATGACTAAGCCATGGTTTCACTGTTCATAATCAGCTATTATTTAGTGTATGTAAGGGGATTTGGGTTTAAACATTTGGTTAAACATTTTTTCATATCAGTGGGGAAGTACATTAGTTGTCCTTACATGCCACAAATATATAGCAAAAGGTGAAACAAATATCATAAATAATTTGTTATTAACTCTTACCTATTAATGTTTCTTTAACACAAATCAAACTAAATAAAGTATCACAATAGTTGTGTATGAAAAATGCTTCTCTGTGAGTGAGTCAGTAATTGAAATCTATTCTGAAAGTAAATGTAAATCTTTGCATGCTTTTTGCAAAAATTCTAAAATAGTAAAGACAATGAATTGGAGTACATATATACCTAGTAGATAAATATATGTGAAATGGCGTAAAAATTATACAGACAGAGTCTTTGCTCGCACTTTTAAAGTATGCATAGCAGGGTTAGTCATTCTTGAGAACGCTTACTAACTTCAAGCTCAAATCAATACAAACCCCCTTAGAAGTTCCGCCCCACACATTGAAACGCATTGAGAAGCCAAGGGCATAGTGTGCAGGTATGAACCACATTGTTAATGTTCCTATTTACTGAGCCAGGGCTGTGTAGAAGTGCCAGATTATTTTTGTAGCTAAAACACTTGACAGTGTATTATGTGTATTATCTTACAATTATCTTACATCAGCTGACTATACTTTTAACACAAAATACCCTTTATTTCTAATCTCGTGTTCCACGCAGGAGAAGCGTCCGCGCTGCAAGACTACGCGGCCAACACCATGACCGAGTTCCTGGGGATGTTCGGCTACGATGACCAGCAGGTGAGGGACGAGCTGGCCAAGAAGCTGAGCTTCGACAAGCTCAGGGCCGCTACCTCAGAGGCCTCCTCCGTCAGCAGCGAGGAGGCTTCGCGCCGGGCCCGCTTCTCCAAGTACGAGGAGTACATCCGCAAGCTGAAGGCCGGCGAGACCTTGCCGCTGCCCGCCGCTGCCACACACGCTTCCATGCCCAAACCTCACCAAGACCTCATCAGCCCCAAGCCGGCGCAGGACAAGAGCGCCGGCATGCAGCAGCATTTCTCCGGCTGCCCACCGGCCTCCGATGCCCAGATGTACCCCTCCTGCTTGGACCGCAAGCTGCCCGCCGGCGCGCCTCAGCTGGGCGCCCCGCAGCCTCACAACCACCCTTCCCAGATGCAGAGCCTGGCGTCCCGCGCCTCCAAGTACGACTTCTTCATCCAGAAGCTGACGATGGGAGAGAGCTTGCGGCAGCAGAACGGCAACGCCTATAAGAGGCCGTCCAAGTACGACCTGGAGAACGTCAAGTTCCTGCACCTGTTCAAGCCCGGCGAGGGCAATCCCGACATGGGCGGCGCCATCGCCTTCAAGACCGGCAAGGTGGGCCGACCGTCCAAGTACGACATCAGGAACATCCAGAAGCTGCTGCCCGGGAAGCCCGAGCCGCCGCTGATGCCCAGCGTCCTCTCCGCCGCGGGGGCCCCGGGCGTGCCCGCGGGCAGCGCGGCAGGGGCGGGCGCGGCCCCGGGTCTTGCGATGGACCAGCCGGGACACATGAGCTTCACCGCCTCCGACTATCTGAAGTCTAGCTTCTCCAAGACGGACTCCATTACCACGGGAACAGTGTCCTCTGTGAAGTAAGCCTGCCCAAGCATCTCACCGTGTACACAAATGTCCCATCCCAAGCCCCGCCCTTTTCACCTGTCAAGCCTAGTTACTGTAACTAGGTTGTCGGCTAAACCTATGGCAAAATATTTCCAGAAAGTGCTTGGTGGGCAGTTTGATTATACATATATACAGACATATAACTTAATTTTTTTGTAATTAGTAGTCAATAAATGCAACGATTTACATTTAAAATAGAATTTATAGGGTACTTTTATTATTTAGGCTAACTTCCGGGAACAATTTTGAGGCTCTGTTGCTGTGAAAAAAACGGTTCATTGGAGTGAACGGAGATGACGCAACTCTGTCTTTACATGGCTCTTGTGGAGGACAGGTGAAAATGGGCGGGGCTTGGGATCGGTCAATAGGTCTATAGACCTTGTGTAGCGAACCAGGGCAAAGGCAAGCACATTTCATACACGGGGCAGATTCAGTGTCATTCACACACAAAAAAAGCATGTTATACAAAAAAAAAAGGGGGATTTAGATATAGTAGATATATATATATATATATATATATATAGTTGTCCTCTTGAGGAAATTTGTTTTGGGTTCTACAAGCCAGATACAGTTTAACAAAACAATATGCAAGATATTACATAAATAATGCATTAAAATATATTTAAATGAAAGCATAACAGAAGAAAGTATTATATATGTATATATGTAATATAGGTAAGATATTAAAATACATATAATAAAATATTTTGCAGAATAGCGTGTAAGGTCAGTGGTTCCCAAAATGAGAGGTCAAGGCCGCCTGGGGGCACTACGTGTTCAAGTTTAAGAGAAACATCATACTTCGTGTCACAAAACAAACGGGTTCTAAAAATAATTGTATTCTTGCTGTTGAATACCACAATTATAAACTTTTTTAAATAAATAGAAGAAAAAAAAAAGTTATGCTACTTTATGTTGTCAAGCCTGATGCCTGAGACAGCTAGCTGGGATAGCTAACTTGGTAATGGTATGGGCAGCAAGGTGTCCCAGCTGATAACACTGTGGCCTCAGAGCAAGAAGGTCCCAGGTTCAAACCCCAGTTGTCTCTCCCTTTCTGTGTTGACTGGGTGGGTTTCCTCTGGGTGCTGTTTTCCCCACCATCAAAAAAACATGTTAGGATCATTCTCCAATCCCATGTGATCAGCGATGCAGGTTTAAATCTGGAGTTGGTCCCTGGGGGCTGAGCAGTGGCTGCCCACTGCTCCCTTGAGGGATAGGTTAAATTCAGAGGATGACTATTGCTATGTGACAATAAAAGCACCTTTAGTCATTTAAAATATGTATTTTTATTGTTTTTATACATATAATCAAATAAAAAAGTAAATTCATCATTAAGGTATATGTTTGCTATTTGCCATACAGTAGTAAAATACTCCTTGGGACGTTTCACAAAAGAATTATGCTTTTTTGGGGTCATTGGAGTGGCAAAGTTTGGGAACCCCATTTTGGAGAAAGCTTGTTGATATTTTAACTCAAAACTAAAAACATTGGCACCGCATTATCATGTGGTGCAGTCTGAAACAATTGGTTTGTTCGAAAGTAAAAAAAAAATGCATGGTATTCAACAGCAAGAATACAATTATTTTTAGAACCCGTTTGTTTTGTGACACGAAGTATGATGTTTGACTATTTAAAAGATAATTCTTCAAGTCAAGAAAGTCTCAGTTGTGCATTTGTTGAAGTTTAAGACTGAAAATATTCAGTTAGCAAGACTACAAACCCGCGCCACAATCCACAAGCCAAAGAAAGCATTGTTTTGGTGACCTATGTTGTGTGAGACACAATGTGTTATTCATTGAGCGGTTACACAGTTTAACAACAAACTGCAATGTTCTTGACTTGAACAATTATCTTTTAAATAGACAAACATCATAATATCATTCGTGTCACAATTCAAACCGGATCCAAAAATAATTTGCCTACATAGCCTACATATTCATATTTTTTCCTAACTAAGGTCCCATAGTGCGGAAGTGACTTAGGCTCAAAAAGCTTACAATAACTGACTGTACCTTTAAGTAGGTATAGCTACTGCTTGGAAACAGTCAGCATGGGTTTATTTACAGAAATGTTGTGAATTATTGCGCCATTGTGTGAAACATTAGGTGTGTCCGCCAGTTGCTTTAGACAATGCATGGTCTAGCTTGCGTACAGTAACCCATCCATATAATGTCAAGTAAGTGTTAGCTGGCGCCGCTGAATCCCAAACTCCTATCTGGTCCATCTGCCTCTCATTGATTGTCTCTCAGAGGAGCACATTGGTGCCGATGTGCATCTTTCATACACTTAACTGCTACCGTGAGTCAGTTAGCTTTACGCAAAGGTAATTGCTACCTGTGCGTGAACGCAAACACAGTGTGAAATAGCGCACGGTGCCCAATAGATCCCGATACGTGATGAGTTGCGGAGGCATGCAAAGTGTTTACTCGTGGCAGCGCTCCGTGGAGACTGATTTAGCACAGTCACCACAAAGTGACTGACTTCCATCATTTGGCTAGGGTGTAACAACTCTCCCTTTAATTACTTTGGAGCCATGGCTAACCTCCCGGAGAGTCACAGGGGCCGACTCACGGCTGTCTGCTGAGCGCACTTTATAGCTAGCAAACAAGGGGTTTGGGGAGCTAGCCTAAAATTGAGTGTGCACTATACTGTATTGTAGTGTACTTTATGGAAACAACTGTTTGATTAGTCCCTTACCTTGTCTGGATTTAGCCAGGGCCTATCAAACTAAGTCCCAGTTCCAGGGGCCACATCCTGGAAGCCTTTCTCCCTAAGGCTTTGGCCTTTGTCAGCCTGGGTCCCCAGCGTAGCCCTCCCCCCTTCCCCTCCGTCTCCCCCCTCTCCCCTCACCTGCTTTCCCCGCATGCTTAGCTAACCGGCCTAGCTTGGTGCTTGTGTACCGGAAGAAGAGGGAAACGCCAGCGAGACAGACTGCCAGTGCAAACACTCCCCTCTGGGCCAGATTAACCTTAGGTCAAATCCGGTGCAGAGCAGCTCACGTGTAGCTAAATATCAGTGCCGAGAGGGAGTAGAGCAGGACTAAAACCATACTGTGACTCATACTGTCTTTCTCAGCTAGCAGGTCTTAGGAGCAGGTCTTGTTGTTTCTTAATAATAATAATAAAATAAAATAATAATAATAATTATTATTATTATTATTATTATTATTATACATTAAATATATTAATACATTTATGTATTCATGAATTAATTAATTTGCTTGTTGATTAAAGCTGTTGTTAATTTCATGCTGCTTTTTAAACTTTACTTCAACTGGGTCCAGACGGATTAATGACAGCCTGGCATCAGTGTTGACTGTTGAGGCCCGCAGGGATCATCAGAAAATATGTTTTTAGAGCTTTCTTCAACCCACGTACCCATTATTCAGTTTTGCATATGCGCACTCAGAAAAAATATCCCCATAAAAGATTAATGCCTGTTCGCTGCAGTGTTTTTGCCTTTCATTGGCTGGGAGACCATGCATCAAAAAAGCACTGCTCGCAGCCTTGATTCATATGGCTCGTGAAAATGCTGTTACGCCACAAGAAAATGCATATTGATAGTACCAAGTTTGGATGCGGCCTGTGAGTAAATATTGTCAGTTTGTTTTTATTAACAACAGGCGGGCCCAACCTCACCATTAATCCTGTCTCTTTTGTGTTAGGAATGGCCTGCCGCCGGAGAAGCCCGCCAGCGAAGACGTCAACCTCTACCAGAAATATATCGCCAGGTATGCAAATCCATGCATCCGCCATGCCAATGGAGTGGGGGGGGGGGGGGGGGGGGCTCACAGGCCCACCCCAATATTAAAGGTTGGGGTT
>JAODTR010000022.1:790480-806743 GCA_025399935.1 Amblyopsis rosae | reverse complement strand
CCCCCCCCCCCCCCCCCCCCCCCCCCCCCCCCCCCCCCCCCCCCCCCCCCCCCCCCCCCCCCCCCCCCCCCGCCCCCAGTCCCACCACAATATTAACTGTTGGGGTTTGATACAGGTGCGGTAACCGGGCCCGATATGGGTATGTGCTTAGTCAGTGAATTAGGGAGAACCCCAGTCAGTTTATGCTCTGAGAGGAAGTAGAAGCACCAGGGAGATAAAGACGGAGTAACTGTTTGATGCTAGTCTCGCGCTACTGTATAAACGGTTGAAATAATGCGCGCCTCAGCCTCCGCGGCACTAAAACCCTGACATCAGTGGAGCTGCTGTGCCTGAGACAGATCTCCTTAGCGCTCCTGTTTATCACTTAACGCGAGGTGGACTGACTGATCTAAAAGAGCAGTTACTCAGACCAGCAGAGACACAACATCCCGGGGAGGGTGTGTGTGTGTGTGTGTGGGGGGGGGGGGGTCTTGGGTTTCAGCGGGCCCACAACAACGTCCTCCATTCCGGATTCATTTTGAGACGCCACTAGAAAGGTGATTATCACTTGTTTGTTTATTCAGTTTAAAAAGAAAGGAAAAACAGCATTTGAAAAGCCAAAGTGGCTTTGGCGTTAATGATTACTTCTCCAAGCTGTAACATGAAGGGCACAAATCAAAGCCCTGCCACTGATAGACACACACACACACACACACACACGCACGTCCTCCTCTGCACGCGCGCGCGCACGCACGCGCACACACACACACAGGCACGTGCATACACACGCACACAACCCCTTCCTTGGACTGATTACATTTTGCAAGAAGATTTAATTAAGGAATTTTTAATGAGGCTTCTGCTGGCACCGCCAAGAACTGTTTTGATATTTGCACTGCATAATGCATAAAATTTGTCTAAACATCTCGGCAGTTGATGCGCGGGGAGGCTGTAGATAAGCCCAGATACAGTTTCAATTTCCGTGTTGGGGAAGAAAAAAAAATAGAAGGAAAAGAAAAGATGGGCTCATAAAAAGGGCAAATGTAGACGTACATTTGAGGTGGGGGGGTGTGGGGAGGTTCAGCGCAGTAGCTACGGCTGATGAGTGCACACTTATGCTAAAAATCAGCTTTGTAAATGTGCCTGAAACGCTTCTCCCCCCTTCCCGTCCCCAACAACAACAACAACAACACACACACACACACACAAAGATGATCCTCGCGAAAAACGGAAAAAGTTATTTATCTCCCTCGCTGCACCGCGGCTTGATGTTTTAAAGTGCTTCCCTGGTACCGTTTAGTAGCAGTTTTCCCCTCTTTAAATGCTCTCATGCGCCCACTATTGCCCGGGCGCTTTGATCTGTGTGTCTCCATTGTAACGGGATATGCGCTGCAACAATCTCTGCATCATCGCGGCGATATTAATATTTAATCCGCTCGCTGAATAGCAGTGGCCCATTAGGTTCCTGATGCTGCACGTGGGAATTGTCCAGAGGCGCACTGATACAGCAGGGCTGGGTCACGACTCCCACAGGGGTGCATGTAAGCGCACAATATGCGTGTGCTGTATGTGTGCACACATAATGTGGCTGTGAAAGACACTGATGGTGGCGACGTATGTTGATTCTTCTCTTCCCCCCCCCAACAGCGTGGGAGCCATCGCCCCCCTTCCGCCGCGATATCCCCATTGCCTCCCTCCGAACCCCTACCCCGCCCCGCCCTCCACGCAGCCAACTTATAAAAGGTACCAGATTTGCCGTTCAATTAGCGTAATGAACTCGCAAAGTGATCTGTAAATGCAGCTCTGGGATAATCCTGGGGCAAAAAAAAAAAATACAACTAAAAAGGAGAGAGAAAGGGAGATGGAAGCAATCTATTACTTAGCCCCCTCCCCACCCTCCCCTCCGCCTTAGCTCTGGAAGCGAACGCAGCTCTTGGCAGCCGCAGCGCAAATGTTTATTTGTGTGTTTTGAGTGGTAATTGGGAGATTTTAACAGTGGTGGATGACGCCAGGCTTATAATCATACCAGCGAAGGCAGCTGTGCCCTGGGAAGCGGGGACCCGTTTTAAACCAGCAGCCGGGTACAATACAATCTAGTCTTTTGGACCGTGTGAGATGGTTGGGGGGCAGAACACTACGGGATCTCCATAGACCTAACCTTTCTCTCTGATTAAAGCGCCGTGGTTAACCTGGACGCACTGTGCCTACATTAAGAGCTTCAATTGCAGCCAAATAAAGGTAGTGTGCGGGTGTGTGTGTGTGTGTGTGTGTGTGTGTGTGTGTGTGTATGCGCACCCACACGTGTAGGTGTGTGCGTGTGTTTGTGTGTTAGGGGAAAGGGTTACATTTTAATAAGTGTCTACTTGCTGCTTTGGAAATAAATGGAGCTAATTTGGCGGAAATTGGTGTGACAGTCTACCGAATTGTTGTGTCTGCGGTGGAAAACAGTAGTCAGCCTGAAGGTGTCAGAGGTGTTACTGGGAAGGTGAGAGCAGAAAAATGCGTTTCCCACCGCTCTCAGGAGCAGGCGAGCAGGCGAGCAGGCGGGACTTTAAGCTACTGGTGCGTGAATCGCTTCACACCGACAGATTAGAGCGGCTTCATAGCCGCTTGGCGTGCGTTGCGGAGAGGTTAACCCGGTGCATTTATATGGATGTTTTTCTTAAGGTGCAAATTTAGTTTTATTTTAAATCTTTTTTTACCATATACACCCCCCCCCCCCCCCCCCTCCCTCCCACTGACCCCAACCTTGTGAACAGCATCAAGCTGCCAAGGGCTTTGATCGACTCTGGGCCTTGGTTCTCGCGTCGTCCAGATATAAGATGCGCAGGCTTCGGTCTCTGTCGGTGCTGTAGCAACCGTCGTTGTTAGCAACACGTCGTCACACTTACTTGACGCTTTTCATCTCCAGGTTCTCCGGGAGCCAGCACTGTGGACATGTTCACTGTGCCTACCAGTACAGAGAGCACTACCACTGCATGGACCCAGAGTGTAACTACCAGGTAAGTGCTTTCATTTAGCATCAGACACCGCCCCCCCCCCCCACACACACACACACACACACACACACACCTCCTTTCTCCCCTACACCTCCTCGTGTTCCTCTCACTTCACTCTATAACCACTGAGCCTGACAGTTCCCACTCTCCAGACCTTGTTACTTGTCACGGTGAAAAACGAGAGACGTCACAAAGCCGGTAATGTTGTTGCCTCGACATCCAAGGTTCATTGCCTGTAAACGGATGTCCCTCCGCTGGATAAGAGCCAGTTAGTGGGTATTAAAGGGGCACTTGTTTCCAAAAACCAAGGTTAGGTTAGGTGTGGTTTTTCTTTTTTGTGTGTGCGTGTCATACTGCGTGACGTGGCAAATGGACAATATCAGATCCTAGGATATGCAAAAAACTTTCTGCATAATCTCTTTATATTTGGCCGCACCTGACAAAGATTTCTGCGGGCATCTTAATTGATGTCAGCTTGTCGAACAGGTTATTCATTTTTAGAGCTTAGGGTGTTTTTGTTTTTGTAAACTGATTCTGGGTGCAGCCACTCTTGACAAATGTCCCTTTTATTACAGGGTTAATTGTAAAAATGCTTGAAATATGGCTCCTCTTTCTTTGGGCTCGGTTTTTCTGAAGACATCTGCCATTGCAAGGGGGCCTGCTTTTAATCCCCTTTCACATTATTAATCTTATCCTGGTCCCAGGAGTTGGCATGTATGGCACAGGCAGAGCGGAACACAAGGCAGATCATAACACAGACATTGTGTTTGCTATATAGCATATGGTTTGAGGGAGTTAGACAAACACTGGAAGATTTGTCAAAAATCCTCACGTATATTGTATTGTCTCTTTATTCCCCCTCTCAGTTTCCCTCTGATTTTGTGAATTAAAGCATCTCCAACTAATCTACCTTGTCTGCTCTCGATCAAGAGAGATTACAGCTCAATAAACATAGTTTATATGGTGAGGAGCGTTACAGATCTAGCCGTTAATTTTCTGCGCAAATCCCAGTTCACAGCTTGAGGAGAAGCATACTTTGAGGAATACAAAGGAAAGTCATTTCATGTCATTATTTAGAGTGTTAGTTCAGGTTATCACAGCAATTTCCACGCTCTAGTCCCACATTTCTCACTGGCTTTGTGCTGTTGCAAATAAACCAGAAAAACTCATATATGCCCTATACGCCTCGTGCTCTGTGGATGTCACTATGCTGCAAAGAAAAAGGGGAGAATAAAACAGCAATGGTGAGTTAAAGCCCCTTTCCAGAGTGATAACTCATGAAATGTTACATGACACACGTTCCTGGAATACTACCCCACTGCCATCCTCCGATTGGCTGAGTCCGGACAGTCTCCTTTCACGGGCTTGTGCGTGAGGCAAGAGAGTGTGCATCTTGCCACACTAGTGGGAATCCTAAAATAAATGTAGCAAGTGGCTCCAGACCTTCATCACCACTCGGCTGAAAATGAGATCTTTTTCCCAGTCAGCTCTCTCCGTGGCCTATTTTGGACGCCACGATGGATCGAATGTACCGTGACCGCAGTTCAACTTATCTGCTGCTTACCATAAAATGTCAGTCGCTAGAACAACCTAAAGCCCGGAACATAGGGGGCAGGAAAAATAGAAATAAATAAAGAAGTTATGTTGTGAGGGGTGATGCTTATTAAGCAGAAAAAACAGCCTGTATGAGGTTAAACATTTAGACACACGGATATAGGACGTGACACGTGGAATAGCAGTCCGTAAGAGATGATTACCCTCATTTGTACAGCAATTAGTTGTTTTAGAAATGTTCTTTCTTATATTTGCTTCACTTAGCTCTGGATAAATGTGGATTTGAGCACTGTCTCATTGATTTGCACTTCTCCAGTTACACTTTCTGTAACATCATCTTAAGCCCAATTACAGCAGATTTGGTTGCTGATGGTCTCAGTGGATAGATTGCTCTGGTTTGCTTTATTCTTCCAGACTTCTTGATGTAGGAGGGATTTTTTAATTTTGAGGGTGGGGGGGTATCGTAGCATATTACAGACGAAGCTTGCCCCAAAAGCAAACGTTAATGCTTTAATTAAAAATGGAATCATATCTCGGTGAGGGAATTGAAAGGGAAAACGTTTTTTTTCTTCTTCTTTTTTTTGTGTGGGTTTGGCTTGTTTGTTTGTGCGTTTGTTTCACTTGTCTCGTTATTTGTTGTCGTTGCTGCGCACGTATGAAAAACCATCTGCACGGAACATCATTTTTACAAAGCCAGAAACATCACAAACCATGATCTTGCATGTCAAGTGATCCACTTTTTTAATTAGAAAAAAAAAAAAAAGAAATGATTGGAATGAAAATGGTACAGGCGTAGGAAATGTCTGTGCTCAAAGCCGGCCCCACCGTCACCCAGACAGGCCTTTTGCTGCTGCATTTGGATAGGTCACAGCCTATTTCAGATATGCTAAGTAAATCAATAACCACATTTAAAGACATCCTGGCTCGCTCTATTGCAATGTATACAGCTCTTCCTCCGGACTGCCAATTGGCTCATGCATGTTGCAGCTGCTGTCTCCACGGCGATAAAGTGACTTGTTGCTGAATCTGTGACTGGTTTAAAAAAAGAAAAAGAAACTAAAAAACTACAACAACAACAGCACACATACACCAACCAACCTGTTGCCATTCATTTGTGCCCTTCCTTGGCAGAGGTTTACCAGCAAGCAGGATGTTATCAGGCACTACAACATGCATAAGAAGAGGGACAACTCTCTGCAGCATGGCTTCATGCGCTTCAGCCCCCTGGACGACTGCAGTGTCTACTACCATGGGTGCCACCTCAATGGAAAGAGCACGCACTACCACTGCATGCAGGTAGAATACATGAACACCAAGTCAAGAACGCACACACGCACGCCTGCACGCACGCCTGCACGCACGCATGCACGCGCACAAAACACGGGCATTTTACACACACACACACACACACACACACACACACACACACACACACACACCACGCACGCGCTCGCGCAAATGTGACTGATTGTCACTTATGCAGATCTAAAGCTTCTTGTGAAATGGGATTTTGCAGAGCGGTGCATAATTTATCAGTTTGCGTTCAGCGGGGGCCACGGCGGCAAAAAATAAATAAATAAATAATATTTTTAAAAAAACAGGACAAACAAGCCAAAAGACTGTTGTCATTTTCCTCATTTGAAGAAGTGTCACCACGTACCGTTAGCCTAGCTGCTCTCGGGGTTGAGCGTTTGCGCACGCAGAGCGCCACCATTTAGGGGCAATTCAAGGTGTGCGTGGGGATGGAGAGCCTCACATAGCTGGTGCCAGGCATCGGGAACGCCAGACCTCACGGGCATACCAGGCACACATAGGCGGCCCAGTTTCCCCAGTTTAACCACATCTATAAAAGGGAATTACGGTTCCGCTACTTCTAGAAAAAAAAAGTTAAAGCCCAAATTGTGTTTTAAGAGCAGTTTGGCACAAGGTGTTCTAAGGTAAATACAGCAGAAATTAAAAGGCTGAGTACACTTGTGAGATTTCTGGCTGGCCGCTCTCACCATACCTCCTCGCTCTCTCACTCCTTAATTGGCATGGATAGAAATTCAGTTAGATGTTTATATAAACTACACATTTTTCATCTTTTAGTACCAAGCAGGCCAGATGAAGATTATTTCCCCCTTTGGATTTGTTTAATTTCTACATCTGCTTATTTTCAAGGTGTCACTGCGCCAAGAGCGCTCTCGGCACAGGATGGCCTGAGATATATTCTTTTTTAAACCCCTAATTGTTATTAAGACGTTTCAGCCCTTGTTTTAACAGGCCGTGAGAACCTGCAGATGTTGCCGTTGGTGCTTTTGATTTAGAGAGAAGGTGGGGGATTGGGGGGGGGTCACAGGGACATTTTTTTCATTGTTTGACTCAATATGGAGAAGTTGCCCCGTTTGTGCGGTGTGAAAGGTGCCAGGCACGATATACAATTGCTGCTTTTAAATCAAACATTAGCAGTTCTTTTTCCCTTCTTCCCTTTGGCCGGCTCTGAGGGCTCCTGAGCACCAGAGAGTGTTAAGCTAAAGAACGTGACAGTTCATACAGTATATGTGCCCCTCTCCTCCTCTTCTCTCTCTCTCTCTCTCTCTCTCTCTCGCTCTCTCTCTCTCTCTCCCTGTCGACATGTCTTTGAGTTACAGTAACACTGCGGTGGCTACACTGGCAGGCTAGCATAGAAGGCGCCTACTTTCAACCACACACAACCTGCTGCGACCACTACCTGACAGAGCTATTCCTTTTGTCACGTCACACTATTGTTTCCAATGTGCAGGTTTGGCTGTTTTGACTTGAAACTCACATCGAAAAATGCACGGCATCTTTGGCGCCTGTATCTACAAATAAAAAAGCCATTTGTAGGCCGCCACCACCACTGTAACTAACCACACTGAGCTTAATTCTAACGGTTTTCCTATCTGATCTGTACAGTACATGCACATTACAAAACGCCTTGCATAGCGCAAGGACGATTTTCCGAGCCCTCTCTGGCGACAGCAGAGCACTCGTGGCACACGAGCGCTCTGGGCCAATCAGATCTTTGCGTCTGCCCTGCAGGTGGGCTGCAACAAGGTGTACACCAGCACCTCTGACGTCATGACTCATGAGAACTTCCACAAGAAGAACGCACAGCTGATCAACGATGGCTTCCAGAGGTTCCGCGCCACAGAGGATTGTGGGACAGTGGACTGTCAGTTCTATGGACAAAAGACCACGCACTTCCACTGCAGGTGAGAATAATAATAATAATAATAATAATTATTATTATTATAATTAGTATTAGTAGTATTATTATTAGTGTTATTATTATTATTATTATATTGTTATATATATTTTTAGAGTATATATATTTTGTGTTAATATTAATTTATATTAAAATCTTGCTAACACATTAAATAAATAAATAAATAAATAGCTCTGGAAAGAAATGAAAAAAAGACAGTGCACATATAATAAAATATAATATTATTATAATATGTCTCCCTATGTCTCCTTACGGCTCCCTACGTCTCCCTATATCTCCCTACATCTCCCTACGTCTCCCTACATCTCCCTACGTCTCCCTATATCTCCCTACGTCTCCCTGTGCTTCCCTCAGGCGCCCCGGCTGCGCGTTCACCTTCAAGAACAAGTGCGACATCGAGAAGCACAAGAGCTACCACATCAAGGACGACGCCTACGCCAAGGACGGCTTCAAGAAGTTCTACAAGTACGAGGAGTGCAAGTACGAGGGCTGCGTGTACAGCAAGGCCACCAACCACTTCCACTGCATCCGCTCCGGCTGCGGCTTCACCTTCACGTCCACCAGCCAGATGACGTCGCACAAGCGCAAGCACGAGCGCCGGCACATCCGCTCCTCTGCGGGCGGCTCGCTGGGCCTCGCCTCCTCCGGCTTCCTGGCGCCGAAGGATGAGCCGGAGGAGTCGAGCAACGACGACCTGATGGACTTCTCAGCCATCAGCAGCAAGAACTCCAGCCTCAGCGCCTCGCCCACTGCGCAGCAGCCGGCCGGCGGCGGAGGCCCCCACATGTTGACCACGCCCACCACCGTCGCCGTGGCCGTGCCGGCCTCCTCCTCCTCCCCCTCCTCCTCCTCGGCCTCCTCCTCCTTGGCGGCGCACGGCGCGCTGAAGCCCGGCGCGGGCCAGCGCATGTCGAGCCTGCTGTCCCAGGCCCTGCCGGGCTCTATGCCCATGGCGCTGGCGTTCTCCAGCGGCGCCCTGGCCGCCTCCAACCACTTCTTCTCCATCGTGCCCCGCCTGCCGCTGCAGCTGCCGCACTCCGCCGCCAGCCTGATGGCCGCCGTGTCGTCCGGCGCACACGTCATGCCCACCGACTCGCTGGTGCAGGCCTGCTCCTCCGACGGCTGTGCCGTGCCCACCACCGCCTCCTCCATCATGGAGAGGATCTCAGCCAGCAAGGGCCTGATCTCGCCCATGATGGCCAGACTGGCGGCTGCCGCCCTCAAGCCTGCCAACAGCCTGGATGCAGGTGGGTGGTTGCTCTGCCGTCACTGCTATTGCTGGTGGTTGTATCGTAATGTGATATAGCTATATTGATCATGAAAATATCGATATTCATTTCGATAGTAGATATCGAAATATTCGAAGTAAAAACACAAAGGTTATACATATCAACATATCAAAACAACACGTTTTCAACTGACATATGTCATATTGGACTGGTACAGCAACTGTAATTCCAAGCTACCGAGGAGGCATTATTTTTGGACACTAATGTTTCCCCTGTTAGCTTCCTCAGCCAAACTCTTACTGTTCTGTCTATAGCAATCACAACTACACCAAACAGCCAATTAATGTATCTCTCGTCAAAAAAACGGAATATTGCACTTCCTGCAACATTTTCGATATGATATTGCGCAACGTGATATTGTGATAACTGTTAATAAGTCCGGCCGATGTTAACTGTATCGCGTTGTGTCTCATCACTTTCTGTAACCACAACAACCCAGACACAGGTGGGTGATTGCTCTACTGTCACTGCTGTTGCTCGTAGCGATGCACCGATTTATCGGTCTTAGTATCGGACGATAATCTTCTTATCTGCAAAATAAGGCCAGCCAATGTTTATCTGTTGTGTCGCGTCATTTTTGCAACAACTACAACCAAGACGCAGGTGGGTGATTGTTCTACTGTCACTGCTGTTGCTCGTAGCGATGCACCGATTAATCTGCTGTAGTATCGGACGATAATTTACTAATTGACGGCCTAGCTGCCTATCTGCAATTAAGATGACATTCCCCAATGGCAGTGCTTGATGGTAGCTAAATGTTGCAACCATAACTACCCAGATACAACTGTCAGCTGTCAGATCCACCATAACATGTAATAATGCACTATTGCTACGTATAGCAATGCATTGATGTATCGATTGTAGTGTCAGCCTATAATCGCCCCGTTGACTGCTCATCGGAAAATAAGACCGTCCAGTTTTTATCTTTATATTTATCAACTGAGATGGGGGTGGATTTTTCCTCTACTATCACCGCTATTGCTATAGCGATGCACAGATTTATCGATCGTAGTATCGGCCAACAGTCACCTTATTTACTACCTAGAATATTGGCAATGCTAGTGCTAGTTAGCACGTACAGTAGTCAGGAAATGATTTGACCATCACGGGAAGCACAGCCCCCCAGAAACCATGATATCTGCCCCTCTCAACTGTGTCTCTACATGAGCATGCACGGGGCTGAAGGGTTGGGTTTGATCATGCGTGGAGCTGGGCAGGGTGAAGAGTAGAGTTCCAGCCACTTTCAAACAACGTTGAATGCTTGCTGCGCAAATCGAGGGTACACCTTTAAAATGATAACAGACTACTGTAGGCTATACTGATTATTAATCATATAATTAAATATATTACACATGGTTGTATTGTATCAGTGGCATTATTTTCTTGATAATTATCCACTTTTTTTGCTTAGGCTGCATTCACACATCGCTTGCCGTTCCGCTATTTCCAACGGCAGATATTTTATAACCCCCCCCCCCCCCCCGTAGTAAAAAAAAAAAAAAAAAGAAACAGTTACTTACTTTCAGCGTATAGTACCGCCCACAAGTGTTCCTATTGGTTTGCCGCTATACACTTATTGGCTTCCCTGCGACGGCAAAATAAAAAATAGGACATGTTCCATTTCTTGCCTATAGGCGCCTCCGCTTTCTTCCCCCGACGGCATTGCCGCTGGTGTGAATGCACCTTTAGACACACACTGTCTATATGCAGTCTATATAAACGTGACTGGAAAAAAGGCCATCATTCCCATTATCATAACGGCAATGGTCTCTTTTTCACCCATTCACTTTTTCGAATAACATACAGTACAGTAGCAGCGTTATGTTATTTGTTCATAGAGAAAGTGAATGACGTTGGTCCTAAATCCACATCCTGGGCACGAAGGGGTCACACATGGGTCAAACCGCCGTTTTCAAGCTCTGTAAGGGACACGCTGGAGGAACGGCCTCTCTGGTGCAGGCCTGTTACTGTGGCGATCGCTTCTCAGATAACCACAATCCATTTGTAGATAAATGCGCTGACAGGGGCAGAGTGGAGCCTGTAAAAGTCTCTAACAGTGCTCGGGTAAAGGGGGGGGGGCTCCCGGGGCAATGTGTTGAGCATGTTTCCCCATCATTGGTCTCTTATCTCTGCCTGCGCTCGTTCCAAGCAAATGGCAATGTAAATGAAATTAAGTTCAGAAATTTCAAGAACAAAAAAGGAAGGAAAAAAATAAATAATTTTTTTTTTCTTCTACACCCCCCCCCCCCCCCTTCCTCTATGCAAACTGATATAAAAACAGAAATCACTCAGGCAGAAATGACTCAACGCACCAGAGCCGAGAAACAGAACAGGAACGCGCACACACATGCACGCATTCAAACACACGCACGCACACACACAAACACACAAAACACACGCCCTAACACACACCTGTGATGTGAGACTTTCTGAGATGTGAGACTTTTTCTAGTATTTGAAGCCCCCTCATGACGAAAATAAAAAGCACCTCTCTTTCTATTTGGCTCGAACACACTTCCCATCAATATTGGATATAATTACCTTGCTTATGTTTACCATCTCCGGCGCCACGCGCAAAGCTTCTCGAGGTGAACTCAAGGCATTAAATTGATAATGCAGCGTCTCTGTGTCGCTGTGGGGGCCTCCTGTGTGGGGGGCCTGAGCAGCTGGGGGGGGGCAGAGCATTACAGATCTTGGTGGAGTTGGTGGAGAAGAAGGTCCTGGGTTAGAGGGTGGGAGAGAGGGAGGGTGAGGTGGGGGAGGGGAGAGAGAGAGAGAGAGAGGGAGGCAGCTGCTCCAGGGAGCCGGAGCTGAGCCCAGGCTGTCAGGCTGAGCTCCACCTCTGGGGGGCTTCCAGCAGGTACCACACACCCAGAGAGGGTCCTGCAGATCCACAGATGGTGTGCTTCCGCCCCCCCCCCCATAAGCCGCCCACCTCCTCACTCGAAGCCCCCTTCCGATCCTACCTCTCAGCCTCACACCGTAATGTATAGAACCCCCCCCCCCCCCTCCCCCTCCCCCAACACATCTTCATATTACTCACATTGAGCTGCTTTCTATCTGGCAGCTGACAGTGTTTGAGGTTTTATTTCTCTGCAGTTTCATATATTTGGTTCACAGAATACGTGTGAGAGGGACATTTAGGGCAAAAATTGAAGAGGAAGTGGTTTTGACTTCTCAAAAATGTATGTATGAGAACATTTTGTCAGTGTGTTTGTGTGTGTGTGGCTATTTTCAGGTCACGGTGTGTGTGTGTGTTTCTTGAGAGAGAGGGGCTGTGAAACTTCACCTCTAATAGGACTAAATTATGTGTGCATTCTTTGTGCTTCTGCTTTCTGTATTCTCTCTTTATTTTGTACTAGTCTTCCACTCTAATTCAGCCCTAAGTGTTTTTCCCAGAGATCCAGCCATCTGAAGGGTTTACTAATTAGACACACAGTACAAATGATCTTTCACAAGCTCTGTATCTTATCCAAAGTAATTACGTGGTGGTACATAATTCCTGGATAATATCCAGAAAGCTGTTACTTTGAGGCAAACTCATTTGTTGTCCTTCATTTGCGAAATGCTACTGTGTTACTGTAAGAGGGGTGGTTTGCCATAAACGGTGCACAGTAACCTCGTCTGTGGTGTTGTGTGGATCACAATGTACAGTAGGTAGCTGCTCTGTGTATAATGTGCTCCCGTTTGCTTTGTGAGTTGATGTAATCGCTAATGACAAGACAGGATTTTGTGTTAATTTTGGGTGTCCTTTTATTGACTGCGAAGAGGGTCAGGAGTGTGTGTGTTTGTGTGCTTTGGGGGGTGGGGGCTGGGGATTAGCAACCATTCAGTGACCTCAAACCCTTGCGACCACCATCCTCAGCACTGTCAGACCAAACAGACATTGACACGTCCCCCATCCCTGATGACAGGGCCAAAGAAGCGGGTCTCCACTCCCGTTGGGCCTGTTGTGCCTCTGGGTCATCTCTTGCAGCATGAGTGGTCTCTCCCGACAGTACAGTACAGTACAGTATGGTACAACATAGTATATTATAGTCCATATTTTATATACAGTTTACAGTTTTAAACCAAACTCAAGAGAAATCTAAATGAACAAAAATTAAATGAAAGTGAATTTTTTTGTTTTAACTTATTTGTTGTTCATAGATATTTCTGGCAATATATAGAGTAATTCTTTTTTCTGGGTTAGAAGCTCGCATTTTGGTGAATGAGTTCAATCTGACTGACTGACACGTGCATTCCTAGTTTTAAAGTTGATCCATTTTTATAGCAGCAAAGGTTCTACAGAGCATAATATAATATAGATGATGTTATAGATTTCACAGGTAGCTGTACAGTACAGTACAGTATAGTACCGTACGTTACTGTACAGTACGGTACGGAAGGCTGGTCCGTCCCTTCTCCCCAGCAAAAGGAATGTTAAGGGTCCTCGCCGGACTGTGGGCCAAGGGACACTTAGTTGCCCGTGACCCTCAACGCAAGCCCTCAACGCAAGCTCCCAGTTGCCTAAACAACTACAACCCCCCCCCTTCCCCGCCAACACCACCAACAAAACAATCGCATGCACTCTGTTTGCCATCTCTCTCTCTCTCTCTCTCTCTCTCTCTCTCTCTCTCTCTCTCTCTCTCTCTGTTTTTTAATAAAACACCACTTACTGTCTACTGAAAGCCCAGATTTCTCTGTATAGCCTCAGGACAAATTAATATTTCAATCACTTGGGGATTGGGGGGAGCCAGGCCTCACCTTCCTGTCAGCATTTATAACCCCCCTCTTTCTGCACATTCCACTGTTTATTTATTTCATGCCAGCCACTGAATACCTATTTGGGAGACAATGTGATCGAGAGGTCACGCTATTTGAACCTATCTGATTGGCTGTCAGCTCCAATCTGACCGACATAACCACCCCTCCCCCTCCTTTTTCAACCCCCCCCCCCCCCACACTTTTTTTGTGGCCACGCTCAGTGGCACCGTCTGCCATGCGTTGTCAGGCCAATGAGACGTGGGGGTGCGTGTGTGTGTGTGTGTGTGGGGGGGGGGGGGGGCAATCTAAGGCTGCCACTTTCTTTCAACATTAGCATGTCACTTAATGACCAGTTAGGAGGCAGCCAGGCAAATGAGTTGTGACAAGTGCTGTAGAAAAAGGAGTCTTTCCCCTCATATATCCCGCCTCTCAATCACCGTTTAAAAGGCTTGACGGCCTGACATAATTCCGCCATAATTACCAGTCGAGAGTGTTCTTCTAGGGAGCTGGGGGCCGGGAGTCAGATCAGATCTCATCACCGGTGGCTGTGGGGGTGTGGGGGTGTGGGGGTGTGGGGGGGAGAAGCTCTGTTGTTGACGCCCGCCTCTGTTTGTTTGCGTGACGACCCTAGGGGGCGGGCAGGCCACAGCGACCAGCCACTTCATGGTTCAGGTGAAGCAGGAGCCTGTGGACGGGTCGTGTGACTCCATGCAGGAGCATAGCCTGGACCTGAGCAAGAAGGACCACAGGTACACACACACATCTCCAGCCAGATGGATCACAAGCATATTTACTTCCATACACACGCAAACATGCACATCTCTGTCAAGGACCACAGGTATACACAAAATGTGGTAACAAGGTATTGTTATTAATGTAGTTATTAATGTTCATTGGATTGATATATGATATCTGTAGTGAGGATTGGGACAGTTGGGCTTCTATCTTCATTGATTGTCAGAAACTCTTACTCCTATCAAAAAATTGCTCAGGCATTTACAATGCCATATCTCTCCATTTACTTGTGAGACGGATGTTTACATAAACTGTTGACTCTGATCTTTCCTCTGATGTACAGTAGCTCTAATTTCTTGAGAAGCCAGCATTTCTCTTCCTCATTATACATGCACGCCGTACATGATAAATAGTAATATTTACTGTTCCCATGCAAATCTTGACTAAACATTGTTTACTTTCCTTGTTCCAGTAATGAATCAAACGGACACCCTGTACCGGGAAATACATCTCTTTTATCCTCGCTTATGAATAAGGTAAGATCCATCCATCAAACGCTTTTCATCCCAAGACAAATTAGCGAGACGCAGAGGGGCCTGTTTGTTTTTTAATGTTTCACCGCTAATAAGATGAGTTTGTATCATTTAAATTTTCCAGCCATTTTTCATACAGTGTAATATTCAGCGCACCTCTCACAAATTAATATAATGAAGCAAGAGCTGGGTGCCATGCCAGATATATAGAGATGTTTGTTTTTTGATGAGCTGTTTTGAACTCACTGTCCACCCCCCCCCCCCCCTCCGCCTGCGTTGCACTTTTCTTTATTTTTTTCTCTCGGCTTTCTTTATTTTTATTTATGGAGTTTGTAAATTATTTGATTAAAAAGTCAGAAGAGAGAAAAAGGAAGCTGTCATCTTTTTTTTTGTGTGTGTGTGTGTGTGTCTAAATGTGTATTTTATTTATAAATTTTTTTGTGGAGATTAAAGTGGCCATTGTGTTAATCATACATCTTCTCTGACTGATATGAATGCGCGATGGGGGTTTCATTACGTTGATGATTTAATGACAGATCAGCCTCTACTTTTTTTTTTTCCCCCCTCCCTGGCAAATTAGCTAAATCCCCGCCCTCTTTCCCCCGCCTGGGAGAAGAGTACACTAGCGAGTCTCGCTTCACAAAGCAGCCACTGAACCCTGACAGGCGAGGGGCTGAAGGACCCCCCCCCCCCCCCCCCTCCACATTATGTCAGTTCCACCAGGGTCACGTTCCACGCTACCACATTACATAAACGGGCACACGGCATCTTGGCATGCCCGCCTGGCATCCAGTCAAGCCAAATCCCCCACATTTGTAAAAACCTGGCAGAGCCCCCTCTATTCCGTTTGCCAAATGACATTTGTGTGTGTTTGGCCGTGCGATCCGTTTGGGGCGGCACTGTGCTACCTGTGGCTGAGGCCTAACTAACCCGGCGGTGCCCGTGTTGCAGATGAACCCCGCTCTCTTCAACACCATCAACATGAAGACGGAACTGGAGGGCAGCCAGGGCACCGACACCTCGGAGGCAGCCCAGTACCTCAGCAGGGTCATGAAGAGGGCCCTGCCCGACAGGCCCTCAGAGATATGGAGGACGTACCTGCGCAGGTAGAGCTACCTTCGTTTTCACTAGCAAGCATTGAAGTAATGGAAGTAAAGCGATTTTTATGCAAGTGTGCTAACATGTTAGCATTTAGCTGA
>JAODTR010000022.1:763480-780817 GCA_025399935.1 Amblyopsis rosae | reverse complement strand
CCCCCCCCCCCCCCCCCCCCCCTCGCTTAATCATCGTAGGAATTTAGGACAACAGTAAAAACGTCACTCCTGGCAGCATAAGGAGGTGTGTAAGGAGCGTAAAGAGGCGTGTAAGGAGCCTGAGGAGGCGTTTCAGTCAGCAGGAGCATGCTAGGTGGTGGGTGGGTGTGTTATGCAATGTGTAATGTACAGACTGAACATGAACATGTTTGTCTGCAGCTGTGTTGTTTGAAGGGACCCGAAAAGGCCAACCTTAGCCATGTAGACCATGTAAAGCCAGCCAGTCATTTAACTTGCCGGGTCTGGATTGCAATCAATTGTCTCTGAACTGTCCGCCCACTCCTAGTCAGACAGCCAATAGTGTTAAGGCGTGTCAGAAGCAAAAGCGCCCACTGAAACGGCATGTAGGGAGAATAGAGTCTGTCCACAGCGCATACGATACGACTGTAACAACGTTTATCCTCCCTATTCTGCCCCCCCCCCCCCCCACCCCCCTCTCGTCTTCCAGGCAACACCATCTCCATGCCGACGGCCACCGGCGCCAAGAAGCGCTTCTGGATCATCGAGGACATGTCGCCGTTCGGCAAACGGCGCAAGACGGCGTCGTCGCGCAAGATGCTGGACGAGGGCATGATGCTGGAGGGCTTCCGCCGCTATGACCTCTACGAGAACTGCAAGGACGCCGGCTGCCAGTTCTCGCTGAAGGTCACGCACTACCACTGCACGCGCGAGAACTGCGGCTACAAGTTCTGCGGCCGCACGCACATGTACAAGCACGCGCAGCACCACGACCGCGTGGACAACCTGGTGCTGGACGACTTCAAGCGCTTCAAGTCGTCGCTGAGCTGCAGCTTCGCCGGCTGCCAGTTCTCGGGCAACAGCACCCACTTCCACTGCCTGCGCTGCGGCTTCCGCTGCACGGACAGCACCAAGGTGACGGCGCACCGCAAGCACCACGGCAAGCAGGACGTGATCAGCGCGGCGGGCTTCTGCCAGTTCAGCTCCAGCGTGGACTGCGAGGTCGCCGACTGCAAGTACAAGCTCAAGTGCTCCCACTTCCACTGCACCTTCCCCGAGTGCCGGCACACCGTGGTGGGCATGTCCCAAATGGACTCCCACAAGCGCAAGCACGAGAAGCAAGAGCGCGGCGAGACGCTGCCCACCACGCCGGCCCTCTCCCCGCCGGGCCAGGAGGGAGCGCACCACCTGGGCGGCGGTAGAGGAGGAGGAGGAGGAGGAGGGACGTCTGTCCCGCCGCAGCCCACTCCCATGAGTCTTCCCTCGTCGGGACTCCACCACCACCACCACCACCACCACCACCACCACCCCCCCTCCTCCTCCGCTCTGTACCCATCCGCCTGCCTGGAGCCCGGCTACGGCCACGCCTACCCTCCGCCCCCCCACCCCTCCGCCCCGGCCGCCGTCAGCCTGGACGGCTCGCTCAACCTGGGCGCGGCCGACGGCGCCGGCGGCTCCCTGCTCTTCTTGAGGAACGCGGCGGCGGGCCTCGGCCTGGACGACTCCCTGGACCTCAGCAGGAAGGTGCGCCATCGCCACGACGACGCTGCCGCCGCAGTCACCGCAGCCTCCTGTGCCAGCCCCGCCCTACTCCCTCCGCGGGGCCCTTCTGCCGAAGATGACTTGTCCCACGGGGAAATGATGATGGAGGAGGAGGAGCAGGAGGAGGGGGACGATGATGATGAGGATGACGATGAGGAGGAGGATGAAGATCTCAACACGGATTCGTACGAAGACTCCATGCCGGAGCCCGACGGCGACAAGGACATCGGCGGAGGCTTCGGCGATTCCGTTAACCGCACTGACGCCTCCCCGCCGGAGAAGCAGGGGTCCGACCCGTGAACGACGCGCAAAATAATAAAAAATAAAGTAAAATAAAACCCACCAAACTGACATAACGCCCTATGAACTATGAACAAACTGAAATGAAAGTGGCCTCCATTTGTCATGTTTAGACACACTTCACATGACGAAAAGAAGATTAACAAACGTGGAGAGATGATGGCCCAAAATGATTTATTATGATGTTTACAAGATGACCAACAATATTAATTCAATTATGCATTAAAAATGAACGAAGACACAAAGAATTAGGTCCCTGTTTTATACGAGGGGCAGCAATGTAAACATTTTATTACACATCAGTCTTTTTTGTGTGCGTGCATGTTTGACTTTAAATTATTTTATTTTTTGTTTTCACTTTTTTTGTGTGAAAAAAAAAATCCCAGAAGAAAAACAAAAACAAATCTCTATGTAACTATATATGTAGGTGTGAGTGTGTGTGAGTGTGTGTGTGTGTGTGGACGTTGATATACAAAGGAAAAAGCTGGTGGCAGGCAACATGAACTGTAGCACCCTAATTAAATATAAAAAGAGAAAATTCAACAAGGGGACAATTTTCAAACAGAATGTGCTGAAACATTTGATTCATTTGCTATTATTATTATTATTATTATTATTATTATTATTATTTAGATTGAGAGCTCCGGCCTGTGCCCTGTCTCTCTCCAGTAGCTGCAGGTTATTCTACATTGATTTAAGTGACTGTTTTATTTGACCAGTGGTCAGTCTCAGCTGCATATGTCCGTTCCGACCGGGTGAAAACAGCTCTCTCTCACATTCTGCTAGACTCGTTGGTTTTGCCTAGCACCCAGAACACCCAAGCTATAAGCTCTCGTCGTTTTACCCCCCCTTTCTACCCCACCCCAAAAGCCCCTGTTGAGGAATCAAGTCTGTGGGTTGTGCACTTTTCTCTTAGCTGACAGCTGACAGTGACGATCATGCCGAGAATAGATACTCAAACATATATATTTAAGACTATTTTTGTTACCGTTTGCATCGCCGTTTGCATTATGATTTTGTCCTGTGTTGCTGGTCAGATTGATGCATATCGATTTGTAAGGCAGGCGAGGTCGTGACTAATGACCAAGCAGCCTAGGGGCTAAGGGGTCAAACTGACCCCGAGCGATCGATGACTCACTCAAATGTGAGGAGGACAGACATAGCGTCAGGGAGTGTGTTTTATGTTTGTAATGTACAGGCCGAAAATGACGTCTCAGCGGCATTTGGTTTTTCCATTCACTATGGCTGTGGTTAAGCTTCTGTAACGGTTTTTATTTAATATTTATGTGACCTTCCAATGAGAAACTTTTAGGGTGTTGTTGCACTTTTTAAGGTTCATTTTTACCTTCAAAAAAATAAATAAGAAATACGACATATATCTTTTAACAGGGAATTTGCTTTAAGATGTTTTAGTTAACTTTTTGCTTTGATGCACAAATAGATGTTAGTGTGACAAAAGAACTGTTGTTCTGTGATTTATTTAAAGACTGGTTTTATTTGCTTCTGTGATTGTACATGAAAATGGGCACACCAGAAATATGTTGCCCTAACAAGAAACACTAATGCGAACTGTGATTTAAATAAAATTCTTAAAAAAAAAAAAAAAAAGGTTCATGGCAATGCTCATATACTGTACAGTCATGCTAAACTACAAACTTGTCAAAGCCACACTTTTGGTTTATATTGACAAATGTGTTATACCATAGAGTGGATATTGTGATAATGAAATCTCATGAACTTTGCATTGGAAATAAATCACAATCACAATATAGGGGAAAAATGTGTGTAGATGATATTCCTCCAGATATTGTTTTGAGAAGAAAAAAAAAAGGTTGTACAGTATTTTCCTCTGTAAAAAATGACTATATGAACAAAATGCTCTTTGATGAACAGCTTCCTTTAAAAAGAAAAACGTAAAAAGGAGAAATGAATAATAAAAAGTTAAAAAGTAAAATAGCCTCATCATAGTTTACTTGTGTGTGATCTTTTTACAAAATAAATAAAAAATGTGGTTCACTCTAGAATTTAACAGAGACGCTACTGTAGCAGATATGTTGTTCATATACTGTCAGCAATTGAGAATCAATTTTGTACTTTTTGCATAATTAAATCCTAATATAATTTTGTTCCTCAATGTTAGAAGCTCACAAAAAATACACTGATATATATATATATATATATACATGGATGTTTCTGATTAATTTAACTATTTGTTTTATTCATTTTGCTTGTAATTTTTTTTTTTTTTTTTTTTTGCATTAATTCATATTCTTGGTTTCCGGTCCTTGTTGTTGGCATGCCTTGTTCTCAGACACACACAATGGTCCGCCTGGACACATCATCTTATTTGTTTTGTTCTCGTTCAAATAGCTACCGGGCTGGGAGACATTGTGCACTTGAAAACCATTTGTGTGTGTGTGTGTGTGCGCGTGCGCGTGCGCGCGTGTGTAAAATAGTAGGATTTGTAAAAAGTTGGAAATAAATAAATTATAATTATGCTAACGATACACACTGTATGTACTGCCTGGTGCTTTAAGATGAGGACTGCCGGCTAAAATGGGGTTACGCAAGCTAAACCGAATGTCTACAGCAGCGGTCTCTCCCAGTGGGATAGAGCGAGATATGTGTTTGCCTGCGTGCGTGCGTGCGTGGTTTCGTCCATTGGGGAAGACAAATGGACAGCTACTGTAAGACGTCAGGCTCGCGGAAAGCAACCTTAAGCCGCAAGGCTGTATTTCATATTTCATGACTTCATGCGCTATCTTCCCCAGCTTTGCTCCGCTGTACAGACTGAACTGAAATAGCTTGTCCCAGGTTTATTTGGGGCGCCTACCTGCATCTACACGGGTGGAGGACTCAACTGTGTTTGGGTAGAGGAGCCAACTGTGTTTGTAGCTTGAGGCTCGCACCCTGTGGTGACAACCCAGGATCAGAGCGGGACACCGTTCATTTCTTGAAGCCTGTCACTGGCAACAAGATGGCCTCCCGTGCCCTGTTCAGTTGTGACGAGGCACACCTTGAAGCTTTAACACTTTTTATTGCACTTTTCCTATCAGAATACATTTGTCAACACCGTGGGAACATGCCAGTATTCCACACTTGGCGACATGCCAGTATATCATAGCATGTGCACACACACTCCCCTGTTATTTAACATATTGTCAGTGGCATTATTGACATGCTGTGAGCAACAGTGATACGAGCGTGCGCACGTGACATGCGCCGGCTCTGTCCTCCAGACTACAGCTGCTGCCACCCCCCCCCCCCCACTCCTCCTTGTGATGTTCCTTTAAATAAAAAACGGGTAAAGGCATCACCATCTGTCAGCCAGCTGGCATCCTGTATATAATCTGCCAGGGAGGAGGAAAGGAGAGAAAAAAAAAGGAAAAAGAAAAAATAGAATAAACACGAAAATTATATTACACCAAAACCAGACGGAAACGACCTCCAAACCGGTCATAGACTGCTGCTGCCTGCCACCACCACCACACCGCTCTGCTGTTTTAATTAAAGGGGTGGGGGGTTATAAAATAAAGTGAGATGTATTAAAGCGTTTCTGTCAAATATATTGCACTTTTGGACGAAAAGCCATCTCCAACTTGCAGTCAATTTGGCATGATTGAATCTTCAGAGAGAGAGGTGAGGCATTTTATATGGAAATCAGGAAAAAAAAATAATAATAATAATAAAGAAATAATATGGTACTACTTGAATTTGCCGTCCTCAGCGCTACTGTCGATAAAGTAGCGTGATGCGTGATTCCACTTGGATACAGCACTGTTCATCTTCAACGTGCTCTATTTATGCTTTCCATTTTGTTTTTGCATGTCATGCAAATATTGAGCTTTTCACTCAATGAAATAAAGCTACTGAACAAACGTGTCTGTTGCGGTGCTGGTGTCTGTCGAACTATCTGGAGGAATATGAAGATTAATTGCATACATTTGTTTTAATAAACGTTACTGACGCATGGGCCGACAAGAGGAAACGCGCACGTGCGTGTGTGTGTAGTTTTCATTTCATATGGTTTAATAAGAATTACTGACATGTAGGCCAGTGTTTGTGTGTGGATTTGTAAGCCTCCTCTGGTGCATCCAGGTTTGATGTGCCAGACACAGGTTGTGTGTGTGTGTGTGTGCGCGCATGTGTTCGTGTGTGCGTGTGTGTGATTGAGACAGAACAATTGGGGGCAGGGAGCCCGTGCGACAGGTGTGCGCTGCATATGTGGTCACATGATGCCTATAGGGCCCAAACAGATGAAGCGCTGCTTAATGGCAGCTTTTATTAAGTTCACAAAGCGGGCAGGGAGGGGGCTGAAGCAGGTGGCTCCGTACTGTACCAAGGAGACTGAACAGGGCGGTGTGTGGGGGTGCGAACGCAGAAGAATACAGAAGTGGAAAGGCTCACAAAGCACTCAAATGTTCAAACGGAGTAAAAATCGTCACCAGCGACAGCGATCATACCGTGCGTGCGTGTGCGTGTGTGTGCACATGAGAGAGAGAGAGGGAGAGAGACTCAGAGCCCTAGCTGCCATGGCCCATTTAAGGCAGAGTGTGTGAGATGAAGCTCTTTCAGCGGTCTCCTCTGGTTAGCTCTCCCTGTAAATCTGTGCCATTTGCAATAGATGTTCATTTGTCTATTTTTGCATGCATGCGGGGCTTATTTTGGAAAGACCCTGGTCACGCGGCAAAGCGAGGGGGCTCAGTGAAAGAAGCCCACGCTGCCATTTGTAGCAGCTGTTGCGGCCGAGACACCCCTGAGGAAACGGAGAATTGGACACACATTTGGCCAATTTGCCATTAACAAGACCTTATTGAAGGCTGGGCCATCGTGTGCACAACAACCGCATGTGTCTTGGTTGCTTTCTGCTATGCCGCCTGAATATCTATGACTTGTGTGTGTGTGTGTGCGAGTGCTCGTGAGCGTGCTTGTGCCAGATATAGTCTTGGAAATCAGCTTAATGTAGCCAATCTGTGCATTTCCTGTGTTTACAACTCCATCAGTTGTTCTCTTACTTTAACACGTGAACCCACCAGATATGTCAATACAGCATAACATACAATAAAGTACAGCAGCAGTTTATCAAACACTGTCAAACAGCCAAACAGATAATGTCAAATATGTTTCATGAGCCTCATCAAGCATCTTGCATGTCTCAACCCACAGTGTTAGAAGCACTGATAGATACAGTATATATATTTATTTGACATATATTACACAATATATAAAAATGGGTAATAGTCATGCTTTTACAACCAAACCAACACATAATGGGACAATATACTGATTAAAAACTAGTTTAAAGTAACCAAAATAACTTAATGTCCTTAAATTGCTATACAGTCCGCAGAGGAGTTGTAATACAAGATATCTTAATACTAATACAAACGTAGGCCTATAAAGATCTGCAAAAAGACAATTCCATCCGGTTTATACTTTCCACATGTATTTCTAAACACTTTAAGACTTGAAGGAAACTTTTTTTGTGTGTGTGACAGTTTTAAATTTAACCGCCATTGGTCAAAGCGATAGTGAGTTGGTCGACTTCTACAGTATTTCATCATTAATAAATGCTATTTTTTAGGTTCAAATACTGTACTAAGGAAAGGTCTGCTTAGCACTGTTTTCCCCGCAAGTTTAAAGTTTTCTGTTATGCCACACCACATTTAGCCTTTTTTATGTTAATACAGTCTACACATTACAGTATACAGTCTACATTCTTTGTCAGTTGGTAGATCAGTGAAGCTTCCCCTTTGAATAGTTGAATGTTTGCCTGGGTTTGTTTTTGTCAAGACATAAAAGATAACATAACATTCTTTTCAGTTATGCTGGAACATTATGTTGGTTATACACGTACAGTATGTGTGCAGTTATACTCATCAAAAACCAGAAAAACTGGATGGAATCTTTGCCGGTTTAAACAGGAAAATGTTGAGCTAACTTCCTTTAAAAATGCTGATAAGATTTTCTTTCTTTGTTTTATAGCAGCAACCTTCCCCATATGACTTTACAGTGTGGCCCCACCTCGCCACTTCACAGCAACCCTGTTCAAGTTCAACATGAAGTCATTGGGTATCATTTAGTAGTGTGGATGATTTATACTACTGATGTATTTTACAATTGACATAACTATATTTTATTTAAAAACAATTTCCAATTAAAATGGATTGAACCTGTGTATTATAGTGTTAGAATGTTATCATGCTCAGGAAATGTAACCCGGAACAAACGTGTATTGTTGTAATTATTTTATGTGGGGCTGCACAGGACGTTATTTGATCAACACAGCTGTCACATAAATACAAACAGAATACAAAAGAAAGATTAGCCCCGAAGCCCTATAAACAGCTTTTGAAAAACGAGACGGCTGTCGGTCCTGTTACATAAATGTTTACCAAGAAATACAGAACATCGTGCATTATTTGTTTAACTCTGCTAAAGGTTTATCCCCGGCCGTCAATTAGTCATTCCCAGTGTAAAACAGGTCTTTGCCAACAGAACCAACAAGTAGCTGAGAGACAAAATAGTAACAAACGCTTAAAACGGTTGCTTTGTCTTGGCTCATGGCCACGTAGCCATTAGCCTCCAAGTAGGTTGCTTTAAAAATTAGACCAGAGGTCTCTGGAGTGGAGAAAGAGTGTTTCATCACTTTATAAGCTTAAGTCTTTTCCAAAACTAGAGAGGTTGGAGCAAACATCTAATGGCCCAGAGCACAGGAGCCCATACTCATTCCACTTGAATTGCCACTATTGGCGAGCGAGGCCTGCTGCTTTCTTGGCAAATAGAGAAGTTCCTAAGTGCTAAGCTGTACATTTGCCTAATTTGACATGCGTCCTCAGGGAACGGAATGGTTTTCTTTCAGGCAAAAAGAACGGCAGATTGGTTGACAATAAGCGGGAATGGTCCAACATGGTGTTGGCGTTGTGTGATGGCGGTTTGAACATGGTGGCGACAGGGTTAGACAAAGGCGTCGGAGCATGGGATGCTGGCACCAGCCCTGGTATGACTCAATGTTGCGTGGTGACTATAAAACCCAGATAAGCATAATTCTAGCGTATGGAAATTGTGATTTTCTCCTGAAGTAGCTTGAAAGCCCCTATAAACCCCGGACAGAAACATCTACAGTAAACTTGTACATTAAAACTACCAATTTAGCTTGGCCTATTAACTGTGCCGAGGACTAATGATGAATACAGGACATGCCTGCATGGCTTTACGTTCAATGTGGTTCAGGCTGGGTTTAGGCCAGCGGTTCCCAAACTTTTAAGCTCGCGACCCCCCAAAATAACACTGCCAGACTCGCAGACCCCCGCTATCCCCAGAGGTGGCAGAAGCATAACAGCCAAAATAATACTTAGTACAAAATAATGCATAGTTTTTTAATGTACACTAGTAGCAGCACTACTACTAACAATGATTTTATTATGTTAGGTGGTCCCGACCATTAATATATAGTTCTATGGTCCCGACTCCCACTTTGGGAACCACTGGTTTAGACACACAGGCTGAGAAACTTTGGATTCAATACTCCTTTACCATAGTTGTTGCAATGGACTTTTTAGGGTGAAGAAAGTAAAGTTCCAGTAAGACTGGTAAATTTGCAAGACTGGTCAAGGACATATTCCATTTCAGTGTTAAAAATCTTTCCTTTTAAGCAGACACTTGTCAGAGACTATGAGCCTTTAAAAAGACCAGTTTCAGTATCACAGCTGCGTACGTTCATAAAATGGTGGAGGCCAACAGGTGGTCTGATGTGCGCTAATCTTCCACATTATGAGTTGCTGTTGATAACAGATACTCGGAGCCCAGCCCAGTTAAAACTCGGTAATTTAATATGGAATACATCAGCAATGTGATATTTGTAGCATGGAAGCAGGGTATAGGGAAGATTTTAGCATGGCTAATAATAGCAAATGTCCATCATTCGCGTTGGGTTTCTGTTACCAATGGAATTTAGTGAGTGCCACAGTATGTCCAAAACAAGACATTAGGGGTCCAGCGGGGTTGTTTTTTTTTTTTAAACGTGCCTCTTCTTCTTGCCCGGGGCATGAAAATGTGGATTGTATTTCACCAGGACAAACCATGCCAAATTGAGGACAGGGTCATCGAAAGCTATTTTAATCAGACCATCTTTTTATACCCATCAACCTTTGCGTGGCATTTGACGGGGAGGAGGTGGGGAGAAAATGGGGCAAAGCGGTTAAGTGGGTAAGCTACCGTAACTGCCATTTAAACGAACAAACACAGACAGGTACAAAAACTAAAACCCTCCTTTACATTATATGCATTCAAAAATGATTTCCGCAAACCCAGTACCGTATCATTGTGTGGCTAAGCAGAGGTTTCACAGAGACACAGAGCTCACCGTTTGCTCAGCAAAGTCTCACACCTACCCTCCCCTTCGCCCTTGCCCTCCACGGCCCTTCACTGCTTCAGGTGGCGCACGTCCACATCCATGGGATTAGTGTCATGGGCCACCACCACCACACCTGTTGCCCCTTCGCTGCCCGCAGCCATGGCGTCCCCACCGCGACGCTGACATGCCCACCGCTGAATAATCTATTCTCTCTCTCTCGCTCCCGCGCCCGCTTTCATACTTCTCCTGCCGCGCTCTCACATCCGCCGCGCTCCAGCAGGGCTCATTACCGGGCCATTCATAAATAATCTCTCTCTCTCTCTCTCTCTCTTTCTCCTTCAGCATGCAGTGTCGCAACGTGACAGATTTATCCTGCTCTTTGACAGCCTGCTATTGTTTTTTGTGCCCCCCCCGTGCATTCCCTCCGCTGACACCTTTACTTACCTGCCAATAAGGCGAGTAAAGCCCTTCCGCCTGGCTCGTGCACAACACAGGGGCCCCCTGAGCCCTTCAACGCACTTCTGGGCCGGTGGGCGAGACGCTTTCCATTTGGATTTGAAACTCCGCCAGGAGGAGGTGGAGTTTTTTTTGTGTGTGTGTGTGTGTGTGTAAGTGACGTGGACCACACAGAGCTGTGTGGGGGGGCGGGGGGTGTGGGCAGGGAATGTGATCCCTCTCGATTGTTGAGCGTTTATGTAACGAGCGATGACAAAGTGCTTTACGACGTCAGCGTTCGCTGGAACTCGCCACCAAAGCCTTATACAGGCAAGGCTCCCAAGTGACCTTGGGCCTGTCATACACACTCCAATTTTCATCAGGAAGAAGCCAGTATTCGGCTGCTGGTGCTGGCGATTTGCTTTCATACAGTGGAGTAGTTTAGTAGCAGCAGAGAGCTTTCAGAGGCGACCGTTGCCTTCAATGTGAAATAGCACGGAGGCCGAGGTCACCGGTCTGAGCTGGCAAACATTTTAGGACTAGCCTACTTCAGGGTATCTTAAGCATTTGACAACAGCAGGTCAAACGTCTTTTTGTGACTTGTGCACAATTAAACTTTGTCACAAAGTTGCATTTAGGGCTGCAACTATCACGGTTATCATTAGCAGTGTGTGTACATTTTTGGAAAATAAAAATAAATAATCCTGTCATCAGGAATTTGTTAACACAGTCCGCAACAAAACAAAGCAAAACAAAACAATTTAGTGATGTTACGTTCACATTAAAAAGCCCAAAACACAGCATTCAACCTTCAAATGACAGCAGCAGCTTCATGCTGTTGATAGCATCAATTGGAGGGTGGAACTCCTCATTCGTAAGAGATATTTCCACCGGTACAGTGCATCGTTGGAGTTCTAGGGGGCTTCTCATACACCATGTCTGACATCACAGTGCCTTAGTTACACCCACTCACTCAGCCAGTGCAGGTCTTATCTGACAAGGAAGTGGGAAGGAAAGAGAGTTCCCCCATCAAAGACCCCTGCTGCGTTCTACGTGACCTTTACAGTGCAAGTGCGACACTTCCCTGATACGCAGCAGTGTAAGCCCTCGGTGGCTGTATATGCTACATCAAATGGGTTCTGGGCCTTCATTGCAAAGCGTTTTCCGTAACCTAATTCAAAATGTAGTCCGTATGATGAGAAAATATATTTAGCTCAGGGTCGACCTTAAACCGTGAGAACGCTCCATGACTTTTACCATCACTTTCAGACAAGAAAAAAGGGTAGGAAAAAGAGCAATGAAAGTACAAATGCTTGTCACTGGAGTGGCACAAATGCTATTGGTTTTAACTTATACTTATTAGAACCCCACGGGAACATGTAAAAGCATTGTTTTTATTTTAAAAACATTCACAAATGAAAAAGAAGAAAGTTGGCAACCTTGTCTTGTCTGTTGACGGCTGCTCCCTCTGCCTATCCTCTGAGGTCCGTAACCTTGGAGTTATTTTTGACCCTATACTCCTTCGAGCCCCACATCAAGCCTGTCACCCGTTCCGCCCCATCCCGCACAGACCCAGTTGCAGAGACGCTAATACATGCTTTTGTAACGTCACTTTTGGACTACTGCAATGGAGTCCTGACGCAGGTGTCAGGCAAAGCCATAGCCAGGCTTCAGCATGCTCCCAACTCAGCTGCAAGAGTCCTCACATGCACCAAACCCTGGGAACACATCACTCCTACACTGCAACACCTCCATTGGCTCCCTATCAAATTCTGCATTCAATACAAGATCATGCTTCTCACCTACAAGGTCCTTCATGGCCTTGCACCCTCTTACCTTCCCAACCTCATTCACTCACACGCCTCATCTGGTAGTCTCCGCTCCTCAAACTCAGGTCTGCTCACTGTCCCAAATAAAGACTATATGGGGGATCCATGCACTATGGGGGACCAGGCTCTCAGTGTTGCTGCCCCTAAACTGTGGAACCCTCCTTGCTGACATCCGCAACTCAGACTCTTTAATCGTTTTTAAAAACAGACTACAGCCTGATCTGTTCAGGCTAGCTTTTCCCGTCGCTTAGCCTAGTTTTAATTTAGCTCTGGATTTATTATGTAATTCATTATTTTAGTTTGAAGTATGTTGTGCAATGTCCTTGGGTATCTTGAAAGGCGCTTGTAAATGTAATTTATTATTATATAAAATACATAATTGTACATACCTAAATGTAAATGTATTTTCCCTGACAGTGTACGATAAGCTTCAACCAGTTGAGATGATATGGGTGTGTGTGTGTGTGTGTGGCAGATGAGCCATAGCAGCCCTTTGACTGGCAGCTATGAGCTAACAACCCTCACATTGATCCAAGGAGACACTCAGCCCTCTAACCTGCTGAGTGCTCAGTTCCAACGAACAATGGAGTTCACGTCGATACAGCATCCTATCGAGTGTTCTCCGTTTAGCAGAAAGATTGATGAGGTTAAGGCTCCCGACCGGGGGAGCCGGACGGTGTCAGGACCAAGGTGCTGCTCTTGAAAATCAGTTGCTACGGGTAACCCGCCAGTAACAGGTCAGTAGCACCGGATGTTAGCTTAAAGTGTAAGTGCACCCTAAAATGTGTTTTTTTTCAGCTGTATATTTAAATAATAGTAGTGAACTGATCAACGTGGGTGTTAAAGATGGAGTCAGCGACTGTAAGATAATACACATTTAGTCAAATTAAGGGAATATCTGCGTGTGTCTCTGTGAGCTGAAACAATGATCTGATGTTTCTACACAGCCCTTGCTCTGTATGGAAACACAAAGTGGTGCAGACGGCATCGCATTGAAGGAAGAAGGGTTTTTATTTTGATCAAGTTCAAATATACATTCTTTCTCCACTATGACTAATTTTCAAATTTAACTTTTAAATCTTTTAAATCTATGTGAAAACCTGCATTTCGTAGGTTGAAATGCGTTCAATACCAGGCCGTTAAAAATCATCCAAGGTCATCCTTTGCTGACTTACTGTAGAAGTGTAGTTGGAATACTTGCAGGCATATGATCGTGACATTTGAAATGTCAACATTAATGGGGGGCCCCTTAACATTGGCTATTTTTAAACATGTTTAAATACTGTGCAGTGGGCGGAGTCAGGCTTAGAGGTGGGGGTTAAACTTCAATAATCCTACAGCCCTGTTCGGGTTGTAGTTACCAAAAATGTGCACATTTTAGCTGTTCTTTCCATAATTTAAAAAAAATCTGAGAAATGTTCTCTTTAAACCTAAAAGTGTTTGATGTGACATAATATAGTGAAATATATATGAAATGTTTACAGTATGTCGCTGCTTAGCCCTGGCTCACCCCGACTATTGCTCTCAGCTAAATCTTTTTGCTGGAAACCCTGTTCGCAGTAGCGTTTTCACAGCCACCCTGCTGAGGGACCAATCAGGGTGGGTTAGTGAGAGGACGTTCAAGTCAAGCGCGTTTAAAAATGGGTGGTAGAGCTAGGCTATCAAAACAGTTGTAGCAACTAGGGGCACGATATTGACAAAATGTGATATTGATCATGGAAATTGCAATATCGATATTAATTTAGATATTTTTAACATCAGTAAAAACACAAAGGTTATTGGAATAGTCCAATAGTTTCAAAAACAATTGGAGTAGGAGGAAGCAAAACGTCCCAATGGAGCATTGCCAGACCTTATTCACAAAGGTAACTTTAGGTCTGATTACACTAGGCTAGTGTTTACTGGAAATCTATCTTTCCCTGATTACAAGTAGCAGGTATATACTGTTATATACTGAGTCTTCTTTGAGGCCAACTATTGCTCTGTGATGGCAGAACTGCTGCAGTGGCTGGCAGGTAAACAATTCCCTTTAAGATTGGGATGGGACTAGGATACAGGCAGAGGTGCACTGCAAAAGACACCAATGTGATGTACAAGTGCATTTATTACAGTAGGCCCCTATAAATCTAAGGTTAGCCTGAACTCCAGGCAGAGGTTAATGGATTACAAAGGGATGCAGTATCGAACCTCTGAGAAGTTTATACACCTCATCAATATGTGAAACACTATTTATCATCCAGACCTTGACAAATTAAATTCATATACTTGATAATGCATTGGAATATTCAGAATGTGTCGCTAAAAGAAAAACTGCCTTTTCTCCCCCCAGACCAACATTTGTTAGGACCAGAGTTTATTAATGGTGTCCTGATAAGTCCATAGAATAGTCGACTGCTTACTCTGAGAAAAGGAAGGCAAATGTTTTTTATCTTTATCTTAAAGAGCAACTGCACCCTAAGAGTTGTTGAGCTGTAAACTAAATAATAGGACTGAACTATGATGAGACTATGGAATACTGACAAAAATCTGCAAATGGCTCTACACGTAATGTCATGACATTAGAAGTCCCCCAGGGCCCTTGCTGGCTTACAAGTGTATTTTTTAAACAATTGCCTTATCAAATTCAAAGGTATAGCAAGTCAATCTGGAGAACGCTATAGTTGATATTTGAACTTGATCCTTTCAAGAGCATCTCTCCCTTCAATGCCATGGGGTGCTCTGCCCCACACATTGGAAATGCATTGTGAAGGCTAGTTACTGTATTGTTGTGGGCGGACTGCATCGTTTTGTTTGTGTTAATATTAACGGACCCAGGGTTGTACCAGACTCTTCTTTCAGCTTGCAGAAGAACGGTAAAATAGCAAAATACAATCACCTACTACAGCTTTAATGTTAATTTGAGAACTCCTCTCAGCACCTCCCTCACTTTCTAGTGTTTATCAAAATGGTATGTGTGGGTGGAGTCAAGCTCAGAGATAGGAGTTAAGATAGTTATCTTCTTGAGAAGTAAAATCCTGGTTCAGCCTTTATGATGAAAAACTTCCTGAACACCAGTGTGTAGATTTATTTTTAAATACAAGTAATTTTTACACTTATATACTGCAACTCAGGATCATTTTTGCTCATGTAAATTAAATTACAGTACAGCATATTGTTAATTAAACTTTGTAGATTAACAAATGGCATGTAAAAGGTTTATTTTGTCCTCTTCAATGTGAAATTAATACCACCGTATCTACTGTGATAAATCTATCTATCACATCTAAGTATGTACATTCTGGTTGATACTACAGTTATACAGTAAGCAACTTACAGTGGACAATCTGGAAATATACCTTGTAAATGTTCACAGATTTCACTCCCAAACAATCTCATTCATTCACATATAAATTCAGTTTTCATCAAACAGAAACCAATGAAAAAAAGAAAGAAAATCCCCAGGTAAATTAATTTGCTGTATTTTACTGTATTATATATAATTCTGAAATGTTTAACCTGATGTGGTGCCACAGAGAATTTGTCCCTCTTCCTTTGCATGGTTTCTATGACGACTGAGACAGAAGTGAAAATTCCGCCAAAGACAAGCCGACGCCCCTTCTTCTAACCCGCGGCCTCTTTTTCTCCTCAACCCAGAGGCCAAGTGAGTAATTCACTCAGGCTAGTATTCATTTGGTACTTTCTGTTTCAATCATGGGGTATTTCTTGCTTTTCAACCCCGGTTCCTGACGCCCACCTCTGCCTCATTGCACCCAGAAGGAAAGGGAAGACAGACAGATACAACTTCTGCAACTTCCACCAGCGTTCATCTCCACTGCAGTTTCATTACAAAGTATCGCTGCCCGTTTCTGCGCAGATTACTCAGACCCCGCATAATTTGGACCAGAGGGTTTGTCACAGAATGTAATGTGATGCAGCAGGGGGCCGCCACTATTAGATTTCCGCTTATAGCTTCCTTGACATTTCAAGCCACATGAACGAATACATTTGTTATTTGTTGATTATTTCATTATTAACACACTTCACAAACCAAATCAGCTGACCCGGCTGGAGACAGATGCAGCCGGGGCAGCTAGGCCGGCCTGGCACGCGCGTACACACACTTCAGCCCTGGGTCAGAATGAGAGAGAGAGGGAGGAGAAAAAACATTAATCTCTCCCTCCCTCCCTTTTGAGCACAGGAGCGCCATGACACCAGCGTGGAACAAAGCCCGTCATCACATTGTAATCTCAAATTTCAGGGCTTTTATTTCACCCAAATGCCAGGCACTCGGCTGGCCCTGTGAATTATTGACAAACTGACGCAGATGCAAAAGGACACATGAAAGGAGGCAAAAAAATGAAAAACAGAGAGACTAAAAGCTCCTGTCCTGGAGGAGCTTGTCGTGTCCCCCCCCCACGCCTATCGCTGCTAACAGAGAGGAAGGTTCCCGGCTGTATCACGGCCACGACCCCTGACACACAACTATCAGACAGAGGAGAGCTCCACTGAGGACTCCTACATCATTGGAGAGGGAGAGGGAGGGAGGGAGGGAGGGAGGGAGGGAGAGGGAGAGAGAGGGAGGGAGGGAGAGCGAGAGAGAGCCTTTAAAGAGAACGTGGAACACATGAGGAGATAAAGACCACTGCATACAGTATTGGATGTGCCCTTAACGTGTCGTCCCACCGAAACCTTCACAACACAGTGCATTGGCAGCGTGGGCAGGCCGCTATTTGGTTTGCATGACGACGGCGACAACGATGGAATAAGATGGCTGCTGCACACGCTTGTGATGGTTCACCCGCTGGTGCCCGTCCGCATAAGAGCGGGGGAGCATGCCACACTGGAGGGTGGGGGCGGGGGGGGGGGGGGGGGGGGCCG
>JAODTR010000022.1:719659-756185 GCA_025399935.1 Amblyopsis rosae | reverse complement strand
CCCCCCGAGCCCGAAACGCCACACAGTGCAGTTTGTGACAAACCTCGTGCAGGCGGAGGATTCGTATGTCTTCCACGTTGGTGTCGAAGGAAGCAGATGTGTTGCATGTGTTTCCCTTCGCTATCCAGATGCTACGGTCACACGTGTGCTTAACAACAAGCTGTGGACATCAAGTGTTGTCTAGGGTTGTCTCTTTTCTGAGGTACATGTACTTAGAGCCCGGTGACCATAAAGCAATTTACGACTGGTGTTATCTTTTTTTTATATATATATATATAAATAAATAAATAAAATAAAAATTTGAAAGTAAGCAAGCAACATTTCATCCTTGCACTTAAGTTCTGTAGTTCCTGATGCGGTGCGTTTTTATAAACAATCACTCAGCCCGGTACACTTAAACATTAATGAGTCTCCATACATGACTATAAAATTCAGCACAAGGAAGAACTGCAATATGGTTAAAAATTATGATCCCATCATCAAGACCCATCGCGCGTTTTGGCTGCTAGTCTTTTGACAATGTGTAATAACTGGCTGTCCGTTCTCGCTACACGTGAGCCCGTTAAGTCTTCTCTGTACGTTAAGTCTTCTCTCGTACCAGAGCCTCAACACTGTAGCAAGGCAAGTCTCTAATCTAGTTTTTTTTTTTTTTTTTTTAAATGGGACAGCCATTTTGTGTCGGTCCCCGAATCAAAAAGGACAGTTTGCTGATGGTGTTGTTGCCGTGGGAGGAGAGGGTGCCGAGCGGGTTTTACCTCTGCTGCAGCCAGGTCCTGGGACAGCTGTTGGATCCTCTGCTGTTGCTGGACCAGAAGCTCCTGGACCGAGGCCAGGGTTTGCTGGAGCTGAGTGACTGCGGACACACACACACACACACACACACACACATTAATCCAGGGGTTTGGCAAAGGGGTTCATTCGTTTTCAATCATTTATTCCTGCACATTCGACAGCATGTGACGTTATTATTTACTGTATTTTATATAGAATATTGGAAGTATTTTATCTTAAAATGTGATCCCAGTGACATTATAGAGTAATTAAGAATAGTACATCAAAACTGCACACTTACACGAGACAGAGATTCAAAAACGTGTAAGGAAATAAACAAAGGTTTGTGATTTTGGTGACTCATAACTGAATATATATTTCTATAAATTATGATAAGTGTAGGATGTACTGTAGACTGATCCAAAATGCACTTTGAGTATTGCAATCAAAGCCAATAACCAGTAACTTTAGCCTGAGCTTTTTAGTCATAGTTATTGGGGGCGGGTGGGATTTCTGCGTATAGGATGGAGATATTAATCTCAAGTGTCTGAACTTAAATCAAATAACAGTCTCTAACCTTCCATTACCCACCCAGACACTGCCATCTAATGCATCTTAAATCCTCAAACGATCAACAAAGGGAAAAAAACAAGGCTCTCATTTGGGAGGAGGCTGCCAGACAAAATGTCCCCCCTAATCCCAATAAATATTGCTCTTTTTCCATTGACTTTGAAGATTGAATTAGTTCAAGTGTTGGTGTTGGAAGACGGTGTATGATTTCAAATAAGACTGGGTGCAGTTTGTTGCCCCTATGCTCCTATTCAAGCCTGTATTACCAAACAATGCATTAAGTTTCCCCGAGCTGATTATATTACAGAAAACCAATAAACATTCATATAAATCAGGGGCGTGTAAAGTGTTAAATCAAGCCTAATAGGATTAACATCAACAGATATTGTGTCGGTCCACTGGCAGGGTTGTCAGCCCACTGGTTAAAAGCTTGCATGCACTCCCGATCACCGGACAGGATGCGGGGAAGCCTGCTCCCTCATTAACCTGTACCGGGACAAAGGATAGGAGACTACTCCTTTTGTCCAAGCAACACAGAGGTAATATTTGATCTTTCAAAAGAAAGCCAAACTCTTGGTGTCAGACACCTGTGTTTTAGATGGGTGGGGTTGGATCAATGTGGGTGTGCCGCTCAAACGTTTGATCTTTCCACAGTTGCAAAATTCGCCGGGACATGCCGGATTAGTGCAAGGACAACTTCAGAAACGAGGACAGCCACTCCACTCCACTCCAAACCCAAGCCTTCTTTAAGAAGGTGTTAGCGACGGGGTGTGTGTACCACACCGTAATGGGGCAACTACGGAGTTGCACCCATTGAGCCCCATTAGGCCCCATTGGGTGCTCCCCACCCAACCACAACTCAGATCCCAGATGTGCAACTGCATTTGCCAGCCAGTAATGTTGCCTTTATGCGAGGCCTTTTTGAGCCAGGGCCGAGCTAAACTATTTACAGCCCGCTCCTTCTCAAGCCGGGCCGTAATCTCTGCCTTCTTTGTATTGCTGAGACACTTGACAAAAACCGAGATCCTTCCTGCCCTCGGCCATCACCGATATGAAGACTAATGAGGTCAACGACTTTGGCCAGGCATGAATCAGAATAAGGCTTTGTAGCTGCAACAAGCCATGTGTGAGTGAGAAACAGAGTCAAAGAGAGACAGAGTCAGAGAGAGAGAGAGAGAGAGAGAGAGAGAGAGAGAGAGAGAGAGAGAGAGAGAGAGAGAGGTTCAAACAGCTGGGGGGAGGGCCACATTGTGCATCCAGTAAATTATTCAGTAAATACCTTTGTATAATGTACACTACATATGTCCGAGCCTGTGCCCGTCTTTAATGGCCAGCTGGTCACCAATATGGCGCCCGACGACAGAGAGAGCAACCCGACAGCCACACAATTCCATTACAGGCCGGATTGTGCTGAAGTGCTTCCAAGATCCATTCATTAATTGTCTGTGTGAAGTTGTAGGCAAAATCATAATGGGAGCCAAGGCCTGCAGTCTAGAGCAAGGGGCTGCTGAGAGAGACTAATGTAGTCCCCATTCAAAGGGATACATCACTTCACTGCACCCGGCACTAGAGAAATACATGAACTTTAACAAAAGGGGGTTCAAGCAATTGGCAGCAGCCAGGCAGTCGGCCGCTATTACTCAGTGCAGCGGAGAGAAAGAGAGAGAGTGAGTGAGGGAGAGAGAGAGAGAGAGAGAAAACTCTCAGCGTAATTGCAACCCCTCTCCCCAACTGTTAACTACAACAGTCATTAACTACAATAGCTGCATGGCTACTGCAGTCACAGCAAATTAGCTCCCCGCACTGGCAGAGTGAACCAAGGACCCGCGGTTTTCCTTGACATACTACAGTACACACCATCACGGAGAGGAAAAAAAAAGGAAGGAGAGCTCTTATTGTAAAAGGAGCTGAGCACCAGCACCACACCATACACTGTAGGGTCTGTGACGTAGCAGAAAGAGAATGACACAGTGCCTAGCCCCACAACAGGTGGCGAGACAACCAGAGGAAGTGTTTTTGCATAATCGGGCTAAAATGACCATAAAAGAGCTCGTATTTGTTAATCAGATTGAGGTTGGCGCGCCTTGCACGCGATGTCACACACTGGACTGCAGCCACTCCGCCAAGCTAACAACAGCGCCGGTGTGACTCTTATCAAATCACCAGAGTCGCCTTTTGAAACAAAAACAAAATTGCAACACACTTGTTGGCAGCTTTCATGAGTTGAATTAAAATATATATATATTTTTTTAAAGGGATAAGTATTCTGGCAAATGTGTTCAAATCTGAGAACATGCAAAGATAATATATACATCTGACAGGCATGACAGATGCTAATGAAACAGCATAATTATTGAAGAGATGTACCTTGGGCTGGCCACAATAAAATACCTCTAAAAGGTGCAGTTTTATCTTAAAATACATTCTGGTGAAGGGCCAAAACAAAAATGTTGCTTTTATGTTATTGTTCAACATATGCGATTCACGGGAACCCTGCATTGCCAGTTTGTACCAGCAATCATACAACTAAGCCACTAACTAACTTGCCACTTCGGGGAAATTAGACAATAGGTGTTTACTTTGATCTTACGTGATTCCTGTCAAGTTAATTCAGAGCCTGGGTTTCTACACAGAAACATTTGTTTGCCATGGTTTCCGTTTAGCCATGTCCCCAACAATGCAGAAGTTGGGAGTCATTGACTTAATTTTACAACTTTGGAGACAAATTAAAAAAGGAAGAAGAATGATGTTGTCCTACTACTGGGTAATATTACGGGAAGGCCCATTAAACCTGACTCAACTGACAAATATCAGAAACTATTTACTTGAACCCAAGGGTATTTTATATATTAAAGGGATTATAAGAATTCATGCAAGATATTATATACTAATAACAGTGTGTATATACAATATACATTATATGGCCTATATTGATGACAAATAATGACAAAAGTGAATAATGTACTTTTATCACAGTAACCTCAACGTGCTACCAAAAGAGGGCTACACGCCTGTCCTCTTTAGGTAGTAATGCTTTGAGTGAATGTGGCCGATTCACACAGCTTGCTCTCTTTTATAGCAGAAGCAACGTGTGCATTGTATCTCCAAACCGACAGTCTAATCAACTAAATAAACTCAGACGTTGTGTGATTTTATTTTGAATTCACCCCCCCCCCCCTTGTTTCCAGACTAGCCAGGAAGAAAGTGTAGCACTTCCAGGTCGATGGTCAACGAAACCATGCCCTCCGCGAGACCCCACCGTTTAAAAGGGCCACTTGTCGCATAGCGATGAGTACAGGCTCGAGTTGAAGTCCTCTCGCTAACGAGACCAAACTTTTCTCAGAGTGTCTCTCTCCTCGCTCTCTCTCTTCCACACCTCCCGGGATGTTTAATTACACTGACGGAGAGCTGGAGATGCAGCTCCATCACCCCCCACCCCCCACCCCCCGACCCCCCCCGGTGTCTGACAGCCAGGTTCAGATACCTCACCTGTCCGACAAGGGAGTCGCATCTGTCAGTGCACACTTAAATCACACCGGGCCCAATGCTGAGCCCCGGCAACACGGCTAACGCGCGCGCGCGCCTAACGCACACGCTACAAAATTAAAATGAACTTTCTCGCCACAGACTGGAGGAGGGTGCGTGATCGTGACGGCGGTTGTGATTCGGGTGGGATTTGTGAGGTTGGCACAGAGAGAGGGACAGACAGACGGGGGGGGGGAGGGGAGAAAAGTTGTCATTTCACAACCCCTCATTAATATTCCGAGGTTAAGAGCTTTTCAGCGAAACGTAATTAATTGAGGCCGAGCCTGACAGTAAACAAGCTATTTCAAATTAAAGCGAAATGACAGCGCCGTCATTTGTTAAAAAACGTGCGCACACCCCCCCCCCCCCCCCCGCCACCATCCCCCGATTTTGGCTCCAGATAAATGAAGGAAAATGTTGAGGAGGGAGAAAGTGATGAAGATATTAATCTCCACCTGTGTGTGTCAGCGTGCCACTCATGGCGGCGATGGCGCTCTCCATCCTCTGCAGATGCTTCTTGTCCTCTCGCCGGCCCATAATGAGGGGAAGGATGTATTTCTGCAATTAAAAACATGACAACGCCATTACACTTCTCTCCGCCGGTGAGGATGGACAGAAAGACTGGGTTGGTTGGGGGGAGTGGGGTGTCAGGCCAACCGGTGGAGGGTCAAATGTATTGTTTTATCAGACAGCCTGAACGACCTCCGTGAAGTTGGCACCCCATACGACAAGAATGTGAACACAATTATTTCTGTTGGTTTCTGCAGGCAAAATAAAAATGTGCGCGCAAACCGTTTCAGAGAGACAACAAGTCAAAGTTGACATGTTAAGCCTATGAGCGATCCAGCCCGTTTCAGCTCGAGAGAAACGGAGGGACAATGACCTCATCTGTGTACATAAAATAAAACTTGCACGTAACTTAACGCACAAATGTTTGTGCACAGGTGATGCACAAACAAATGTGATAAGTTAAAAGTGATGTTGACATTAATAGGAGGTCACACCATTGCAAAAAAGGTAAAGTAATAATTTATCTAAAACGATTTGTGCACAAATGTTTATTTTGCGTGTACAAACAAATCGAAAAACTTTTTTTTTACCCCACATTCTTATTATATGGGGTGCCAACTTCACGGAGGTGTCTGAATGTACTGATAATGGGGTTGGTGCTTTTTTATTTATGTTTCTGAAAAGGAACGGGTGAGCCAGTCTAAGCAGTGGTTCTTAGAAAGGCATGGTTAGTCAGTCGCTCTCTCTCGAGAGAGCTTGCTAACTTTGTGCTCAAATCAAAGCAAACTCCCTCAGAAGCTCCGCCCACACACATTGCAAAGCCTAGGGCACTGTTTTTGTGAGCGGTGTTCGCCACTTTGTTTGTGTTACCATCTACAGAGCCTGGGCTGTGTGGACGTACTGGATTACTTCTTCAACACGCGCAGAAAACAGTGAGCTAGCAAAATGCGAGGAGATGTTTGGTGAATTTGACAAAAAGTGTTATTATCTTACAATTATCTTAGGTGGCTATAACTATAAGGTAAGGGAAGATGTTGTACTTGTTTAAAATGTATTAATTCTCTATTGCCAGTGGCAGTTTGTGATTATATCTTTGCCAGTGTTTGCGTGTGTGTCTATATGGGTCTACAAATCAAGCCAAAGTGGCGGAGAACACGGCGGGTGGATTGCGTGCGAGATCCACTCGGGAGTGATCCAGGTGACAGGAAGTTGTAGGAATGTGACTAACCGACTCCTGGCCGTGTGTGTGTGTGTGTGTGTGTGTGTGTGTGTGTGCGTGCGTGTGTGTGTGTGTGTGTGTGTGTGTGTGTGTGTGGAGTGGCGCAGAAACTCGTTTGTAAAAAAAGTTCAATCGTAGCATAAAAAAAAAAAATTATAAAAAGATAACAAAAATAAATTCCCACCCGAGCCGGGTTTTCTCTCTCTCTCACACACACACACACACACGCACACACACACACACACACACACACACACACACAGGTGGAGACCGGAGACACCAGCGAGAGTAATAAACACTTTTTAGAGAAGAGAAAAAAAAAAGAAGAAAAAAAAAACCCCAAAAGGATTAAATGAGTGTCAACACGTAGTAATTAATAAGCGGGCTGCTGGGCGCATGGTGTTTACAAGGCACGCCATAGCATAAATAAGTGTGGGCAGAAGCCCGGGCATATGGCACGGCTGGCGCTGCGCTCTGGTGACATGACAACAGCCCGCGCCCGCCTGCCGGGGCGCCACGACGAGGAGTCTGCGGACAAGACCGGCCACCCCTCCCTCCCCTACGTGTGAGAGGGAGCTAGCTAGCTAGAAGGGGCGCTAATTAGAGGGGGAGAGAGAGAGCTAGGGGAGAGCTGGCTAGCGAGAGATAGAGAGAGAGCTAGAGGGAAAGAGAGAGTTATGTGGACAGTTAGGGAGAGAGAGATAGGGGGAGAGGAAGAAAGATAGGGGGAGAGAGAGAGATAGGGGAGAGCGAGAGCTACAAATAAGCCATGTCAAGTAAAAAATATCTGACATTTTACGTCAGGTTCAGAATGATCGCTACAGTAACTATACCGGTAGGTCATTGGATGCTTTAAAAAAACACCCGTCTCGTAAAAGACAGTATATCATGTGTGTTCGGGGTCTTAGTATACCTTTGAACAGTGTCCAAAATGTTCTTTGGACTCACCATCCGCGGTACCTGGTAGATGGAAAAATCCACCATTGTTTACTGGCCAAAATAATAAATTGCCTTTTTGCGTCTCATACTGTATACAGTGCACGTGTGTAACTCATCGCCTATAGCCTTGTGTATTATAATAGCCAGGCTCAAACAACGCCATTATCTCCAAACATTTCTGACAGAACTTTGTCCTCCATTTTCCGTTAGGGCTGCGTACTGTTCACATTTGAACCTGTACCAAACGGTACTGTTTTACGACACTTCACCCTCAGCATCAACAACTAGTTTATTTCAGAAAAAAAAAAAAGAAGAAAAAACTAAACTTGCCTTTTTAAGCACAAACTGGATGTGTCCGGTTTGCCTGGTACACACACGTACACACACGTACACACAGTACGTGAGCACAACCCACGCAAGCCAGCCCTCCTCTCATGCCAAGTGCTACTGCCAGAGCAACCAGTGCTCTGCCGGAATGGGAGGAGGGTCAGCGTAATGGCCGCCACGTCACGCCCCAGCACTGCACCAAAACCTCTGGGGGATAATCTGACCCTTAGTCTCATGGGCTTACCCTGAGACTGCACAGCCGATATAAACCAGGGTGATTATTCTTAGACCTGCGGCATATCAAGACAGGGGCTGCGCTGTGTGCCGATCTAAGCAGATTTCTTCAAAGGAAATTGAAAGAGAAAAAAAGACGATATGTCAAATAAGCGCGGGGAGGGGGCATAAATCAAATGTTAAAAACGGGGTTTAAATGACATAATGTTCTGACGTACAGCAGGACAGCTTTAACAACTTCTCCAGACGAATGAAGTGCCTTATTCCCCCCACAGTGCTGGAACTATTCGTCCAGACGGACGCACAATGCCGAGTGATTTAAATGCAATGTCAGGGCAGAGTTTAGCTGTATATGTTGACGTATAACGTAATTAAGAGATGTACATAGTGTACAGTTATATTACACACACACAAAGCCCACACAACCATTTAAAAGTTTGTGGTCACTTGGACATTTCCTTGTTTTTGAAAGACATTTTCTGTCCAATAAAATTGATCAGAAATACAGAAATAAATGTTTTTTAATGGAATATCTACATAAGCGAACAGAGGCTCGTTTTCAACAGCCACCAGTCCCGTGGCAATTGTCTCGCATGCAATAGCCTTAATTTCTCACAAAAGGCAAAAAACTGTTCCAGGGGAAAGTTCTTTAATTGTTTCTGGCCATTTTGAGCATGCAATCAAACCCAAGACAATACAGATCCTCAGCTTGTCTAAAGAAGGCAGTTTTGAGAGTTTTCAGATATGCAAACAGTTTTGCAAAATGGTTTTCTAATGATCAGTTAGCTCAACTTGGATTAGCAACGTACCACTGGCACACGAGAGTGACGGTTGCTAAACATGGCGTGTACGCCTATGTAGATACAGTATTCCATTAACAATCAGCCATTTACAGCTATGCCAGTCATTTACAACATTATGTCTGCATTTATGATTATTTGATGTCATTCTAAATGGACAAAATGTTTTTGCTTTCCTTTCAAAAAGTCAAGGAAATGTCCAAATGTTTTTTTGCACATTTTTTATGTTTATGTTTAGTAAGGGAATATTGTCCCTTACTAAATAAACAAACAACAACAAAAAAATACATTTCATTAATAAAACATAGTACCAGGTCAAATGTGTGAGAATTAGTCAGATAGGCAAATTTTCATCTCCAGACCCGAAATGCCCCCAGACTGTTAAATGGCTGTGTGTGTGAGTGGGTAACCCCAAACATTTGAACAGTAGCATGCACTGTATACTACACACACACACACTCACACACTTGTGGCATGACTAACCTTATATAACCTTACCTTGTATAGATGATGCAAGCCAACGGCCACACCCACCATAATGACTGCAAAGGCACTGTAATCTCTCCACCTGTAGCCTGGAGGGCCTGGATGGGGAAAATGGAAAGTAACGCCATATCATTAACTGTAAAGAGATGCAGCATTTGGGGAAATTTGCAAGTTACTGTAGGCCTACATTAGAATAGATAGACAATGTTACTGTTCCGGTTTAAGGAAATATGCATCATTTTAGGTGGTTCCCAGCCGTTGAGGCAATGGTGCTGCTTTATCTGTTTTCAATATGGAAAATTTGAGCAAACACGCGTCAACATCACTCTGAGATGAACCTTAAAGAATGTACATTTCTAAACCGTCTTAACGCCAGAACGGTACAAGATGAGCGAGGTTGTGAATCCAGAAATAAACTGGGTTGCCGAGAGACGGACACCGTTCAAATGTGTCACAAACATGAGCTGGGCTGTCATTGGGGCCAACTGCCAAGGTGGATTTCCCCAAGTAAGATACTGTACACATTCTACTGAAAATGTCAGTAAACAACAAAGAGCCTCTTGACATTAACCTCTTTATTTACTCTGGTGTGGTGAAAGTAAATACTAGGAAATCATCATAGAATGAGGCACCAGTTTTACTGTAAGTGCACTGTGGATATTCTATTACAGATCTGGTTTCACATAACAGGTTACTGTATGTAACAGACATGTTTACCGGCATAAAGTGCAAATATATTGATTTTTGGCCGTGCCACTTGTGCCATGCAAATCAAATGATCACAGCCGTGCCGCGCGTTCTCAAGGTGAATACAGCAAGATGCCCTTCACTCAAGGTTGTTACGACCCTGCCACTGCATCCCATAACCATCTCTACATCACTCACCACAGCCCATATGGTAACAACACACAGCACAACATTATGGCTGCGGTAGATCATCTCATCGCCTACCCCCGGAACACTCCTGCATCTGAAAAGGCGGGGGGGGGGGGACCTTGGCCGAGGTCGCTTGACCCTGAACAAGACGCCCGAAACCGTGGGGGCGGGGTGGGGGGGCTAACACGCACACTCGCGGCTCTTCCGGAACCTTACGTTCCTCCCTGTCCACCTCCTCCCGCTCGACACTTGTTCGTCATCAGCCTGTTCCTTGGTCACTTAAGCGGCGGGCGCTGTGGTCCTCCGTCCCCGTGTTTCCAATCTCCTCTCAAATTTATTGGGTTCAGTGGAGGCCTTCCTGTCCCTCCGCCGCGTGGAGATGGAGATCAGAGCATCCATTACGCAGACGGAGATGGATGCGGGTCTCGTGCAACGTCCCCCATAACGAGGACATCGAAGTAAGGTAGCCCCCTCTTTTGAGCGTGACCCCCCCACGTACAAGACTACCCCCGCTCTCACCTCATTATGCAGCTGCCTTACAGCCGTTCTGATATAACCCCCCACCCCCCTCCCCCCGTACTATGGACAGAGAGCCCCCCCCCCCCACCCCCCCATAACTACATGGCCATCCCATCAACATTGCTATCATTACAAAACATGAGATGCCGGGGGAGTCAAGGACAGTGTTGTAATAAATGAGGGTGGAATGCATCCGGAATCATTGTCGCACGGGTTAAGCATTATGCGGACTTCATCCTGCATTGGTAAATCAGTGGACAGCGCTCATAACCCCCTGCGGTAGTAAAGATACAGCTTGTGTGGTGCGGCCTCAGAGGGGTGAAATACACCCTCCCTTCACCCCCGTAACCGGGGATGGAACGACAGGTTGATGAGATGACGCCTTCGACTCTCACTCCTGTGTTCTAGTGAGATTCTGGACAACAATCTCTCACTTTAGGTGTCTGCAAAAGGCCTTGAATATGACCAGTAACAGCAAGTAGCTCCCTGTGTATCAGACAGTACGTTTCCTATGCATTGGCAGTATAGCTTGGCAGTTAAGTTTAACTGACAAGCAAACTGAATCTGCCATTCAAAAGAATGAAACGAAAATATATAAAGACAAATACAGCTAACACAACCATAAACACTAATAATATAAATCAATAAAAGGAATGCGTGTGGCTGTAAAGGAGAATACATGGCCTTACTGTGTGGGCTGAGAGCCAACTGGGTGCCATGGAGCAGCTGTGGGGGGCCCACAGGGCTCAGTGCTAGGACTTCTTCTGTGCTGCCCGAGCGCTGGATGGCCAAGTCCACCTCGTCATCAGTCAGCCCTGGAAGGACCAGACACACCTCTTTGACTTGGGGGTGGTGGGGTGGGGGTTCAAATGATCAATTGCTTATCATCACAATGTGTTTACACTGCAATGTAAGGATCTTCACACAGGTCTGAATCTAAGAAATACATTTACACGCATATATAGATATATACACTTTTTTTTTACCGGGAGGAAGACATTCATTTCAATGATGCAGATGGGGAGAAGTGTCCAACAATGGAGTTGGAAACTTTGCTAGCGTATTTACTGTCACCCAAGGCAACGAAAATAAGAGTCTGTCCACTTCTCCAGTTATATTTCCCAGGTGGACGTTTCATACACCCCAGACAGAGAAAATGCATTATTTTAATTTCTTCATTGTGATGTAAATGTATTACATAATTTTGCAAATGCCAATATAATTTAATCTTCAGATCTTTTTAATGATTTTAGTGATGATTAAATTGCAAAGGGCTCCCTGATGGAGAATCAGAGGGGAGAATAAAAAAATCTAATATGAACATCTCCTTTTGTAGAAAGAAAGGATTTTATTTCAGGCTCCAGATGCTGGCTTTTCTAAGACTCTTTGCTCAATGAGCATCATATAATGAAAGAACAATGAAGTCACAACTTTCGATGACCAATCTGAATAGAATAAATACATTTTAAACATGATGACAAAAAAGGATAAAAAACAAACTGAATTTATAAAATAAGGGTTATAATATAATATGGGTTGCTTTAAAAATACAAAGAAGCCTTGGTTGTACTTGTTGATGTGCAGGATACAACAGCAATCTCTAGATCACAGGGTTACGGATTATCCTAATGTAGTCATAGAAAGTGTGTTGCTTTTTACTATATTCCCTGCCAATTTGACAGAATGTGCTTCCTCACTTACACCTTCCCCCTGACAGAACCCCCCCCCCCCCCCCTTTGCAGACGGACCCCTACATTTGGACTGATCCCTTGGGCCATCCTGCACGTGGTCAACACAGGCTTCCGTTCTATAAAAGGCAGAGGTATCTGCAAGGCTTCAGGTTCAGCCGTTGTCAGGTTCAGCATCCAGGTCATGCTTGTAACACCCGCACAACACCCTCCACACGTGCGCCGATGTCTCCCAGTGAGCCGCCAAGCTATATTTATAGCACCTGTGTGGAGCATAGCACCCGTGTGGAGCAATAACACCACCTAATATCAAAACCGGCAGCACAAATCAGCCTTTATGAAGAACGTGAATGGCAGAACAAAAAGATAATTATAATATTCTTATCGCCAAAAACCTGCACGAAGGTGCAATGTGACAGGTCTCACTACCCAGGGAATTTAGCAAATGAGTCATACCTGAATAGAACGCCGTCCTAGACATATCAAAACTTTGCCCTACATTTTCCTTTAACCTGCAGTCGAACAAATAAACAACCTGCCTGAAAAATGCCTCTCGGATGTCAAGAGGAGGTTCCCTCTCCTCTCACCAACACTTAAACGCTCCAGGGACATTTAGAAACGGCCCTGCGCCAACTCTTGAATAATCGCCGGCGAACGCCGGCCAGCGCCGGCAGTCTACTTTGGGGCCCACAGCTGCCAGGAAGCGGTGCGCGCCATGTGCTGAGTCCGTGGCGCGTCAGACGGCACTGTCCAATAAGCAATAATGTGTCCCCGGACTCCCGATTCCTCCAACCACAGCAGACTGCATGGTGGCAGACTATTGAGTGAGGCGTGCGAGATCTCCGTTTCTCCAAATGGGGAGAAGTAAAAGTGTGGTGGTCTGTATTCTAGGGCAGCATTTCTCAATCCTGGTCCTGGAATACCACTGAGAAACATCTAACATGCAGGAGCACCTTTTAGATGTCTCCCTGCTCCAACACACTTGGGTCGTTATCAATCTCTGCAGAAGCCTGACCCATTCATTTGACTCAGGCGTGTTAGAGAGCATGGAGACACGTCTAAAACATGCAGGGCAGTGGTACTTCAAAACCAGGGTATTTCCTCCATTTTCTTTAAATGTACTTTTGGTTCGCAGAGGAGCCTAATGCATTCACATCTTAATAGATATTAAGGTGTTGTTTATGCGGCAGAATGAAAACACTTTCTCCCGCATGACGCAATAAAATGTGTGGTTTTCTTGTAAGAATTACACCTCACCGAGCTACCTGGCACGCTCTGATCTGTTTACTGACGAGTCTAAAACAACAAGGAATGAAAGACCCCTCAGATCCATTTATGAAAGAAAAGGAGAACAAGGTGAAATTGAATTTTACATATAAAAGGCAAAGAACACAAAAAGGTATTGTGAAATTTATTACGGGTCCCAGAACCCGTGGAATGACCCCTAGACCTCCATTTTGAAAATCGACCCGTGGGGAGATGAATTTTTTAAGACATAAATTATAGCTAATGACGACACTGTAAAAAAGAACAATAATGGAAAGCTATTCTGTATTTCATTATACTGTATTATTTGGTGCGCCTGATACACGCGCTGGCTGTTTATGAGTCACCGTATTAGCAGATGCTCAGCCAAAGCATTTGCTTTGACCTTGCCATTCTCATTGGGGCATGAAATTACGGTGCTGGCACCTCGATATTACAGCTATAAATACTGTAAACTGCATATCTGGGCTACGTTTTCTATTGTCTTTCAACATAAACCTGATCGGTATTTATTTAAAGGAAAACCCATTGCTCCTCGCGTTATTTACGGCTCTATTTTCAGAGACCCTTATTCTCTGGGCCAAGAAGCAGCAAGGCTCTTACATAAAATCCATTTCTCCAATTCTGGCACTTCTGAACTTTATGGGTCAAGACCCAGGCCGGACAGCCAATTATAAAAATTGCTTACTAAAATATTTTCAGCGGTAAAAAGGTGAAAGCCTATTTCACTGTCCTCTATAGATTGAATTATGAAGTTGCCCTTGAGTGAAAATTACTTACATTTTGAATCTCATATTCCTTTTAAATATGCGTGTCAGGGGTCAGAAAAGGTCGAGGTCAACGGTTTATCGAGAGCCAAGTGCAACTTTAACCAGTTTCTCATGACGCACTGGCATTCCGCGTGTTATTTTGTGTACTGCCACAGCTGCTCGAAACGGCGTGCCCTAAATAACGCCGGCTCTCATAGTGTATTCATTTATGTATTAAAAAGGGGGACTCTGCTCTCATTTCCCTACTTTATTGCCGTGTGCTGAGGACAAAGCAGGGCAAGGCCTGTGCTAGGTGGCGCCGCAGAGTAATTTATAACCACATCAATCCCTTTACCTTCCACGCAGGCCTTGGTCATTGTCATTTTTGTCCGAGGGGTGTGTCACATGACACCCCCCTTCCACACACACACACACACACACATCCACTTGCAAACAGCATCCTATTAATATCTGAAATGATGAACCTTATCCTTCCCCTCTTACCTTCAGACCAGGTATGGTAATAGGCAGACAGCCAACCTGTGCTCCGCTAGACCCCGATCGCTGGTCCTCCACCCAGGGTCAAGCGCATTAGCATTATATATCAACACTGCGACGGAAAGGTAACAAGGCGTGGCGCGATCGTCGGCCACACTTTTGCATGCGACCGTCTCGTCCCTGTTATGGTAGAGCTGGTCGCCATGGCCACCACAATATGCTGCAAAATGCTAAATGCGGCTTAATATACGTGAGAATTCAAACGTATGCCGACTGCCTAGTTGTCTGTAAACGCCGTCACGTCTCAAGGTGTGGGTGGAACTGTTCTCTAGAAGAAGCTGTTCTCTAGAAGAAGATCAAATGTAGCTTGATCTTGCCAAAGGACAACTAAAACAAATTGCTTTAGCATGGCACTTCTTAGAAACAGTTTAAATGCAATTCATTTCAGCCCCTCCCTTGTGTAATACTGTGAAGAGCATAAAAAAAGAAAAATCACTGGGTTTAAATCTTGATTTATATTACAATTTAAGTGACAAAGTTCCAATATTTTATCCTGGATATACAACAAGGACTCAAGAAGGGCAGATAGAAATATTGGAGTGCATAATTGCCAATTCATACCATGAAATTGACGGTGGAGGAAAACAGAAAATTACATTTTTTCAATGAATATTGAAATAAACCATACAATTAGGAACTGTTCGGCAAAAAAAAAAAAAAAAAAAAAGATGTAACCGGAGAGCTATCGTTCAATGCAGATCAGGGCACAAATATGCAGGGAAATAATATGCACGCGCAAGATTATTGTGTAAAGATTCTGCAACATGCAATCAAAGTGGGGCCTATTTTCCCCTTCATCAGCTGGCTAGCGTAAGTACTGGCAGCAAGAGAAATCCAATTTAAATTCCACTCTACCGGGAGATGGTATTGTTTCATTTTATGTGTGCTTTGACATTTCTGGCTGTTAATATGGAGTAAAATCCAGAAGTATTTACATAAATATGACATTAAACCGTATTAGAAATTAAGAATGACATATTTGCTTTGGTGGATGTCAGAGGAGCGACTGATTGAGTTTCAGGGTCAAAGGGTTGAGTGGACAGCATGGCAGACTCAATACATATTGGGTAGAACCAGTCACGATGTGCCTATGTTTGTCTTGACAAAGTGTAAACACTGCCTTTCTCTGACTTTATTACCTTTCAAAAGAGAAGCACGCCATTTGCAAATAATTATTTAAGAATTTAGTCTAGTTCACTTATAAAAATAATTGTTTAACCTCTTGTATAAAAGAAAACAACCCATAAATGTAATACCTGGTTAAATAACACTTTGGGCACTTTTCCTCTGTATGCAACTGACACAATAAATAACTAAGGGCAGGGCAGCAAACAAATTGATTTAACTTGGCATGGAAGTGAAGAGGCTACAATTTATGTAAAATAATCTGGAACTGTCTCATGTATTGTCAGCACTTTGTCCAGAACATTACTTTTCCTCTGACCCATCAACACTTGTGAGCCACTTACAAAGTGATACAGCTTCGTGACATAATTGCATTGTTCAAGGTGAGGCTCAGTTAAAATGGCCTTCTGCTGACACAGGCCAATTTACTGTAAAACGCATATTTACAAATATCACGCCAACCTCAAAATCAGTCAGGGCATCGCAGCTGTCCCAGGATTACAAATGAGCTTGGTATTCACTTGGTATCTCGCAGACAAGTCTATTCTCCAGTTAGAACCGACATGTGATTACCCAACTTAGGTGGTACTATTTAATGCATTGTGCGCCTTTAATCGGCACACTTGCAAAAGCAACACTTAAAAAGGAATGTGTTGGAAAGTACACTTGCAAAATTATTTTAAAAAATGTAATAAATTAAAAAGGTCCTGAACTGAGGGACACATTTTGGGAATGCAACCGTTTAGTTAGTGGGACGCGATGTGTGTGGCCGTGCATGATGTAATTTATTATTGATGGGCCCTTATTGAATTGGAGATAACGAACAGCGGATCACGGACATCCCTTAGCTGTCAATAATGAGACGCAAAGACAGGGACATTTCCAGAGATATCAGGAGTCATTATAGCCAGATGAGGCTTGTGTAGTAGCAGCCATGGATTTGGTTTCATGTTACCTTCCCCAGTCATGGAGCTTTTAGGCTCACTTTTCACTGCTTGGCTGCTCTAATGATAGACGCAAAGTCCCTTAGCTCTGCCTATGTATTAGTCCCACAAGTACATAAGAGAATTGCAAAGAATTGAAAGAAAAGCACTCCCTAATACAACTGGGTATCGAAGAAAAAGCTACACGCAATGTGTCAATGTTCCATCAGAGACCTATTGCAAGGAAGCAGTAGCAAAACAGCATCAACCGCAGCTCTGCTCTATTTAAAAGAAGCCAACAGTTATTGAATTACATACTGCCTTGACACAAATAAGTCCTGAGTGTGATGAACCTGTGTGTACGGTACTAGCCTTATTTCAACAAATGTGTTAGAAATTATCTGGGTATATCACAAAAAGCCTGGTGAGCCAGAAAGTGCAAGTTCACTACTACTAACAAACTAAGTTTCACACTTTTTCAAATTCACGAGATGAGTTGAACTAAGATAAAGGGTAAAATGCTGCAAGGTGATATTGACCATCCCATCGAAAATGCAGAGGGGTTTTGTCAATATAAATTTTCCTGGATCCAAATGGGCCTGCCAGTTGGTAGTTTAGTCATTCACAAGGCCTGAATCACAACTGCTCTACAGCTGAATCCACATCTATCCAAACACCCCGAGGCGAAGGGCCAGGCCACAGCCTTCCATCCTGACAGAATAAGCTAACAAGAGAGAACATTGGGTGTGAATCTCATGTCAGCTTCCCTTCGATATTAAAGCTGAAATCCCTCGCTGTGAAGAATTTTGTACAAATTATGTGAGTTAAGAAAATACAGAATCTTGTTCTGAGATGCTAGATAAACAGGTAAACATTATGAACTACAGAATATGCCATATAAACTTCCTTCAGCAGTGACAAGAGCAGAAATAGGTACACTAATGTTTCTCTAATGCTTACAAATCCTTTGTATATGTAAATATAAAAACAGGTGTTCCGGCTGAGGCCAGAACACTAATATGATTTGTATGTATAATATTGACCAACACATTAGACTAACTGCCATTAAAGTAGTTCCAATTTAACACTACCCCCAGAGAGGGAGACAATGGGAGATATTAGGTGGCTATTGTCGACAGCAACATACTACATCTGTATGTTGGCATCATTGTTTGGCAATAAATAGTTACTAGTAAATGGTTACTGTATTATTACTTTTTCCAGTAACTAGTAGTGTAACTAAGTACTATTTCCAAAACTGTAAATTATTACAAAAACTAATCCAAGTAATGCTGCATTATCGCGTTACACACGAATTTAGAGTAAGCTAACTGAACCAACCTGTCCAATCATCTGGTTTGAGAGGCTGCAATGTTTCCACTTTGGCTGATTGTCGACTCCTAAGGTTCATTATTGTTCCAATAAAGGGGATTCAATTCTAGAATGAGCTGGCTACACAGGTTGTCATTTTTCGGAAGGAGCAAGGCAGGGTAGTTATTGTGAAAGTAAAATAGTAATGTAATTAGTAATGTAACTAATTACATTTAATAACCAGTAATAAGTAACATCTTTACTTTTTGAAGGAGTAATATTCCTGAGTAACTTGTCCAACACTGGCTGGCTTACCATAAAAATGGTAAATTAAGATACAATTTAGCAATTTTAAATATGGATAACATAAAAACAAATGTCATAATGAAAGTTAGCACATTAGGTACCGTTAATTCTAATTTAAATCTGCGATTCTACATTATATAGACGTCCTAAAATGTGATAACACATTCCTCAATTAAAAAAAATTTGCGCTCACCTTTTTTCTTCAGGAAGGCTTTTCTGGTGGCAAGTGGACTCTGTCGTACCTTCGGGTTCTGGAGAAATTTTACAGCGGTGATAATCTGAGAAAAAACAAATGTACGTTAATTCTTCTAAATGTGATCAAGTGAGAGGATGAGGATCATTTGTTAAAAAGTACATACAGTACATCAGTCTAGACAACCCATAAATGATGATATATTCGTTTAAAACAAAAAACATTAATGGATTTCGTTTCAGAGTTTCCTCCCCACCCCAGCCTTGAAAATAGAGAGCACCTGACCACTTTCCAGCTAAATCTGGGGAATGACCAAATCAGCAGTTATAAAATTAGCCCATCAAGAGTGCTGGAGAAATGGAGTATGGAGCTTAATTTGCTATTACCCTCTTAAAGACAAACTTCCAGTCTTAAGTGCGCAGGGGGGAGAAAATCTATACTTAATGCAGAGGTGATCATTTGTATCTAATAACTTCACAATCCTAGGCTGAAAACTTCTGTAATTCTTCCAGTTAAAAACCTGCTGTGATCAAATCACCCGGCCTGAATGTTGTAATGACTTGAAACGTTAATGCACTAGAACGTTAAAACGGCATTTGAACATCAGTAGTTTTAAGTGCACAGCGTTCATCGATTCTATTATGTTTTCCTTCGAGATGCACCTTAATTTTCCACCCTGGTATGCATTTCCTAGAATTGGCTGTAGAGAAAAAAAAATGAGAAAAAAAAAGAAAATCCTCAGATGGCATTAAAACATAAATTCGAAGTGGGCGCCGTGAAGTGAAGTGGCGCCTACTAAAACAGATAAACACGAAAGAACACAGAGAAAAGGGGAAACACACTAGAGAGAAGGGTTTAGATGACTTGTTATCGCACCTGTGGTCCCCATGATTCAATTGTAAAAGTCATCCCTCTAATAGGTTGAAAGGTTTTGATTACTCTTTTCTTTTAGTGTTGAAAGATACAAAGTGATTGAATGCACTGCCAGTGGTAATTCATTTTGCGTAATGCATTGCATATACTATGAACCCGTTTCCATTCAAAAGAATTGCCTTTTAAAGATCAGCCATAGGGGCGGATGTGGCAGGGAAGGGATAATTCTGCTGTGATCACATGAATGCAGAAAAAGAAACAAATTATCATCAATATAATACATTTTAAACTGATTAATTACCATCAAGAATTCAGAATGGTAGTAGGCCTAAGATGGTGTAATACAGTTATGGCTATATTATTAAAATAGTTACTTATAAATCACAGATTTCCCATGTCACTGTGACATTATTGTGACCTTTGATGTACATAAGGGATGCACCCCCAAAGTGTGTTTGTGGGGGGGGGGGGGGGGGGTATCCTGGATCTCTATACGCTGAGGGCTTATTAAAGTCAGTCATCTGGAACCTTCATTGTGACAAGCATATTAAACCATTTGCATGGTGAACCCCCAACCGATGTTCTGGGATGACAGATACGGTAAAAACTTAGGGAAAATATCCCTTTGACAACAGGAAAATGTCAATACACAGTTCGGCTAAGTGAGGTAAGTGAATGAGCTGGTAAATGCAGAAAACGGTGAACAGTACGCATGCCAAAAATCCATTCCAGCTAACAGAATAATCATATTACTATGAAAAATAAATGATCCAATAGTTGAGGAATATGTTGAACTAGTGATCCTTGTTTGCATTTCCTGTAATTTTCAAAAGCATATATTGACACAAAAAGACAATTGTGTCACTGTTAATAGGCGCAAGTATGACATCGTAATAAAGACCACCGCAAGCTCAGCGGCAAGCTAATAAGGCAAATGTCCATTTGGTTAAAATTGTAGTGGTAGATCTTCTGGGGGATTGGGGGTGCACTTCTTAGCAGATGACATAGATGCTTTACGCAAGTTCCACCCAGACATCTCAATCAATTATAACCACATTGCACAGATTTCAGTCTTGTCTTGTTATTGACTTATAGATCGTCATGGTTATATAGCGTAGGGTAGCACACAACGGGGCTTTTAGGAGGGAAGCTGGTTGTTTTTTAGCTGCAGGAACAGTCAGTTCAGCAGTATAAACTACATCATGTGAGATTAAAACGACGGGTGTGGCCTGCTGTTCTGAATATTGGTAAACAGCCATTGGTTAGGACCTTGCAATTAGGCTCCTTGGCAAGGCGTCGCGTAACGCTGAAACTGCTAATGCACCAAAGTGCTCCATGTTAACACCAATAATCTTTACAAACCAAATAACCAATAAAGTCTCAGGTAAAGCCGAAAATGAGGCGAAAACTCAATCATAGGAGGAGAAAACATTAACCAACACACTTAAGGAGAGTGAAGTTGATGAGCGGACAAGATTACAGCAGTGTTATTGAGTTTGGATTGGACAAGACTTAACAATGCACTTGTCTCAAAATTACAATTGTGCATGTTGTTGTTTTTTTTTTCCCCCTTTCTCGAATTTGTCAGAAATTACTAAGAAATGCAATTATGTTCGAACCACATGGTTGTACACTTGAGGAAATATGTGTAACCAGTATTTCTGCTTGGACTGGTTAACGGCACATAAGTGAAGCTAGCACGTGACAGTGGGTGAGACTGCAATTCAAAATTTGATTGAATCTTTATTACTGTGCATGCTTTTTTATTTTTTTATAGTAGATATTCAGTACAGTATACAATTAAAAATGTTCTGCTATTATGTTTAAATCATTTGTTCAAACTACTCTTTAAGTAGTCTAGATCCAGCCTCCATTATAACAATGCCCACTTCAAATCGTGCGGCGATTAATGGGTGAGATCTACTATACCCTCACTCACTGCCGACAGCATTATGTCCATGAGCCCTGGACTGGATGGTCAACAAACCATTGGTAATGTCATCACATTGACCAAACTGGTGCTAGATCTACACAGAGTGATGTCACTGAAAGCTAAATATAGCAAGCTACTGGAAATACAGTACATTAGACAGGTAGAAAAAGGTACAAATTTGTGGCAGACAGGTAGTAAGCCACTAATAAATAAATAAATATATATATATATATATAAATAAATAAATAAATAAATAAACAAACTTGACATGAAGGCCTGTTCCTTGTCGGGCAGGGAAACATGGCCAGCGCGATGCGGGCTGGATTTCGGCTACTTATCAAGGACTTTAGCAGAGCCATGTAGAAAAACTTAAGTTAACAATTTTCAACAGTCACATGGAGACGCATAAAATGCTTGATGGGCAATCAATCAATTCAGACATAACTGCAAATGTTGGTAATCAGTATAAAATAAAGGCATCGATTTACATTTACAATATAATTTAGAGGGTACTTTTAGTATTTGCATCTAACTTCCGAAAACTGGTTTGAGGTTGCTGTGAAAAAAACGGTCCATTGGAGTGAATGGAGTTAACGCGACTCTCTTCTACATGGCTCTGGGCTTCAGGTGCTTTAAAGGCCTTGGTATACTTACATACACGTAGACAAGTGGCTGCATCGCGAAAGGAATTGTTCATATACTTGCCTGTAAGACAAGCCTAATAACCTTGCGTGTGCTTGGAGGATTTAAATATATATCCAGCAGGGGGCAGATCAGGGCAGAATCCCTGGCTGAAACTGGAATATGTTCCTTGACTCTCTTCGAATTTCCACAACAACAACCAACATGTCAAAATGTGGAGCGGCATGGAGACATCAGATATATGTTAGGTAATTACAAACTAGCTCTACGAACTTCTATTTGAAACTTTCCGCCATTGTTGTTCTTTGTTTAGAAACTGCTGTTGATCTGACCCTGATACTGCCCCGATGTTCTTGCGATGTATCGCATCATGCATACACGTAGCGTTCATTTCTGAGGACTCGCACAAACTTCGCTTCAAATGAACGCATGAGACGTGCCTAATACGCATGGTAGCCATCTTGTGTACGTGTAATTAAAAGCAAGTATTGGTCAAGACCACCCTATTCACTGTGAATTTGGGGCCTTGGAATCATCTACAGGGTTTAACAAAAAGCTTACGCCTCTCCAAAGCAAGTTAGAAAATAACGCATGTAGGCCAATGGGGACCGAGTGTAGCATAAATAACACGCATTTGTTAGTTTCATTTATAGTCAAGTGTGTTCAGCAAAAGGCGTGCGTTCAAACACGTGCGTCGAACGATGAAGAGGAGAACTAGATGTCAAAGAGGGCAACAATGGAGGCACTAAAGGGGAAATCAGTTTTTTTCTTCAACCAAATTGCCCCGGCCTGTACATTTATGGAGAAGTGCCCCTGATATAATAACGAGCCGATAGACAAGGGAAGAAATTGTATTAGGCTTGTCTCACATTTCGCCCCAAACAATAGTTTCGAGAACTAAAGACAGAAAACGAGACCGACAAAGAAGAAGAAAAAAAGAACTATATTAATTAGGTGCGCCATGGTTGGCATGCTATGGGAACCGGCTAACCCTTTTCTAAAAGCAGAACCCTCCTAATAAATTATCACTGTGTTTCTTTAAAACAATTTTTTTTCTCTCTTTTTTTCAAATATATAAATGTGGTTTATTTATACCAGTCCTAACTTCTGAAATGAGTCAACATTAACATAAAAAAATTTAAAGGGGTAATAAAACATTTAATCAACATTTGCCTAGGTTGAAAAAAAACAATAGAATTGTTTCTGCATGAGTGTTAATGTCAGCCAAATGTCTTAAATCAACCGCATACTTACTACAAAGGGTTGCAATTTTAGGGAATCTAGCAGTGGACATCTTTTACATATTTTGGTCTTACTTTGAAAGTATAATTTTATAAATAATTTCTACTTATAAAAACTGATTAAAAAAAAATTTAATTGTGCCGGCTGTTGTATCAAATGCTTCCTTTTTATTGTGTTAACGCCAAAACAAAGAAAATTTTCAAAAATGTATTCTACAAAATCAAACAAAGTCTACAAAAATAAAACAGCCATACAATATTTTGTAGGATGAACAATATGCCATAGTTTTCTCAGATTGTATCCCAGGAATACCATAGGAGTAAACTGATCTAGGACATTTTTGACAGACACTGGATTTATACCAGATAATGCCAAAGTATCACCAATATCACACTGCGCAATAATAACAGGCTTGTTCTCCAACCCCTCGAGACTTAAAATGAAAGAGAAACAACTGCCTGAGAGCGACACGCATGAAGCTGACATCTGTGTGTGTGTGCGTGCGCGTGCGTGGCCTCAGGTTGCCATTGCTAAAGCGACTGAGACAGATGACTGTTTGCAGCGGGACATCCCCGCTGGGCCCCACAGCATGATGACTAAAGACCAGTGCATCCACAAGTGACACTTCACTTTCACTCACTGTGGCCAAAGGAAACTGGGCCATATAGCCCGCAGAATCCTTTTAATTCAGGTGAAAGGCCCAGCTGCGGGGAGAGGGAATGGGTTGGGGGGGGGGTGTTATGCCTTGAGAGATATAGGGGTCATCAGAGATTAAACCATGGCACTTTAGCCGTGATATGTGCGCACGTGTGTGTGTGTGTGTGTGTGTGCATGTTTGTTTGGGGGGGGGGGGTTAGTAAAGCACAACAAACTACTCAGCTACCACAAAACATTCCAGCCCCTTCTTTGCTGCAATCCAGTAATGGATACTTCCTCGGCTCCACGATTGGTCAAAATGTTTTCATACAATAATTTAATTCAGAAACACTTTTACAAAGCAGGAGTAATCAATTTTAATTAGTTGATTTTTTTTTTTTTCATTCGCATAAAATGTAATGTACTGCCATCGATCTCCTTTGTTCTTTAATGCAGTGCCTCTTTCCTGTAATTCGAAGCTTTTCTTTTATATTTATTTCTTTTACAGTCAATGATGGCATTCTGTGACAAGCAGCTGCATGTGCTTTACAGTACTGGGAACGGACCCGAACAGAAAGTACATTAAGAAACTTCCAATCAGATGTGTGCATATACAGTGAGTACGCAACAAACGCATTCAGACGCTAAACATGAAACGTAAAATAAAATGGGGGAGGAAAAATTATAAATTAAATGCTTCAGAGAAATATAAAAATAAGTACTGGTACTATAATTACATCTCCAAGCTAAGCGAGCTTCATAATTATATCATACAAAAATAAGCCACATAATATATAGACTGTTTACAGGCACTGCACGGCTATAAATTAAACAAAAGAATAGGTCATAAAGTGAGAGATCCGTCAACAAACAATCGTTCCGGTTTGGTATCTTTGTCCTTCACGTCATGGAGGCACCCTGGCCTCTCACATCCAATTAGCTGATTGAGGAGAAGCGCGGGGGGGACCGGTAGACACCCACATGGAGTAAACACCGAAGGCTGAGACGGACCTCCACTACACCCCCCCCCCCATCAGAAGAAACTTCCAGAGACAAGCCCATCTCCTCCACGTTAAGCCATACCACTGCTGTCACTGCAATGACAATTTTACACAGGCAGGCAAGCACACGCACACACACACACGTGCACAAAACACACTCCCAACAGCGCGCAGACTCACACACACAAAACGCACTGCCAACAACGCATGCACGCACGCGCACACACACACTCCAAAAAATGCACACACTCCCAAAACAAATACGCACGCACATACACACACTACCAAAAACACACACACACACACACACTCCCAAAAATGCAAACACACTGCCAAAACCAACACATACACAGCCAACAAGCACCAGGGCCTACGATGAGGTGGGCTGGGACCGTCTCAGGGTGCAGTTGTCCCTGCCTGCCAAAACGACTAATAGAGCAACAACAGCGAGGCCGGTGAAAACAGACAGAGGTGTCCTCCTATTGATCAAATGATTCCCTGCTCAGCGCATGAGAGGATGCCCACAAAGACATGCGGACAGATTGTGACATTCCACTGACATTATAATCTCGCCTCAGCCAGTCAATAGCCCCAATGCTCCAATCCTGCGTCGTGGATCAACAATTTCATGGTCTTTAAAAAGAAAAAGGGGGGCTAGGAAGTGGTGGTATGACCCTCCGTGCAGGCGAGACCCCTCTATCTTCAGCGAGAGGGAGAGAGAAGAAGGTTGCCGACATATTGAGCAAAAGCCAGAGAAGATTAACATCGCCATCTACTGGTCAGGGGTGGTATAGGTAAATGGAAGAACGTGATCGTCGAGAGCCTGGTAGCTCACCCAAGTAGTCTGTCTCAGAGACGACTTTAGATACAGTTGCCAAGACAATGGGCCACACATCTACAACCGTGTAAAAGTCAGTGTGAGATCAACGGCAAGGAGGAGGATCAAACTCAAAGCAGGGAAGAAGTGTTTGGCCAAGGGAGCAGGCAGAATGTGCTTCCAATCAGGCTAAGTGACAGAGAAATATGTTGGCAGATGTTATTTCTGGAGGCCTTGAGTGTCTAACCTCAAACATAAGATTAGGATGCACTTGCCGGTGGAGCTGATGGCAGGAAGACGAAATGTAAACGTCAGAAGCTGTTCTCTCCCTTCTTACTGAAAGCGATAGTGAGCTTTTGTTAACCCCTTGACTGAATTACATGCCGACGGTCCAAATGGACGCTGCATTCAAATCAACCGAATCAGAATAAGTTTTTTCATTTTTAACTTTATTTTTCAAAGTTTTTGAGAAACATCAAACTAAAAATGTTTCAGTTCTACTATGACTATGTCGGACAAATTTTTGCTTTGTTTTTATAGCAATGTTAAGAATCCATCATACACATAATTGTGATATTCATGAAAATGATATGTATTTGCATCACAATCTGTGAAATGTTCAGAATGTTCAGATTTCACAACATGTTTACTAGACTGTACAGTAAAGCCTCACCAAATTACTGTCATCATCACTCATACAAAGAGGCAATAGTCACTCATGAACTAAACAGCCTATTCAACGCCATACGATTGCAAGAACGGGACCCAAAGGTGGGAAACCCATCGCATAAAGATTAGTCATCAACCTCCCATTTCAGTACTTCAGTTACGAAAAACGAACAAACAAAAAAAGGTTCAAAAGGTAAATTCCACGTTGATACGTAAAACAACACAAAAACATTTTTTACAAAAAAAAAAAAAAAACCTGTGTGATTTTATAACATTTCCTGGACCCTTCCTCCAGAGTCTGTCTAGTAGCAGGCCTACTGAGTCACTGTAACTACCATGTGCGTGGCAACCCGGGTGGCGTGTCGCACCAAACGGGGTCTGAGCTGGCCAGGCAGACGCACGCCTGCTCTGACGTTTTGTGTCCACCTTGACACAGAAGGCACACCGCAGCTGCGCCTCTCTCTGCACTGTAGACACTCTCTGCACATATTTGGGGCGTTCCTGGTGGAAAACAAAGGCTTCTATACACGCCACCATTACAATAAATCAATGCATTGTTTACACTTTAATTAAAGAGTACGCTACAGACAGGTGCCCAGAGAGCAGCAAGGGGAAAGAAAAAGAAAAAAAAACAAAAAAGACAATCTCTGCTGTCAGTCACTCCATTAACAAGGAGAGGGCAGCCTTGGCACTTGTGCCAGAGGGGGAAAGCGAGCGAGGCCAGGTGTTGGATAATTGTCGGTTGAGCAGTGGCTCTCTCTCACTACTGGTCTGCACTCGCTCCCCACCTAATGATAGCCGTTAAAGCACCCCCCCCCCCCCTTCCCCCTCCCACCTCCGCCCCAGTTTTTGCTTACAGACAAAAGGCCTCTTGGCAAGGGCTGTTTCATATCCACTGTAGTGGACTTCTACATGTGCGTATGGGGCGGCCAATAATTAGCCTGACTTGTGTGAACATATGGTGGTCAGATTTGTTCGAAATGCCTTTTGTTTTTTTTCCAACATTAAAACATTAATTTGACATTTATCACTAGGAATAAAATACACGTTTGCGCTCATTTCAGATTTTGCTGGTACAAATATCAACGGTAAGACGCATGGTTGTGCCACTTACCCCAAGAGCCCCTGGAATTCTTCGCTCTAGACCAGGCCTGGGCAAAGTCAGGCCAGGGGGCCAGATGCGGCCTTTTGAAACATTCTACACGGCCAGCCCGGTACATCAAAATCATAAAATTACTCGACGAGCTCTGCAAAAATTTACTTTATTTACTGCTGCGTAAAAACATACAGAATTAAAGTGAACTGTTAAGCATTATGAAAATTGTGTTGCATAGGAATAGCCTATATATGCATAAATATGCAAGTAAACAAAGTTTGCTATTTTGTGTTGTATTTTCAAAAGATTTAGCATGTTTGTTAACAAAGTAACGTGGCTCGCGAAGTTCTCTGACATTTTCAATGTGGCCCACAAGTGAAAATAATTGCCCAACCCTGCTCTAGACCATGGACCTGTGTGGATATTGCTTTGGCAAAACGCATGTAAAACGCATCATAAAAAGCAAGTTCATACACTGATTTGTGACAAAACAAAACCCAGCTTGCCAGGAGAATCTGCCAGGAGAGTCTACAGTCCAGGTTGTCTGACAAGAACAGGCAAACGGCTGTCGAGGAACTCAACTTCCCCGCGCGACTCCAACTTTACACTCACACAAGACGCTGCTCTATCACTGACTCAACATCTAAGGCTAATCATCCTGGCTTAAGTACTCCATTTAGTAAGTTAGAAGATGAATGATCTCGCTTTCTGTCTTCTAACTCATTTTCATTTAGGCCCAGAGAGTACCCTACTATCTTATTTTTTTCCCTCCTGATTCCTCTGATAAAGCCATAATCTCAGGGGGCCACACACAGAGAACCTCAGAAATCCCATTAGCGTTCCACTTTCATTATTTTTCATCAAACCCAGAAAACTGACACATATTAATTAATATCCATTACCAGTCTTTTCACCCCTCTCCCAGAGAAGTCGTCAGTAGAAGGGGTAAAAAAAAAAGAAGCAATTAGCTTAACAAAATAATAAAAAAAAATGGTTTCATAAAATCCTTGATAAATGCCCTGTGAGGTCCCGTCTAAATGCAAGAAGCGCAATACATTCTTGCTGTCATATTCCATTAAACTGCTATTACAGTCTTGATAGAACTATTAGTCACTACATTATTAATAACATTAATGTATTTACATTTTTGGTGTACAAGTCTGCTTTCATGCAATAATTTATGAACCTGACTTCAGATATGTTATAATGTTCCCCATCCAGGGCCTTTTGTGTTCATTATTGATTGTGAAAACAGTCAGAATTCCAAGTCAAATCCCCCCCCGTCCGCCCCGCCTCGTCGTAATGTATTGAAGTGGGTTGTTTGCATTAAAGGCCTGAAATAAAGTGCATTTACATCTGAAGCATAACTTCATAATTTACATTCCAACATTTATTAGAGGTGACAAACGAGTGCTTTTCCACAATGCAGCACTCATTCAAGCCATATAATTTATAGCGGGTGTAGCGAGCGCAAATTATTTTATTATATTTATGCATGTATAACTCTATATGGGATTACGAACACATACTGGGACTTACAAGTACTGGAGTTAATGAAGAAGCCTCGCAGAAAGGATTGAAAATGATTATGTATGTGTGTAATTAAAATATCCAAAGTACGCCATGTAAAATGTGTGCAATAAGGCACAGCCGCGTGTGTTGACAGGAACCTTGGTGCCCAAACAGCACAGTATGCATGCACGGCTCCACACTGCTGTACCAATATCTTATCAGTAGCTAAACGTAATGTTATTCCATTAAAACCACTAGCCTACAAGGCAGAATTGTATTACATAATTGGAAAGCAGTATTTTCAGTAGAGCTGCAAATGCTCAAATGAGGGGATTCTCTTGCAGCGCTTGAACAAATATGTGCCACTGCGAGGGTGCTGAAGCACAAATTAACAGCTCATAACTTACTGGGAAGCCAGATCAAAAATATGCTTAAACATTCCCCAAAGTGTCAATTGCAAATAATTTTCCCTTTGATTTCCACACTTATATGAGATAGAGAGAGGCCATGAAAAAAAACATAATAGTCCCCATTACGTGCCAAGCCATTGAGCAAAGAAAAGAATTTGGCACTAAATGAAGGATTCTGAAAGCAGCCGGAGCCTGCCGCCTTGTAACAACACTCTCTGGTCAGAGCAATGAGTTGGAGAACGAGAGCCAGAACGTGTCTCGACCAACTTCCTGTTCATTAAAAATCAGAGGACTTCACAGAAATTAGAAAGATGCTGACAAATCAAAAAGGTCTCAGTACCTGAATTACCATAGTCATTTACTTATTAAAGTCAGGATACTTCCCTGTCAATCAAGGGCCATCACCTCCCCCATTTGCGGCGGAAAGACAGCGTAATTGCTTCTCATACTAATCAACACAACTTGTGTAATTATGCCTTGAAAGTGACATTGGAGGGAGAGAGCGATGTGAGCAGTCTTGACAGCATAGACATCTCAGATTCATCGGGAGATTTCCAGTCAGAGACAAGCCACTTGGAGACCTAGTTACTGACTCCTGCAGTGTGCATTTACAAACGCAAAGAAAGGCTAGGAAATCATGTTGAAATAATTACAAAGAGGAATAGCGAGTTAAAATGAAGGCGTCTTCTTCCACCAAGTACTGTATATTGAGGCAAAGTAACTGCTGTAATTAAAGTGGTGTCATGTCATCTAGCATTTCTTAAGAAAACATTTTTTTAAGAGCACACTGTGCAAATTGTGGGAGAATGCCTTCAAATTAAGTTGTAGGCATTCATTAAAAGATTATTGCATTCTGAGAATTATTGCAAATTTAGGAACGTCTCCAGAATGAACTTTACACGACTAGCAGATTGGTGCATTCTTTTGAGGACCAAATTCCCAGGCAGCATCTTTCACTAGTTAACACTGTGGTTCCACCGGAAAGGTCATATTTAGGTCAGAATCTAGTCTGGATCAAGAAGCACACAGTACTTAACCAAATCCCTATTTAAAAAGCCAAGTACAATGTTGTCTGTTATATATACCACAAGAAATTGTTAATTCTAAAAGGTTGATTAACTGATTTGATTAGGCATTATGTGTGAAAAGTGCAGTTTATATAAAGGGCTTAAAATTGTCCCAGGACTCGACAAGACAGATCTAGTCCATCTGAGACCACAAGATATTTTTTAAATAAATAAAATAGATAATAAATTAATAAATATGGGTTGTGCTCATTCTTTTCAAAGGGCTGGGTGGAACCATGAGAAGGAAAAAAAAAGTCACCAACATCTAAAAGAGCTCAAATTACATTATTGGCACGCAAGAGGATAAAAAATAAAAAACGCAATGTTTTCATTTGCAAACAGAAATGGAAAGGAGATTTATGGCTCATAAAAAGTTCAAACGACAGAAACAGCAAAAAAATACTCATATGCGTCACAGTTCACTCATGACCTCCAAGTTTTGCACATGTTGGAGACAAAGTAAAAAAATTTGTTGGCTAAGATTTTAAAAACAAGGGCACTTACTGTCAGAGAAAATAGAGGCTTTTACTGGAAAAGCAGCCATTGCCGTCCCCCCACCCCCGCATTCAACCATAATGAGTCAAAAAGTGTGACCTGCACTTAAGCCAAAGCCAAAAGATGTAAACTCATTTTCTCCACCAAAGCCAGCGGCGTCGGCAGTAGCTGGGATATGTGCTCGGAGCACGCACGATAAATCTGACGTGAAATCATAATCATAAAAGCAATTAGCTGACCCTGCGCCACTCGTCCTTGGACGTGACAGTGAGAATTCACACACAGTCCTCGAAGGAGGCTGGTCGGCCTGGGGAGAGGCAGGGAGTGCAACACTGCAGCTAGAAAACCAAGGGCCCTCCCTGTATCATTAACACGTGGAACAAATGCTGCAAAATGCGATGCAGGACACAGACTGAAAAACAAAGCTCACCAACCACAACACCAGGCTGTGGTCTAAATAAGACCTGGGCAAAGTCAGGTCCAGGGGCCGGATGCGGCCCTTTGAGACATTCTATCCGGCCCGCCTGGTACATCAAATAAACATGAAATAATAATACAAAATAAGATTACTTGACGAGCTCTGCAGAATGTTACTTTATTTAATGCTACATAAACAAAACATAGTTTAACTGAGTTAACAAACAAAGCTAGTTGGTTTGTGTTTTATTTTCAAATGTTTTAGCATGTTGGTTAAAAAAGTAATAAGGCCAGTGAAGTTCTCTGAAATTTTCAATATGGCCCCAAAGTGAAAATAATTGCCCACCCCTGGTCTATATGAACATTCACCTGCATCTAACGCTTAGGCACACACTTTGAGACGCTCAGTGGGTGAGCACACACACACATACACTAGGGCTGTGTATTGGCAGGAATCTGGCGATACGATACGTATCACAATACAGGGGCCACGATTTGATATATGGCTATATATCAAATCAAGATATATCAAGACACGGTAAGCGAGGCGATATATTGCTACTTCTAATTTGTGGAAAACTGTCATAGCAATGCCAATGTGTGGCGCCGCTGCAAAAAACAGAAGAGAAACAATTTTATGTTAACTTGCTCAGGGACTGCAGATGGAAATTAGCTTTAGGCTAAATCTGGAAACACAGTTGTGCCAACACAAAGATCTGTGTGTGCATGGTCATCTTCAGAACGTGTGCATGATAAGAATCACCGACACTCACGGGAAATTCAGTGGTTCTGGATGTGTTGATTACAGTGAAAATCGACGGCTGTTGGACCACTTTTATTTAACTTTCAAGGTTCCCCTCCCCAAGGATCATCCCCCCTCCCCCATAATATCCACACACACACACACACACACACACACACACACACACACACACCAGGGTACGGGGGTGGACACACCCACACACAGCCAGCCCGCGCGTTCACTCCCTGCCGGGTAATTACAGTCAGGCCGAACTAGTGGCTGCCACCTAGTGACCATCCTCTCCAATAATCATGAAATATCTCCATGACTCCCGCCCCCACTCTGACCATAACTCTCTTTTACTGCAGACGGCTCCAATAAAGGATTACAATTACAATTAAAGTAATGAGCAAAGAGGAAAAAGGAAAATCTCAAAGAAGGTTCCCCTGACTGAACTGAATGAGAGCCTAGTTTCTTGACAGAATGGACTTACCCTACCTGCCTACCACACTCATAAGTTCTTATTCGGCCCAAAGAATTCCTTTGGAATGGGTTGACGCCTTAAACAATGGTTTTAGTAGTGATTCATGTGAAATAAGGTTCACTGGCAATATCAAATGACAAGCTGCATCCGTTTTAATACCGAACAAAGTTTAACCACAGCACAGCTTCTTTTTTTTCTTCCCCCTTAAAGACATCTGCAGGTTATACAACGCAGAGCATCCCATCAAAAGGCACTTACCTCCAGGAAATACTGCACACTGTTAGGGAATTATTACAGACCCTGTGTTCCCAGAGAGCCAGGGTTCTTGGGCAAGCTTGTTCACTTCCCGATATCATGATTATGTTACGCTGAACTTAACACTGAACGCCCACAACAACAGAGAGAGAGAGAAAAGCGTGTTTTCCCGGTGAGCGACATCTGTCTGCCCGAGACTTGCCGGGCTCAACGGGGAAAAAGGGTAGTGTGTGCAGTGCAGCGTGGGAGCAGATGATACTGTGCTGGGCTGGCCTGTGTAACAACCAACCAGCTGACACCTGCAACCCCCCCCCCCCCTCACCACTGCCTCTCTGGAGGACTGTTGTGGTAGCAGAGGAGCTACGGAATTTCGGAGACTGCTGAGCCAAAAACACATCACTTCAAAGCGCCTTATTTAACGCTCGCTAAATTTTTCATCACAGTCGCTTAATATCCTGGGGAAGGGGAGCTTTTGAAGTTGCTTTGAGACCAGGGAAGCTCTTCATACAGCTCTTTTCACCCCCCCCCAACCACCCCAAATAACTCCCTCCCTCTGCTCAACCGAACCCCCTAAGCACACAAACACAATGCATGCCAAATTGCCAATGTGTGCAAAGATGCTCTCCTGAGTGTAAGCCCCGCCCCACAGACCCATTCCGCTGTGGGTCCACACAGTGCTGACAGGTCTCATTTAGTGAGTGGGTCCCCACAGCTTCAGTATCTCATGTGTTGGTGGACATCTGCACTCACCGGCAGACCGGGTAAGAATCACCCAAACATTGTGTAGACACAGCCAGGCAGGTAGCCAGGCAGGTAGCCAGCCAGCCAGGTAGCCAGGCAGCCAGCCAGCCAGCCAGGTAGCCAGGCAGCCAGCCAGCCAGGTAGCCAGGCAGGTAGCCAGCCAGCCAGCCAGGTAGCCAGGCAGGTAGCCAGCCAGCCAGCCAGGTAGCCAGGCAGGTAGCCAGCCAGCCAGGCAGCCAGGTAGCCAGGTAGCCAGCCAGGTAGCCAGCCAGGTAGCCAGGCAGGTAGCCAGCCAGCCAGCCAGGTAGCCAGGCAGGTAGCCAGGCAGGTAGCCAGCCAGCCAGCCAGGTAGCCAGGCAGGTAGCCAGCCAGGTAGCCAGGCAGCCAGCCAGCCAGCCAGGTAGCCAGCCAGCCAGTCAGCCAGCCAGCCAGGTAGCCAGGCAGGTAGCCAGGCAGGTAGCCAGCCAGCCAGCCAGGTAGCCAGGCAGCCAGTCAGCCAGCCAGCCAGGTAGCCAGCCAGCCAGCCAGGTAGCCAGGCAGGTAGCCAGGCAGGTAGCCAGCCAGCCAGCCAGGCAGGTAGCCAGCCAGGTAGCCAGCCAGCCAGCCAGGTAGCCAGGCAGCCAGCCAGCCAGCCAGGTAGCCAGGCAGCCAGTCTGCCAGCCAGCCAGGTAGCCAGCCAGGTAGCCAGCCAGCCAGCCAGGTAGCCAGGTAGCCAGGCAGGTAGCCAGCCAGCCAGCCAGGTAGCCAGGCAGCCAGCCAGGCAGCCAGTCAGGCAGCCAGCCAGTCAGCCAGGCAGCCAGCCAGGTAGCCAGGCAGCCAGTCAGCCAGGCAGCCAGCCAGCCAGGTGGCCAGCCAGGTAGCCAGCCAGCCAGGTGGCCAGCCAGGTAGCCAGCCAGGTAGCCAGCCAGGCAGCCAGTCAGCCAGCCAGGCAGCCAGGCAGCCAGGCAGCCAGGTAGCCAGGTAGCCAGGCAGCCAGGTAGCCAGGTAGCCACACACAAATCCGTTCCTCATTGACCTGCAGAGACCTCAAAATCAAACCAGAGCCCTAGTATTCACATGGTCTAACACACCAACGCATAGTTCGATGAGCTTATTCTGGGTAGTCTAGTGGTCTGGGTCAGGTCAAGGGTTTCCAACCGCACTCCCAGAAGTTTGCTTCTAAGTATCCTTAAACAAGATGCCTAGCCTGCACCTTATAATAGGACTCACTGGATCAAAGTGTCTGCTAAATGCCTAAACTGTAATAATCCTTCCCACTGAGCATTCAAGCTGTTTTGTCAGAAACTCAACTTTTACCGTACTAAATCAGGCGATTTCTAGCGACTGGATTTCCACGAGGATGGTTAAAGATGGCCAACGATACTGTAGCAGTCACGAAGGAAGGAAGGCGTAAGAGAGAGAGAGAGAGAGAGAGAGCGAGAGAGAGAGAGAAGCAGGGGTGGGGTGTACAGTACGTGGCAGTGATGAGCAGCGTGTGACGAGGGCGGGGTTTACCCATTCACACCACACAAAGGGCGGGGCAAACACTGAGACCGGCCCCGGAGACAACGGCAGTGGTTGGCAATGCCTGGTATACCTGTCAATCATGCTCTCTCTCCGCCCCCCCCCCCCCCTTTCCCCCACCCCCAAAGCCTGCTGGTAGCAGTGGGCTGGTACTATCCCTATCCCCCCCCCCCCCCCCCTTTACACAGAGGGGAGCTCATGCAGAGCGATGAGCCAGGGCCTGCTGATCAGGGTAAGGTGAGTCAGAGCCTGTTAACATTACTGGTGTCCCCAGCCTGACACACACACACACACACACACACACGCACACACACAGGCCCCTGCCAACAGTCGCTTTCCTCTCATGCAGATAAAATCCTTTCAGACACAAATTTCAATTATTCACCTCGTCCAAATAATGCCATGTGACAAGAATTATCCCTACTGCAATAATCCACTTAACTGGGAAAGAGCAGCTCATCAAGAAGAAAGAGGAGAAATAACAGGGGGAGGAAGAGGGAGTGTTGGGGAGGAGAAGGGGAGGTGGGGGTACTTTTCAGCCAGTCTCGAATCAGGACCTTCACCAGACGAATTTCTTCCCTTTTTGAGGAGGCAGTCTCGAAGCACGCTGGGATGATGAAATTGAAGTAAATTGAAAGAAAGCCTGAGAGAATGCTCCCACAATCAATAACCCCAGGATTAAATTAGCCTTGGCATGAGGGGATGATTGGGGATATGGGGGGGTAGGTGGGTGAAGAGTGACTGGTGGTGAATGACACTGAGACATTGAGACATGTAGGCTGAATATTAGAGCCCTGGTAACCTGACTCGCGTGTCCGCGGCCTGAATGCACCTGAAACATGTCCTGTTCCGGTGAGCGGAAACGTATACGTGGTACAGTCTCTGGAGATCTGTCGCTCAAATTAGGCCACTTCTACATCTAGCCGATGCAAAGCCAGAAAAGTTACAGTATGGTTCTACCGCATCCTGCACTACAGGCTGGGACAACCTCAGTGCAAATCTTATCAGTCTGGCTAAAGTGGTTGGGGGGGGGGGGGGGGGGGGGGGGGGGGGGGGGGGGGGGGGGGGGGGGGGGGGGGGGGGGGGGGGGGGGGGG
>JAODTR010000022.1:691785-705726 GCA_025399935.1 Amblyopsis rosae | reverse complement strand
CTTTAAAGGTGGAGTCAGGCTCAGAGCTGGGGTGCAGTTACACTTTAAAGGAGGAGTCAGGCTCAGAGCTGGGGTGAAATTACACTTTAAAGGTGGAGCCAGGCTCAGAGCTGGGGTGAAGTTACACTTTAAAGGTGTAGTCAGGCTCAGAGCTGGGGTGCAGTTACACTTTAAAGGTGGCGTCAGGCTCAGAGCTGGGGTGCAGTTACACTTTAAAGGTGGAGCCAGGCTCAGAGCTGGGTGCAGTTACACATTAAAGGTGGAGTCAGGCTCAGAGCTGGGGTGCAGTTACACTTTAAACATGGACGGGAAAGTGATTCCACAGGCTTCATAATGTTTTCCACTTTCATTTGCTCTCTACTTCCTTAACTGTTGGTGAGAGACAAGTGATGGTAATTAAGACTTTTTATGGGTTGCCTTGAGGCTGGATGAGATTTTCTCGTGGCACAGAACCCCTCGATAGTCGTAGCTATGAAAATAAGTGAGACCAGGGCAGGTGGATGAATGGCTATTTTCGTCGGTAGGACAAGCTGCAATACTCGCCATGACCACGCCATGGTATGCACACTGGCGATTAGCTGTTCTAATTAATGGAGTAACACTTTTCAGTGTCGACCCCATCACGCTCATTAACAAAATAGCTGTTATTGTGGGGAAAGCGTGATTGTTGTATTTATATAGACAAGTTGGTGATCTTCCTCACTGCCTTCCATGCATTCGGGCAGTTAAGGTATTGCAGCCAGCCACCTGGTGGCAATTAACAGTACTGCAGCTTAAGTACCACATTGGCTCCAAGATCAACTCTGATGCCGTGTGATAGATCCAAAGGTATAGGTCTCTCTGAAGAATTTGAAGGTCTCAATAAATTATTTTGTATTTCCCTCTGTGTGTGTGTGTGTGTGTGTGTTTGTGTGTGTCTCTCTGTCTCTCTCTCTCTGTTTCTCTCTCTCTCTCTCTCTCTCTCTCACTCTTTTTTTTTTGCCAACAGGACTTGGATAACAGCCAGGGAGGCATCGTCCTTCAGCCCTGATAAAGATCAAGCATGCCTCATTTAATCAGTGGATGGAACATGAGAAGCAAATGCATCATTCCACCGTCATGCGTGATGGAGGTTCCAGACGCTGGCTTCATGTCTTGAATTCAGCAGGAGACACAGAAAACAGAAAGGGTGTGAGAAATATTTTGCTTCAAGAAAGGGTAACACAAATATTAAACATCCGGCATCAAATCAAATTGATCAAATCAAATCCACAAAAAGGTTTGAACTAAAATGTGTTTAATGTTATATGCAGCATGTCTGTTGAACCCCCATAAAATGACGGTTGAATTCAAATTAGCAAAGCATTTTTATATTGCAGAAGGGAAAAACATCCATAATTTGAGTGGGTGAAAAAGACTCGTAATTGCTGATGTGAAAAGGTCCATGATTGCATGCATCAGATTCTTTATATAGGAACGAAGTACAGCTCCTCCGCTTGAATGAAGAAAATGAAATATTTCACTATAGCAAATGATGCCATTGGCTGGTTGCCATACATACAGTACTGTGCGGTGTATTAAAGGCCTGTTTTCCTACAGCACGTGCACTCACAACACACCCAATAGCTCACGTGCATAGTATGAATCAGAAAAGGTAAAGCAGAGTAGATCACAGCATTAGCTATTTCTTTATGCTTAACTAAAAACAGTTCCTTCTCAAACAAATGATTTATAGAAACCATTGCTTCGTAAAAAAAGTGCATACCAGTCGCACTTTTTTACGGCGTCGCGCTTCGCATTTTTTTAGACGGCGCATAAAAGTTAATATTTTCTCAACTTTTCTGCGCGAAGTCGCGCTGTTCGTCAATGTGACAGTTGGTCCAGGCGGCCATTCTCTTTGGCGCAGGCGCGGCCCATCTCTGTGCGATCGGGGCCTAAGTCATTCTCGAGAACGCTTTGCTAAATTCGACCTCAAATCAAAACAAAAACGCCGCCTCCTTCAATGAGGATGTTCTGCCCAACGCATTGGAACAATATTGCGAAGACTAGGATATTGTTTTTGTGTGTGGTCTGCAACACTTGTTTGTGTGCCTATTTACTGAGTCAGGGCTATGGAGAAGTATTCCTTTTTGGTATCTTTTACAAAAAATGTATTAGGTTACAGTACAATTGCTTATTATACCTTTAATATAGAATCTTTAATATAGATTGGAGGAAATTATTTATATATATATATATATATATAAATATAGTGGGTTTTTCTTTTTTATGCAAATATATCTTGCTCGACATGCCCATCCATCGTTGGCATTTCTTAACAAATTGAAAACTCTGAGCCTGCTCACATAATGTAATACCCTCCTCCCCAAACAGGAGCTGAAACGCTATCATCAATTAGAGGGGTCTCTTGAATTTCCTTGAGATGAAGTGCTAAATGAAACGTGGCCAGACTGACAAGCCGCACCGGCTAGCCTTGTTTGCCGTAGACCCCCTCTGACTCCTTCTGACTCCCCTCAGCTCCTTCACACGCGCAAGAGGGAAATGCATAATGTGCTCCTCTTTTATAAAACCAGGGGTCAGTGCATGTAGGTCCATGGGCGACGCTCCTTAATTGAGCCTGAGGCTGACTTGCAATGTGGATGACACGTCCAGGACGTGATGTCATCATAACCTCGTGACGGCGTTGTCCATCGGTGTCGTGAGGGTGGAACCCCGAGATGAACTGGGCTCCTGTTGGGCATCGCTGTGCGGGGGGCGTAAAGGGCACGTGCACACAATCCTTTAGTGGTTCAGATGTCAAAGGCTTAAAGGTCTGAGACCAGCAGGTCCCACAGATTACGATGCGGGAGCTTGGCGCTGACCTCCTGTAAATGTGGGTCATGATCCTCTCCCGAAACAATCTAGAGAGGCAGTAAATCAGCTGGGCTAGCCATTATAACTGTATTGCTGCGGTGTGCCGCATCTCCGTATCTCATGGCAGTCCGACACTTAAGACACAGTACCTACAGTATATCTGCTACTGGTTGTGCTCTTAAGCCAGTCGTTGACACACTAAAGCTGCATCGCCAGGGTTCCCGTGAACCCTGGAGACAAGCAGGGTCGCCTATGACTCATGGCAGGAGAGGCCAAGGGTTAAATGGTGACCCAGACTCCTGCCCCTAAACCCTCTCCTAAGGTAATTGGGTTAGTTTTAGATAGGATGCAGTGATTCACAGTGAAGAACCAAAATCTTCAGTTTTCCCCTTTTTAATTCTCTCTCTCTCATTATTATTTTCTTCCCCACAAAGAACCACACAAGTACCAAACCTAATATATAGACCACTATTCTGACTTAATACAGCCTGACTATATACTATAGCCATGCAGTTTGCATACAGCTTGACAATGAACCCCGCAGCAGTATACCACAAGCTGGCTTTATCTCGTACAGCACAACCACCTTGTGTGTCATTGTTCATTAAAGATTTGTCTGACAGAATAACATTTAACAAGACTGAAAAGTGGGACTACGCAACTATGACATATCGATAAATTGCTTTTGTGTCAAATATTTGTAATTTGCGTATAATAACTTGACAATATTTAGCTAACACAATAGATATAAATATCTTTCGTTAGATTTTTGGTTAGTAATTTATCAACATGATCAAATATGTTGCAAAGCCAAGTCAGCAGGTAACACAAAAGAAAAATAACCAAATAATAAAAGTATTTACTTTTATCACCATTCAATAATAATGATATTTTCATTTAATTAAATATGTTCTTTAGACAAAGCTCAAAGTAATTGTAGTAACCTGTTTTAAACCAGTAGAGGGTGCTTTTCCTGTTGTTAAATATAGCAACATATTTATTGGCCAGAGGGGGCATAATAGAGCAAAGGGCGGCCCCTATGCTCAATGCATGGGATGTGCACATATGCCTTGTTTAGTCATATTGGACAGTTGCTAATATTCACTTGGTGAATATGGTCTGGACACGCTCCATTGGGAAGTGTTAACAGCTGTTTCCTCCTACTGGGCGTAGACCTCTGGTTCATTTTGAAACTACTGGACAGCTTTTAACCAGTCGGCATTGCTACAACTGTTTTGATTGCCTCATATACAGTAGATATCACCATTTCAAAACACGCTTGACTTCAACGTCATTGCATGTCTCACAGAGTCAGCCTTTACTTCTTAGAGTTTGGGACACAGTGCTGGCTAACTGCGCAGTAGTTCCTACGTAACTCATGACAAAGTCGTTTGTTAAACTTATACAGAGGAATTTGTTGAGGAACTTATATTTACATGTTTTCAGGTGTTGTATATCTGTTAGATACGTAGGCGGTTACTGCTTAAAGTACATTTAACAACTGAAATAAGTAAATAAAGCACTGCAGTATCGATGTACCGGAATTACAGATACAAACTTCTTGAGTGACAATGCTAACAGCCAATGAATATCGACCAGAAAGTCAGTCGAGCTTGCAAGGGTATATATGTATCAGACGTTCAGCACAGAGTTGCTTATGTGACTTTGTGCTGATGGACGGAAGAGGCTGAGACTATAGGGTCTATGCATCAGACGTCCAGCACAGAGTTGCTTATGTGACATAGTGCTGATGAACGGAAGAGGCTGAGACTATCATCTCACTAACCCACCCTGATTGGTCTTCCAGCAGGATAGCTGTGAAAATGCTAATACGAACAGGGTTCCCAGACTATAATCTCAGTGAAAACAATCGAGCTCAGAGCAACAGTCGAGCAGAGCCAGGATAGATTTCCTATAATGTAGATTGGAGGGAAAATGTGCATCTTCTCTCATCTTATGATATCAGTTAGAACATTATTTTATATTTTTTCTGTTGGTGCATTTTCTGCATAAGTAAAATAATCTAAAAAAATCTACATCTGCAAACAAGCCCACAAAATCATCCTCATTAATTAAAACAGATCAGGAAGCCTTTTTTTCATCACGACAGATCTTCCTCTCAGGTTGAAGGTATTGGGTTTGTAGTTTTCTAAAGGTTCTTCATATTTTTTACTAGCCTGTCCAAGGTCAAAGACATATAGTGTATATATTGTGTTTTGGGCACAACACTGCTCTTTTATCCTTCTACCTACTCAAATGAATCATTATTTCTGTCATTTTCCACAGCAGCAGACAGAAAGCTGAAAGCCGAATAATGGTATCTGTCGTATTTCTTCTCCATCTGCATCAAATTTTATTTAGGATTACTGTAGGGAAGCATCTTTGTGTAGCACTAATTGCCATAGAGCTCTCGGTAATTAAAGGACAATAAAGCCTTAGCAGTAATTAGTTTCTCTTGTTTGGTTGCTAGCCCGTCATTTGTGCTTCAAAAACACTGATCATTAGCATGCACCAGGGCAGTGCGGGATGCTGCGAGGGAGCCTTGCACGCACAGCACTCCACATTCCATTCCCATGAAGCCACGGCACCAAGCCAGGGGGTTAACCCTCCGCGTGCCAGAGCTGAAGACCCCACCGCGAGTGGCGGCGTGACGTTTTATTTGTTTTTGGTTCTCTCTTTTCTACACCAGACAAGGCTGGCACTCCGGAGGAGAGGCCACCAGGTGGCACGACACGATGTCCGAGATTAAAGGCGGAGTCAGTGATTGTAAGATAATTACTTTATTTTTTTATTTTTTTTGATGCCTCCCTGCTCCAACACACCTGCCGTGCCTTTACCGCCATACAGGCGGCTGCCAATCTTGACTAATGGGGCGGGTCGGCCCTGACTCGGCCTTTATGACCGGTCTGTTTTACTGCCTCAGTGTGCTCCTTGCCCTTGTTTTTGAAGCGTGCCTTACAAAAGCAATATTGTTTCGGTGTGAAACTCAGAGAGCACCGTGTAGTGCTTAATTGGCTGTCTGTTCCTCCCTTAATTTTCACGTTTGTTTGTTAAGTGTGCAGAGAAAGCCTAGACATGTTGGCCTGGCATGAGATAAAGATAAAATATAATATGATGTATAGGCTACAGTAGCATATGACTACTCAATAAATGTAGGCCTACTACATCTGTAGCCTACAGTACAGTATAAACTGAATGCAAAATGTAGACTAATAGGCCTATAAATTGATGTACCGTGAGCATTTGACGTGGCTTTTGCAACCATAGCGCTTTTGTGGACAGTTTGGAAATCATAAACAGAGCCGAGGAGGCATTTTGATTTCTGGGGGCACCACAACGTAGGGCAGAGTGAAGTCTTGACTGAACTGTTTCTTTTTAGAAGACAGTCTTGTTAGAAATAGATACAAATTAAAGAATGAAAAACAACTTCATTGTTTTTATATATAAACGCACGCACTTGCCGGGTTCTGGTCTGTGCGACCAGCTGAGGGACTATGACGTCGCCTATAAGGCCTGGTTCATAGTCTACGCAAGCTACGCGGACGCGATCGAAAACTAAAGTGCTACGTGTGTTTTTAGGCACACAGAGAAAGCCGCGCGTCAGTTTGTGCTCTGAACCATTTCAGATGAAACGACAGGCTCGCTTGTGTTGCGTTACAAAAATGAGGACAACACAATTTGATACATCAAAACCTTCCTTTCGTAGCTCGATGCGTTCGCGTCCACGTAGCTTGCGTAGACTATGAAGCAGCCCCTGAAAGGCTGCAGAAAATGCGCTGTGTTCTGTGCTCTGCCTCGACGTGATTGAAAGACAATGGTCCCAAGGCTTGGCAGTTTCAACATCATCACAGAGCGACGAAGCACCATGCATGCATCACGTTCAGTGAGCTGTGCTGCGCACACATACCCACATTTATAACTGTGTTGTGTATGCTGCTATAGCTGCTAATATAGTCTCATCATTATCTTATATTATTATTATATAGCCCCATGTGTTTAATGTTTTGTAGCCTGTAGGCCTATGAAATGCATGGTTACAGGATTATGCAATCAGGAATCACAAATACTATAGTGTTTGTTTGTGCTATAAGCGTTTATAAACGATTTTTAATCAAAATGTAATGAACAAAGCAAACCTATAACATGTATAGGTTAAATATAGTCCGTTGGGAAAATATAATACATATACTTAAGAATGGTTGACAATTAGCCATAGGCCTAAATCTAGGGTTAGGGTTAGCAAACAATGAATCTTCATCTGGGACATTGTTTTTAAACTAAATATAAAATAGTTTAGTTTAGTAGTAACAAACTCAAAAACTCAAAAAGTGAGTTTGTTCAGTTTTTTATCAGATCACTCTTAAACACAACAGGTAGCCTATCGTATCAGTATGAACATTTAATAATATTGATTAAAATCTTGTAAAACCGCAGAAAAAGTCTGGCCAATCTCCCCACCACCCCCACTCGCCTTTCACTGGCACAATAATCCAAAAAGAACCCTCTTTTGGAAGCTGAGATGGAAGAGCAGTGTTCGCTTCATAATGCAGTCGTGCACACCAGCCTACTACATTTCCAGCTAATCAGAATCGCGCAGTTGCAGATGGGAAAGCGGTTGCCAAGGCAGCCATAACCTCCCCTCCCCCTTCTCACTCCGATCCTCTTTCCCGTTTATTATCGGCAGAGGTCGCATGGCACAGGGAATAGCAGTAGCCTACAACCACTTCTGTCCTGGAACCAATGCAAGAATATGCACCTCCACAACAAAGCTTGTGGAGTAGGCTACTGACTGAGAGCACGGGAGAAATATTTGCGGCAAATGTGCTGTGCTGTTTTGACTGTTTATAAAAAATATACCACTTAACCAAAGGATCAAAGTTGGAGGTTTGCTTTTTTTTGTTTTGTTCTCGAACAGCGGAATAATTGTACCAACACGTGCAGATCTGAGTGTTTTGTGCTCTCACGTTGTGTTTCCAGTCTGAAAGTGGTGCACGAAAGGGACTGCGCATCACCTAAGAGTTGGAGCCGAAGTTCGGCCGCGAACGGATGTGAGGGGAAGCGTGTTGTGAGAAACTCAACCCACTTCTTTCCTATCTCGCGTTCTTTCCTTTCGTTTGGTTAAACAACAGTGAGTCAAAGACACTGAATCTGATTTCATGCCTTCAGCGTTGCACACCCTGAAATGGACGTGAGATTTTATCCTGCGCCCCCTTCAAGTGTGGGTTCATGCTCACTGCCGACTGATCCAGGTTGTCTGAGCTCGTTGGAGTATTACCACTCGAACAAGGTAAATACATGGAAGCCTAAACCGTAACCCGTGTGTGTTTAGGGCACTTGCATCCCAAGCGTATTGTGTTCACCTGTTTCCACATAGGCTAATGTCCAACGGCAATATGTGGCACTACGCGTGGGCTCATGCATTTTACTCACATGCGCGCACTAAAACCGAGATTAGAACTTTTCCAAAAACGTCATGCATGCTACTGTAAGTGTCAATCTTTAAAATGACCCGGCAAGGTTTGCCAGTTTTCCAATTTAGTTTAGAGTGGCCACATTCTTGTTATTAGAGTTACCTGGCTGCAATCATTGTAGGTTTTGTATCTTGAAAATGTATACCGGCGGTATACGTTAGACGAACTTTCTTCACTCTACCAACATGCTCATTTTGTTATTTATAGGCGGGCTGTACGGTGGTTCGCACAAGCTGGAATCGAGCCTCTCAGCCGATGTTTTAGTGGGGCTCTTGTATGTGGAATACCACGGGCTGTATAGAATCCATACTGCCCCACTCTACACAGTGCTACTCCAACACATTTCCGCCGAATGATTTCTTATAAGGGCTCAGCTCATAGTCCTGCTGCGAGCACATTTTTAAATGTGCCGTAATAACATTTGTAGTCGGCCTACTGTTAATTACTGTGTAACGAGAAGCCACAAAGACCAACTAATACCACTTTATTCTCTTGTGACTGCTCTTAGTACGCAGGTGGCAAAACCTATTTAAACATGTGAGACATAAAAAACAAATGTAACCAAGTAAAATAACGAACACAATTACAATTTTGACAGATTTGAAACACTTTTGCCCATACATAATGTACAGTATCCTACATTTAATTAGGCTGTCACTTACCATATTTGTCTGAGAGCCACAGATTTCAGTTTGCAATATGCCCACAATGATGAATGTTGGGTCTGTTGCTTTGCCTTCCCTGATCAAGATTTAATCTTTATGACAATGATGAAATGCTTCAGTATGAACTTCAGATGTGCTTGACCTATAGTACGTGGGCGCTGGACAATCTTTTGTATGGGTGAAAGGAACATTCCAGCAACAAACTGACGTAATTATTCATATTGCACAGAATTTATGACACACTTTTAACAATTCAGATGGGAAATAAAAACTTAAAAAGCATTCCAGACACTGAGTTATATTACTGGTGATCCAGACGTGCGTTTTGCACCTGTGACACAAACAGTAGTAGAGTCTAATATGCCCGCTCATTTTGTGGGTCAAATGAATCAAGATCACCCTTCATCGGACCGTGCTCTCTGAATCGTAGAAACAGTTTAACAAAGAAACAATATGCAACCGTGCTGGTCAGATTGCGACTAGGCATGCAGCCGTATAATTAGATTGTGAAAATGCATTGTTGCTGCATATGTTGTTTGCGCTCATCACAAGTGTAACACTAACTACCTTGACTAGCATTGTAAATGAGACAGTGACTGGCGGGATCATTGGGTGTCCTGTTAACAGAGTGCACTGGGTCAAGTTTCCTTCCTCAAATGATTGTCAAACTGGCTGTGACATTAGGCATGCATCAGACTCCTTATATAGGCCGCATCTATGCTTCAGCTCAGCCTGTTGCTCACTCAATTAACGTTCTGCCCTTGAGAGGACAAATTACTGTACTGTATTTAGTTCAAATGCCATTTCTCGGCTTATTGTGAATATACGAGGTATTATCTTGGTCTGTGGCTTTGTATGATTGCGTGAATCCAGGAGTAGGCTATACGTCGGCTCGAGCTCAGAATGTTGGCATAATGTGATTCACAGTGATTGGTCAAGGATCCATCTCATTTGAATTGAGAGTCACACATGCGTGAAACTTGACTCTATCAAGAATACTCGTAACTCACTGGATGCTACGCTACCCTATAAAATACATTTTCAGCCTGTGGAAAACATTTATCTCTTTAGCTCACACACACACACACACACACAATAATTAATTGGAAAACACATTCTAATGTTTCTGGTTTTATGTTTTTGCATCTGATTTCCCCTGGAGGTTCTGTGAAGCCACAATCGTTGTGTGAGCAATTAGCATGTTTATGTGAATTCTATGAAACACGCGCCACATAATGCGAAAATTTGGAGAGGAAGATTCTTTTCTTTTCTTTTTTCTTCACAATTGAACATTGCAATGATCACCATTTTTGTTAATTAATTTGATTTAACACATTTTATTCAATGTAATGGCAGTTAGGCTACTGTTACCTTCAACCAACCTTACTTACACAGCCATTGGAAGCTGTGAATCAGTCTAGCAAGTTATTATTGATATGGTAAAAAAAAACATTACTAATTGGTTGCTTTTAATATCTTCACAAATGTGATGTTCAAATACAATTAAATGTCAGTGCTAACTACTGACATTTTAAAGTACAGTTGCACAATGTATTCACCTATAGAATTGACAGCAAAGCAGGCCAGAGAAAGAGAGAGAGAGAGAGAGTATGCTTTAAAAGCACAATGAGGCAATTCTCAAAGGCCCCTGAATAGCCATCGACATGTCTACTTCAATACTCTCTCTGTCCTGCCTGTATATTTGTGATGCACTCTCCCACAATCTAGAAATAACACAGAGCGATGTCATTAGTAACGGCTTTGTGCTTTGATGGTGTGAGTACTCAACGCTGCCGTGTTTCATAAACACTCCCGTCAACCTCATCTACAAGCTATACGGCATACGGGCCACTTTAACTGTATACAGTGTGCTGCAGCTGTGCGTTATGATTTAAGACGGAGGGTTGTTTCGGAAGGTCCCGTGTACACGCCGAGAGGAAACCTTTGCATCGCATCCCGCTGTAATTATATGATGGATGCTCTGCCGTCCACCACTTTTGGTTTGCTCCGGGAAATAGGAGCAAACACAACCTGCTGCTTTATTTGAATACCTTAATCAAACACCACTGCCCTCGACAGCATGGCAATAGGACTGGCTTGCAGAGGGCTGTGTGCATGCTTGTGTACCCAAGCTCCACCCAGCTCATATATCCTCCTAACAACTGATATCTGCTTAGATAGGGCATGACTGAAGAGCTGGCTTTGTTACACGGTGGTCTCCTGTACTGCAGATAAGCTGTCTGTCGCGAGTGGGGGGTGGGGGGTTGTCAATGACCTGCTCCATCTCAAAGCCTTATCTGCTCGGCTATACCTTTTGTCTTCCATTAGTGAGTTAGCTTGTTCTGCTAAGGTAGCAATTAGCGTGTATTTACTATGTGTTATTATTTATCGTCGTTCCAGTGCTCACCCAGCCCGGACACGCCCACAAAACTTAAATCGTGTTCCTGTCAGCTATTTCTGACCGAATGTGCCAAAGTTATTTGTGATATCTGCAGGCCATCCTTGTGTAATGCACACATGCCCGGCAAGCGAATCGCTCCCAGTAATGTGGCCTTCTGTACAGTATATGTGCATGTCCCAGGGCCAGCAATGTTTTTGCTATTAGCTAATGACAATGATTGTGGTATGAGAGAGAGGGAGAGAGAGAGAGAGAGAGAGATTGGTTTCATAAAGGGTCAGTATGTGTATGTGTGACCATGGGTGTGTGTGTGAGTGTGTGCCTGTCTGTATTGTTTACACAAAATTGTGCGTACAGTATGTCTGTGTGCATGATTTTGTGTATCTGCGTGTGAGTGTGTGTGTGTGCATGCCCGTGCTTGCGCGTTCATGCCTGCTAACCCGGGTCCATTCAAGCGTTTTGCTGACTACACAATCACAGTCACAATTGCTTTCATAGCCCTGCACCGAGGAAGGCCATGCATACCACATCGAGGGCTGGTGACACACACACACAGCAAACAAACAAAAAACTGAAAAAGAAAACAGCCACTAAATCATATTCTCCCTACCGGAGGAGATTTTTAATAGGAAATCCAACCAGTTGAAATCATTTCAATAAAAATTGAATTGAGTGTGACACTGACTGTGTCACAGACCCTTGTATGGCTCACATATTACTGTCTGTTTTACTATCTCCATGCGGGTGACTTAATGTCCTTAAAGTCCTTTTTTCAACCACCTACTCAGCACAGTGTTATTGTTTAAAAAAAAAAAAATTATATTTTTATATGTGAACTAGGCCTATATATATGAATGTTTTCTCATTACCATAAAAAACACACATATATATATATAATAAGAAAACATTCATCATGATTTTGGCTGTGCTCCATTGCTGAACAATACCATTAGCTATTTGTTAGCTAGCTATGTATTTATTTTCTATATGAACTGGCAGATGTTTGTCTATTGTGCCTGGTTGTCATAGCTAATGGCTAACTGCCAAACATGCAAAGAAAACCTGCTTGTGGATTTCTCTTGGCGGTGGAAAAGTCTCACACTGTATGAATATGAAACAAATGCTAATGGCGTGACACAGTTTGACTGTTAGAAGCCTTAACAGTTCGGAAGGTTATACATTTTTTACTTTTCGACGTTACTTTTTAAACATTCGTCAATGACGCTGCCATCTAGTGGTTTTACTAGATTCCGATACGCATGCACAAGATTTCACGACACCTAATTTGCTTAAAAGGTTATCAGTTCTGCAATTATGAAGCATTCGATTGCGAACTTCTGGGATAAAGACTATCACCTTTGGCGTTTCAGAACTCTCCCATAGAGCTCCATTCAAACTTCTCTAAGTGGCATGTCTCCTCTATAAAACGTCTCTGGTAGTATGCATTCATTAGGCTGCTACCCTAGAATGAATGACGGAGAGAGCGGATATCTATGTGTGTTATATATTGTCTAACTTATTTTGTATATTTTGTATACTGTTTGTATGATTGATGTTGTTTTTTTGTTTTTATTACACTGGCACTTTGGGCGACAGCATTTCATCCTTTTTATGTAAATACATTAATGCAAATACATGATGCAATGACAATTAAGACATCTTGAATGTGCTAATTCATGGACCTGCATAGCAGTACTCCGGCCAGCGCCTTGCCATAATTAAAGGTATAGTCAGCTACTTGTAAGACAATACACTTACCTGGCGCTATCTGTGGAGCGATATTTTTTTAATTCAAGCTCAAAGTTAGCATGTGTTCTGGAGAATGAATGACCCTGCCTTTAAGACCACCAGTCAGCCCACTGTGTGATGTGGCGTGGTGTACCTCTGCCTGCATTGGTCAGCCTGGGACTTTCCACGCGGCAGCACTTTTACCTGCAGAGGGTAAAGCGTAGCCGGCACCTGGCTGCCGAACAGGCCCCCCCCCCCCCGGGTGTTTTTTTAAGCGTTGATTATGTTTGTTTGTGCTTCAGGGCGCTCCATGAAGAAGGAGAAGAATGCTGCTTGTTAAAATTGATGTGCTATTAATGCAGTACATTGGTCAAAGGAGGCCATTATTTATTTATGTATTTATTTATTGTTATTTTGCAGTAAAGCTTTTCGGCATATACTGTATTCAAGCCACATGAGATGTGGCTTTTATATTGGCGGGGCTATGTATTTATAGTAAAACACGGAAATCACCATTGTAAAAAAGGTAGATTCCCCTTATGCAGACGGAGGCCGATATTTCTGGTGGCATAGGAAATACAGAGAAATTGTAACAGGTTCATAAGCATAACAGAGCTTTTTTTGTGCCCTGTATGTATGCAAGAGGTTTGAGCTGGACAAACATTGCCAGTTGTCTCGGCTTCCTGAGGTATGTCCTGTGCAAACACCATGGGCCGTGGCAAGATCCTCGTCAGGGCTTTGGGGCTACTTTTCCCTTGATTGTTTTTTCAATTAATCCATCCATCCATCCATCCTCATCCGCTTATCCAGAGTCGGGTCGCGGGGGCAGCAGCTCCAGCAGGGGACC
>JAODTR010000022.1:676658-687915 GCA_025399935.1 Amblyopsis rosae | reverse complement strand
TTCCTTCACACATAAAATAAATAAACTAGGCACGACTCAAACATCACCTTGGCAGACTGTGCGCGGCAGCGTGCACATCAGAATATTTAAAGAAAAACCACCACGGCAACCGTAAAGAATGTGTCGCAAAGAGTCATGAACCCCCACAAATACAGGCTATAATATAACTTGCTTGTCTGCTACGGGAAAATTACTATTTTACTTGGAGCTTTGAACCACTAACCTCATAGCGCAAATCTTAAATGACTGAGCTAATTCGTCAGTATTGGTAACCTACTATGTTAGAAACGTAATATGGACATACTAAATAGACATACTAAACGAAACAAAAAATAAGTATTTTCAGAAAGAATAAAACTAAGTTAGCAAATCCGGTTGAAAAATGAATTAAGACAAAATCTGAATGTATATTATACATAAAATCTACTATGTCATTATCCACTGTATGGCCCTCGCAGATCCTGTAGAGCGAGAGCGGTACAGTCCGTCTGCATCCCACATAGTTACAATAATTAGAACTCTGGCGCCTCTAATGGCCTTCTCAAGTACTCGCGACGCGTAACGACGGCAAAGGAACCACTTTAGATGTCAGACATCTGTAGTATTACAAGGCACCCTGTAATCAAAAACAAATGTGGATTACATTTAGTAAACTGTCATAACTGCAATATTTACAACCTCTGCTATGGATTTAAACATGTACAACTACAATTAAGTCCCTAAAAATAAAAACAATGTCACATTTCCATCATGGTTTCCTGTTTTTTCTCCTCCTGAACATTTAACCCACTTTATAGACCTTATCTACCTAAATATATCGGGATAGGATTTTTGGTTCATATCGCCCAGTCCTAGTACACACATTCCTGTGCATGCATTGGCGGCTCACATGTGCCCCTGCGTTGCCTTGTTTACAGCTATATTTTTCCCAGCGCCTTAGCTCTTCATTCAACGAGCCTGAGGCTGATTCTAGGTTGCCAGGTACTCAGTGTGTTTCCCAGCAGGGTGCCATTGTGTAGCCTCCAGATGAGCCTGTAATTAAGCCATCTCAATGCCCTATGAGAGCAGGCTATCGTGCGCTGAGCAAAGACCAATCTGCCACTAATTGTCCCGAGTTTTAATTTCTAATGGAATAAGAGCCAAAGGGAATGCCACTTAATGAGGCAGAGTCACTGTGTGCACGTATGTGTGTGTGTGTGTGTGTGTGCATGCGTGCCTGTTTGTGTGTGTTTGGGGGGGTGATTTCCATTGCTTCTTTTATCTACGTACCATAACCGCTATCCCCACTGTGAATACGTTTTGATTTCATTACCTCATCTCTGGTAATTCATACAAGGCAGGCTTTTCTCTATCCATGCAAATTTGCGAAATATGAACATATATATATATATATATATATATATATATATATGTTGTAGAGTGTAAGGTTCCCAGTAGTGTAGTGCAGAATGGAGTCTTATTAATATATAAACCCTGCTACACAAGCCGAGCTCTTGTGATTGCTATTCTGCAGACACCCTTCTCAAAGCAGGGTAGTCTGTGAAGATGATGGCAGAAATTAGGCAGAAATCATGAATGTACGCTGTAGGACTGGAAAGTGTTTACATAGGCATGGAAGTGTTTTTGTCATGATTTAAATTCCAGGCATTTTAACATCTAAATAAATCAGTTTAGACTAATAAAAAAAATAAAACAGATAGAAACCAGCTGTGGTAAAATATGTCAGATGTTTTCAACACCCTCAGCAATTTTGTTTTCAATTAGCACACGCGCTGAGAACTGCATTTGAAATTGCATACATGTGCTAAAGTGCTAATGCTCTCAGGCGTGCCTGTTAATGATGTGCTGTTTATCACATGGCTTGCATTGATGATGCTTCTTTTACCTGGGAAGCATAAGCACCAGGCATTATAGGGGCAAGTCTGGCCACACGGCAGCCATCTTGGTAAGGTCAAAGGCCTTATAGGGGCAAGTCTGGCCACACAGCAGCCATCTTGGTAAGGTCAAAGTCCTTATAGGCAAGTCTGGGCACTTGGCAGCCATCTTGGTAAGGGCAAAGTCCTTTAATGAAAGTCTGGCCACACGGCAGCCATCTTGGTAACTCCTCCGGGCAGTTATTACAAAGTCTGTCTCTAAATTAATATATTTAGTACACTCATTCTCAACTCACTCGCTTGCTTGTGGAGATACACTTCACTTACTGTAGTTTTCCATTTAGCTAAGTTGTCCAGGTTTCGCTGCTCTTAGCAGAATAAAACATTGTTTATGTGTCCTTAGAAAGGATTAAGCTTTCTGCATTGTATTAAAGAAAATAATCACTGTTTGTGTGCACTTTTAATGGTTCTTTCTATAAATACATTGAGTTTATAATGTATACGCCATCATAGCTGACAGTTTTAGAAGGATGGCGGGATGGAGGGGAGGGGAGGGGAGGGGGGGGGGGGCAGATTTCGGCAGGGGGAATACAGTTTTTGGCATAAGACCGGCACAGAGAGCCAAAGTGGACACCCTGAAGACGCATTACTGTGTGTTACTTTGGACTACTGTCATTTTTCTACCTTTGAGTTAAGTTTGCTTTTGCGACTGGCTCAAGGCCTTTCGTCTTATTGTTTCAATATGTCAGAGCATTGTTTGAATGAGGTCAGCCATTACCGATATGGCCGGAGGCCAGTCTGACTTCAGCTGATTTAATTGAATCTGCGACATGAGTCAAACTCAAACAAGCAGAGATTGCTTGGCCATGACAGCCTCATTACTCCACATTAGGGACTCATTTCACGAGGCATTGTGACTTTGGGCTTGACGAATGGTGAAAAGGGGCCGAATCAAATAAGTGAGTACATTTTGGAGCACTACTATTGAGATGCTGAAAATTCTCGCAGTAGAGAAATGGCACAGAATCTTGTTTCTGCTTCTTGTGTATAGGTTAATGCATGTGCCCTGCAAGTTGAAGTGTTCGTGTTTCCGGTCCATACTTACATTACATTCAATTAATGTGTTGATGACTTGACAACCTGCCCTGTCAGGAAAAAGAGAGGCCGCACTGAGAGAAGATAAAATATGTGACAGAAACCTTGTTCTTCCAAGTTTTAGCGAATGCTCCTAAATAAAAGAGCCTTTATCAGTTCAACTGGCCAACAAACAAAAGAGGTTCTGTTGTAACATGCCACACGGTATGACGATATCAGTGAAATGACATGTATGTAACACATAACAGTCGTAGCATCTCTGCAATGCCCTCGCTTCACTGTAGGAGCTCGACGCTCGGCTGCATTTCTGATTTAACCGCGCATTCTTTTGGGAGCTGTATTGCCAGTGCGGTGAAAGTGCACTGCCTTCCTCGACAATAGGAAAGGAAATTCTCAGACTGCAAGGGCTGCGGAGGAGAGATAGGGCCCTGTTTGCTTAGGGCTAGGTATCGGGCACAAAAACAAACATGGCCTCCTTTAATGAGCCTGTTTGCCTGCCAAAAGGTAAAGACAGCTGTTCACTGTCCCCGCAATGGAACAGGCCACAGATCACAGAGCAACACTGTGTATCCCCATGGTAACACTCACCTTCTGTCTACAACAGGGAACTTAATAAGTCTCCCATAGAGACATATACCAAGTCATCTGTAAATTGTGAGGCCACAAGAAGACACATTTCAAAAAGGGATTGGGAAGGAAAGGGGGTCATGAAGGCTGAAGAGTGCTGAAAGCGAATTTGACCGAGAGAGTGTGAAAACTGAAATTACTGTGCGGTTTGGAGCTAAGTGAACTTACTTATAACAGATGACATTTGCAGGTGAGAACACAGATGCCACGACTAGTCTCTGTAAAATATGCATGTGGTTCCTTTCTCCTCGCGTACTTAAACAGACACTGGCTGTCGGATCTGAGGAAAATGCAATCTGCATAGTGATAATAATTTTCAGATGAAAAAGTGGCTTCTAAAAGTGGCATTAACACCACAGATTGTGGTGAAGTCAAGGGTATTAAAACGTTTGAAAATCACTTGCCTCTCTCGGGAGAAAATTAACACACCTTTCTTGTACTGTGCCTGTCTGACTGAGTCAGCTTTGACAGCTTGCTTTTCATAATGGCCAAATGTAGGTCAATTTAAAGTGTTGAGACAGAGTGAAGTGACTGTGTTAGGATATTGTTTTAGAGAGAATATCAGCAAACAAGCAGCATTGAGCCTTTAAGCCCTGAGGTCAATTTACATTACGTTAGATGAGATTTTATTGATCTCCATGGGGAAACTGGGTCATTGCAGCAACAGCGTGTACAGCAACGAAATAATTCACTGTTAATAGGAATGAATAGGGATTATTAAAGCTTTTAAAGCAGTGTGCCCCCTACTGTTCGGTGCATCAACTGCTCCTCACCCCTACACACATTCCTCATCCCAACCCCCACGCATCCAAAATGCACATGCATGTGTTTCTTCATTCGTTTTGAATGAATACATGCTTATTGTCTGTCTGTCTGTCACATTAGGGACCAGACAGACATGCTATGACAAAGCTTGAATTGACCATGAGGTTTTTCATGGTTTGTTACACACATACAGTTACGGTATGTATGTAAGAGATGAGCTTATGCAGCTTCAATGGATGTTTTTGTGGTATTTTCATGTGTGGGAGAAGAAATATAAAGAAAAGGACAAACAGAATCAGCTAAAACGTCAAATGGCTTAACTGAGGCTACACAGACAGAAACGCAAATGACAACAGAACTCCAGGAGAACAGAGAAAAATTAGCAAATATATAGTGCACATAAACCAAAAATGCATTCAAACTGTCAGGCAGTGTGTGTGTGTGTGTGTGTGTGGGTAGACACGTGCGCAGGTGCTTGCTCCTTTGCAGTCTCCTATTCAGTTCTGTTGCTCAGGTCATATTTGATTACAGTTTGGGGAAAACATTAACGTTACATGTAGATGTGGCTTGCAGATAACCATCGCTGTGGGGTTTGCCGGCTGAATGTGCACATCCTGTTTCAAAGAAACACCGCAAAAGTGTTACAATTACTGCAGCATGCCTTGGTGGCCGACCGCAAACTTTTATGCCACATTAGGACTAGTGGTGTGAGCGGCCGCCATTCGCTGTCCTAGTTCTTTGCAGGGGCTGCAACGAGTACATCAAGACTTTAGTGCTTTACATGGGCGGGGGAGCACGGCATTTTGTGCCAGTGATTGGAAACATTGGGGGGATTGTTTGCCTCACTGTAAGACATTATTAGGCTGTGGTTGTGTTTATTTATTTATTTATTTTATTTATTTGCTTTTTTGCTTAATGTGGTATGAAATACTAACTAGTAGTTTATTCATCTGACAATTTACTATGTTAATTAAACATTTAAGCGGATAAAAGCTAAAAAATAATTTCTTATTACTTACTATCTTTGAGTGGACAATGTTATCTTTTTTGTTCTGTAAATGAAAATGTGCACCACTCGAGGGTCAGAAAGATCATGTGCTATTTTTACACCGTAATCTAATATTGCTTCAGATCCGTCTGGGTTGTCTGTTGTCAGAGCCGTTCTTCTGTATTGGAGTCAACTTTGGCCAGAGATGTGCAACGTATCTCCACGGTTTGGCCGTAATCCGCCAACACCTTTCCTTGTTTGTACTTGGAACAGTGTCTTCCTATCAGATAACAGCCCCAGTTTCTGCCCGTATTAAGTGTACGCTCCCATGAGAGAGGGCGAGGAAACGGCTCAACACATTGGCCCTCACCGTATGCCAAAGTGCTTATAGGCAAGTGTTGCCACTCGGCAGCCATCTTTGAAACGCCCCGGGCAGTTATTTAGGAAGACTTTATTGAAATGAATGGGGAGAAAGCCATAACTGCACTTTCAATAGTCACCGGGACATACAGTAATAACGTCAGATCTGATAAAAATAGCTCAAAATGTTTGGTGACTTTTGCCACAATAATAATGTTTAAAAAGCTTTTACTTCTGCATATAGTACGCATGCGTAGCAGCGCAACAGTTGGCTTGCATCAGTGCAACCACACGATTGGTTAAAGAGGTTCATGCTTGGCAGTCGCAAAGCCAATGATTGTCTCTTTTCCCTCCAACTGCCAAATTTGCCGTGTCAGAATTCTCTCGAAGAGCTCCATTCAAAATGAAAGTGGCATGTCTCCTTATATAATGCCACATCTTAAACCTTTGCTGGGTGGCAACAGTGGATCTTATGTGCACACTGTGGCGTGTTTGTTTTGTGCTCTGTGTGTGCCAGGTGTCACTGTGCACACACACATCACCCGGGGGGAGCGTGTGCCTGCATCGCGACCCATGCGGTATAGGCAGCATTAGGACAGGTTTGTCTAACTACTGTTCTGTAAAATGTTTAAGGTTAAATATGAGATGATCACCTAATAGCATTGACTTGTTTCTGATTGGCAAATAAAGCCTAATAAAAGGCCAATTAGCATAATAGGATGTGGCATGTAATGGCACAATTAAACAAGTGTGACAGACGTCCAATAGGCCCACTGCTCTGACGTTGCTCTAGCACAACTCTCTTATTAGAATTAATCTGGCCTGATTAAAAATGCAAATGGCTCAAAGTCATCGCTGGAGTTTACATGTTTTTATAACATTTAATTGATTTAATTACATGGAAAATGAAATGCCGGAATGTGTGATTGAATTTTTGTGTCTGCCTCCCACTGATTGCCACCGAGAAATGAATATTCCTGCCAGGAATAGAAGTTAATGAGATTAGCGGCCTCTCTACGTATCACTCTCTCTCTCTCTCTCTCTCTCTCTCTCTCACACATTCTCTCTCTCTCTCTCTCCCTCTCCCGTTATCTCTCGCTCTCTTTCTTCAGTGTATTTCTCTCTCACTTCATATATCTGCCTTTCTACTCCACATTCTCTGTTTTACAGAGAAGCTGGCTGGCTCAGTTTAGGTCTGTGTAAATGCTGGGGACGTTTTATCTTGGTGTTAGAGGTCGCTGCTGTGATGGCTGAGTGCTTTACAGAACTGTGTACACAACAGACGTCATGCGATTTTTCTGAAACGTGAATGTATTTACACCAATGTAGGCTATTAGAACGTGTCAGATTCAGTGTAGGCACTGTTGTTCTCACTTCATTATGTGGTATATAAACAGCAGAGCTGTCTGAAATGTAATGTAGGTCTTAAAATGGTTGATCATATAATAAAACTTGACAAGCGAAGAAATAAAATTGACTGTTGACATTGTGTTCGGTTGCTCTAGTACAGCTTGTTAGCAATGCTTTTATTTGTCTCTTAAAGTCTTTAAAGAACTTAAAGCTTAAAATAAAATGGAAATGGCCTTTGGTGAAGAAGGCTATAACTTGTTGTGCATTAAACTATCACATTATACACAGTGGGCCTAGGATTTCTCAGCCATTTGCTGTTTTTAGACTTTCAGACACCAGTAGTTCAAGCCAAATTGCTTGTTTCTGACACCACCAAATCTCTGTACACCACACTGTGAGCTTGTTAGGATGTTAAAACTGCAGAATGATATTTCTGCCCCGTCGAAACATTCTCAGTGTTTTACACCTTTCAGTGATGTCGTAAAACCTGCTAGAATGCAGCGGACTTCCTGTGGGGGAGGAAATTGATTTTCTGGGGGTTTGTTTGTTCAAGAACGATGGGCGACACACTTTGTTTGTCTCTTGATTTCTTTACATTTCAGACCTATTGTTTTATTGGCGTATTAACGTGTTTTACAGCACAGGCTTCATAGTGCTTCGAAAATAGTTTCGATCTAGCCAGCATGATGTTTCTTTTTCCACCATAAAACTAATCTTCAGTGAGAAATGGAAGATAGTTGGAATTGACAGAATGTGTTAAACTTAGATTTACGTGAATAGACCAGATGTTCTGTGGAAAACAGTGATATGAAGGCACATTTTTTTTTCCACCCACTCTACCTTACATCATTGTCAGCGTTTTTATGATTCGTCGAGCAAAACAGAGATGTCAAAATCTAACTACAAAGGAGCTCGAACAAGGCCCGGCATTCAAAACGGCTTGTGAAAAATGCCATGTTTATTTCCCGGCAGTCGAGTGCTTTTTATTTATTTGATTTTATTTCCTGCGAAGTTGAAGCTGAAGGAGGCGTACAGAACAGGTTTAAAATTTTGTGTTGACAAGACGTGATCAATTCCAACTGCGTGCTGGTACACGAGCCTGCCGTGTTGAAATGGAAAGTATGCTATTGATCTGTGTGCATTAGTGCTCCATGGTAACATAAGCAGTGAGCGGCGGAGGGAGACAGAGGCACGGTCACACCGCTCGAGACACGGAGCGCGGAGATGGCGCGATAACACGGAGCTAACGGTCTTATTGGCATGCCATTGTTTACCATTTCCAAACTCCAAACATGTATTTTTCTTTCACCAAGAAGAAATTCACTCGCCTAACTGGTCCCATCTGGAAGCTCTTTGGCGTGCGGTCGTGTGATGCTGTACATTGTGGCTAACGCGTCCTTGCCATTTAGGGAAATGTATCACTAAAGGCACAGTCCTCAATATGTACCGGGAATTTCTGCGCCTATGGCCTCTCTCTACTCCTCCCCCATCTGCTCCGCTAGTCTTCACGTTGATCTCTACCTCCTACAGCCAGTTTCGTTGGCAGGGCGTTAAAGCAGTGCTCTGCGAGGTTCTTGTGTGAAACAGCACATTGGCTGTTGAAGGGCTTTGAGAGACAATGGGCGTGTCCACGAGCGAGGGGTCAGATGACTTGTCACAGACGCACGTCGTGGAAAATCAAGGTGTTTTTTTTCTTCTTCTTCTCCCACGGCGAGAGACGCTAACTCAAAATTGGGGCGTATTAGACTCCAAATAATCCTGCACGGATATCCCCCCCCATCCCCCCCCACCCCCACCCTCTCCCCCTTCCCCCACACAACCCCCATATTATTTTCCTCTGGGGGAACCCCCCCACAATTACTCCATTGTGCGGCACAGTGCGATACAGTATATTGCATTGTGCACAATGCAGCTGAAGAAGAGAGGCGGTGTTGTTTTGGGGATAGGGCATCATGATAAACATGTTTTATAGGAGGGGCTTGGGTGGGTGGGTGTATCAAGGGGTCAGCGTAAGGCCACACATTGAAAAGGCTTTGGTTTGTTGATGGGATCAATGCATTGTATTATAGCTGAGTATAAATCCTACAAACACTCTACTATACTATATACAGGGAGCTTTGATCAGTGGCAGGAAAACAAGAAACAAGAGCAGAAGTTTTGCTTTTGTCTGATTTTAATTGCCTAATGGCCTTTTCGCTCTGTTATGTGAGAGTAGTTGTAGCAGACAGATTGATTGACTTCTGGTATATAGAATAGATATGTTTTATTTGATTGTGTGTTTAATAAATATAATATTAATGAATAATTTTGTGAATAGAATGATGAATTCTTTCCTCATTTGTGAAAACATTCCATGAAAACAACCATTTCCTGATCATCTGTTAAATAAAACATATGTGTCGTCCATAATAATTACTTTTTAAGAATGATAATAGCTAATAACAAAAAATATTTGGTGCAGCACCCAAATATATAATAAAAAAATTGAATTATACTAATTATGCAAGTAATTACGATAAATCTAGTAAACATTTAGTACATTTTATATAGCTTTATGTGAAATACAATAGATCTAGTATATATTTAGTACATTTTAGTTAGATTGTTTAATGTGAAATACAATAAATCTAGTATATATTTAGTACATTTTAGTTAGATTGTTTAATGCGATATACAAGTGGAAATGGTGACAGGATGTTAGCGTTACTAGGACCACATCACAGACAGTCAGAGACACTTGTGTCAGTACAGTACACACAGTGACAGGAAACATGGCTGTGATGAGGAAAGCCCAGCCAGTGCCACATGTTGAGTAAAAATAGGCCAGTGGGCACGACAGACAGAGAGAGAGAGGTAGAGAGAGAGAGAGAGAAGGAGCCTGAGGCCTCCGGGGGGACTTTGTTCTGGGGGCCCGAGATAAGAAAACTACCCTGTTATGTTGGTCATGATTCAGATGAATCTTAATTTTCTTTTGTTTGTTCTTTCTGAAACATACATTGCCCGTCGTCAGCTAAAAACCAGAGCTGCAAAGAGTGAAAAACACTAACCAGGTATATTCACTTGACGAGCAATGCTGAGCGAGTCATTTGTGATCATTAGCATCATAATATCATTAGTGTCGGTGCGTGAGGATGGTATTTATACCATCCTAATCGGGTTGGACGCGTTTTCACCTAAAACATTTTCCTCCAATTATTTTTCATTTCAGCTTCTATCTCATATCTGGGTTCTCCTGTTGGCAAACAAACAGTTTCAGTCTGGTGTTGTCTGCCGCGTGTTCCCCATCTGTTAGCCTTGCTAAGGTCTGTTTTCTTTGTGTTACTCGTTTCCCTGATCCCATATCTTCCCATTTCCAGGCTGTGTTTCCCTGTGTTCCATGTTTCTGTTCCTTGTCATTGATGTCCCTGCCCAAAGCATCATAATTGTTTGAGCTTAGTTGAGCTTAGCCTATGTCCACGTGTACACTGCTAACAATAAAAAAAATGAATTCCTTCCACACCAGCACGTTTAAAAAAAAAAAAATTGTATGTCCACACACGGAAACGCAAAATTACACTGTGACCTCCATAGTGCACTCCGAACCGCTGCTCGTCAATACAGCTGGATAGTAACTGTATGTAAAGTGTCCCGTTAGCAAGGTTAAAACCAACACAGTGTTGCCTACGTCTTCCCTTGCTCAAACATTGCGCATGTAAACCAAAGAGTTTAGAATTATAGCAAGATGGAGCATTATAATGCATTTTTCAATGGAACCAAAAATGCAACGCTTCTGGTCTGAGAAAAGTGCCCCCCCCATTCTTCCAAAAATAGAATGTGGAAGTTCAGTCTGTTCTGTTCTGTTCTCGTCTGTGGGACATCTCTGTTAAGTAATATTCTCTCTGAGAACAGTTAACAGCGCACAAAACAAATAGCATAAACCAGCATGAATTCCATGCTGGTTCAAGCTGGTTCATACTGGTTAGTGCTGGTCCAGGCTGGTTCATACTGGTTGGTGCTGGTCCAGGCTGGTTCATACTGGTTAGTGCTGATGTAGTGCTGGTCCATGCTGGTTCATACTGGTTGGTGCTGGTCCAGGCTGGTTCATACTGGTTAGTGCTGGTCCAGGCTGGTTCATACTGGTGTAGTGCTGGTGTAGTGCTGGTTCAGGCTGGTTCATACTGGTTAGTGCTGGTCCAGGCTGGTTCATACTGGTTAGTGC